>JAKZAP010000011.1:11100739-11672384 GCA_023053575.1 Branchinecta lynchi | reverse complement strand
TACAAATCAGTATCTGGTTTTCACTTTCAAAATTTGTAGATAGCAAAAGCTGCCAAGATTTAGGGGAATGGGTAAAAATAGCCCAATGCACACACCTGAAAAGTTCAAAGCGCAGCCGCCTAAAAAAAACGCCCAAATGGCGCAAATGTCCACCATCTGGCAACACTGATGCCACCACATTTGAGCATGGGTATCAAAAAAGGGCTTAATGTACTAGACTGCTCCAAGTTGGTCAGAGATACCTCTCTGCATACGTCTGGTCTGTAGATGTTTTCTTTGTGTCTCTACTTGGGGTAACTGAAGTAAGTCCAGACCCATAAAAGGAGAAAAGCCTTTGCATTGTTCTTTAATACCAAGTCAGTCAGTAAATAATAAGGGCTTATTAATTTAATACCCAACGTATGGGCACCATGCACATAAGTCCGGGCATGCCCAGACTTTGGGGCACCATGCCCAAAAATTTAGGAGTTGTGTATGACTGTGGATTACGGCTACTGCTCTGCAGTGCATCAAATTTGACGTCACAATGATAGATTGGCTGTTATCTTCACACTTCTTCTCCAGGGCTCTACTGCCATACAGCTGTTGAAGGACCCCCTTGCCCTATTTACTCTTCAACTTACGGTATTTTGAAATATTTTAATGCTTTAAAAGTAGTATATTTTGCAGTAGTTACCCCTCGAGTGTGTTCCATCCTACTTATCGTAGTTACTACGCATGACGTCACGAATTCTGACTTTTTCCATCAAGGCTGGAACGATTTTTCTATTTTCCCTGCAGAATATCACGCCCCAGGCGAATCCGACCAGTCACGATTCAGAGATCTGTAGTTACTACGCTTACTACTCTCCCGAGCCGTGGTAAGCAAATAGTTACTATTTCGAGAAGGTTGGAACGGTCAGCGTAGTAACTTTTGGTGAGACTGGAACGGAAAATAGTAACTAATAGTTACTATTGGTACGATGGTGGAACAACGCTCCCTCACTCTCACCCCCCTAGCAAAACTTGTGACAATTGCCCCCGCAACCCTCAAGATTAAAATATAAAAACTAAGTGATATTATCTTGTGACATATCTACAAATTGACGCAGAGATTTAGGGGAATGTGCACAAATGCTCCATTACAAATTCAAAGTGCAGCCGCCTAAAACAATGCCCAAATGGTGCCAGAATGGCACGAATGTGCACCAATTGGCAACACTGATGCCTGACTGATGCCAGGCCATCTGAGGATTTATTTTTCCGGCCCATGTTAGCCTAGTGCTATTAGGGTTCTAAATAAAATTGATTGATTGATTGATTGATTGATGGGTATCAAAGAAGGGATTAAGCATTGTCCTAATTGGTGTAATAAGGTGTATTACCACGTTTAAGACTTATTACAGATTCCTCTTTTCCTCGGAGCGCGCTGTAATAAGGTGAATAAGGAGAATAGACTAGCGTTCTATTCTGGCTTATGCAGGGCCAATCAGATCGCTTGGTTGGTTCGCCAGCAGGCCAAGGAGAGGCGCAGCGTCGTCAGGGTTGCCAAGGAAAGCACAACAGTTCTACTTTGTTGGAAGCTAAAGAAACAACTTTTCTTAACAAAAACACGTTTTTGTTAAGAAAAGTCGTAATAGTCATAATTTGTGTTATATTGTACTTGGTGTACTGTACTTCAAGTAGTACCAAGAACCTTTTCGGATATTTTTAGAGCTCGAAAAATTGTATTACCTTGGCAACACCGGAAGCCGCATTGATAAGAACCTCTTGGGTTGTACTTTTTGGGGGGGTTGTAACTTTTTAATAACTTGTAACTTGTAACCTTTTGGGTTGTAACTTTTCTTAACAAAAACACGTTTTTGTTAAGAAAAGTCGTAATAGTCGTATAATTTGCGTTATATTGTACTCGTGTACTTCAAGTAGTACCAAGAACCTTTTCGTATATTTTTAGAGTTAGAAAAATTTTATTACCTTGGCAACACCGGAAGCCGCATTGATAAGAACCTCTTGGGTTGTATTTGAACAGGCGTGTGTGTTAAGACGTAGACATCGCGAGCGCTATTCACCTTATTACACCTATTAGGACAATGCTTTAGTGTACTAGACTGCACCGAGTTGGTCAGAGATATCTCAGATCCTCAAAAGCACAAACATACTTGCTATATGCTGACTTGTTCTGGTATGTCAGTGTTTTCTTTGTGTCTCTACTTGCAGTCTACTTGGGGTAACTGTAGTCTGGTTCTGGTAGGGCTTCAGTACCCTTATTAATTTAATACCTGTCAAGCTCGACGGGAGGGCGACGGGACCAGAGCCAGCCACGCGAAAACGTCCCCCAACATTCGCGTTAGTGTGAACCCATTCGCAAGAATTTTGTTTACGCAAGAAACGTCCCGTAACAACGGACACGAATGTAAATGTGCTCATATTCAAGCAGTTCTCCGCAGCAAAATACGAAACTAGTCAGTACCTTGACCGCTGCTCTTCCCCAACTGACAAAGCTAATTGTGTTCATTCACACAGTTACGTAAAACTAATTAATCACACACAGATACACAAAAAAACATAACGCAATAAAAAACCATTAGCCACCGCGAATTGCATGACATCTGGCCGAGACAGCGGTGCGTAATTTCACTGTGAGAGTAGCGAGTCCGAACCGACAGGTGGCTCTATCCGAAGCTATTTCCTTCGCTAATGATGAATCCGAACCAACAAAAGGAAGAAAGAGAAGTTTTTAAATAGGAAACTTATTTCAATAAAAATATTTTAGTTGTTCTTTAATGCCAGAAGGATTGCTGAAACAGTTAGCTGTTCAATGATATAAAGTTTTTTATTTTTCCTTTCTCTTTGGCTGTTTTAGAAGCCAGAAACAAAGACAAGGTATGGAAAAATCTAGAGAGGTGTTCACATAAGCATACCTCTACTGTCAGTCTAGAACACTCTTGTAATCACCCGCTCGTGCGGTTTCCTCTGATCTGGCCGTCTGGTAGTCTCCTGAACTTGCGGTTTCGCTCGTTACAGCCAAACCTCGTATCTCCGCCTTTTCCACCAATACGTCTACCCAGTAGCCGCCTGAGGTTGCGGTTCCGCCTGTCCTGGCGGTCAGTGTGTCCTCGTACAGATGCTAAAACTCCTCAGAGCGCGGTTCGGCTCCGATGATGGCATGGGGCTGTGTCATCTATGGGTCGTTTTATTCTGTCGAGGCTGCTGTACTATTTGGCGTCAGGTGTCGGCGCAATAGATCTAGCAAGGGGGTGACGACTTCTTTTTGTTCTAGGTGTACGTCTGTATGATCGCAGTCATCACGCACTTTTTTATTATGTATGTATTTAAGTAAAATTTTAACCGAGTTTGACGAATTATTGGCGTTCGGAACAGGACACCTGTTTAATTAGTTTGAAATTCGCTTTACTATCTTCTCTTCTCCCTTTCCGGAACTTGATGGGGTACGTCTCCTCCGTAATGGTGGGTTTCCACACTGCGTAAATTCCGAGCGTATTTGAGCTTTAAAATATTTCTAGCAATACAATACTCCTTCTCGAATTGACTATCAGGATATGGTTTCGTTCTTGCCTACTTTAGTACGCAAAACACTCGACGAACCAAAATGAGTCGGCGCTCTTATCGCAACTGCTGTCCCACCTGTTTGACCGCAAACAATAGCCTACTTGGAATTGCTCTTCCTGTTCAACAAACTTTTCCGCTATAATTAACCCATAACCCTTTAACAAATTAAAGATTACGCAACTCCCGACTCAGGTCCTTGGACAACCGTAATCAAGTATCGGTTCGATTTTTATCAGTTCCCAACCCGTGTGAAAAATTTCGCGCTCGTGAGAATTAGTTAAGGGGACGCTAGTCCAAACCCATTATGACAGGCAGATTCAGAAAGGGTTTCAGTCGGTAAACAGGTCAAAGCAAAGGACTACTGTGCGATGTTTATCTGATTTTCACAGGTCATTAGAGGGAATTAGGTCTTGACGCTGACTTCACATCGCAGTTGCATAACGTTTAGGGTTAATTCGGAGGGGGGGGGGGGGGGGCCTCGGGTCGGATTAAAAAAGTAAAAAAGACAGATCAGAGGTTAACGGTTATAAAAACGATTATTTTGGCATGTTTTTTTTTTGGGGGGGGGGGGGGGTGCTTGGGTCGCTTGAGACGTTAAGTCTTTCCAAATGCCAAGTTTCATTAAGAATCGATCATCCGTTCAGTAGCTATAAATGCCCCAAGATCCGGATTCCCCCTCCCTCCACCCCCCCCCCACGATGCTTGGATCGGGAAATCGACTATTTCCAGCCTAATCATTTGGGTGCTACTGATATGCCTGCCAAGCTTATGTAGCTTATGGAAGTGCACGGAGCAGTAAAACCCGAACCGACAGACCGACAGACATTGTGATCGCCGACTTTGCCGAAGGGCAAGTGCCATAAAATGGTCCGTTGTTCTGAAAATTATTCTAAAAACAGTCCGTAAAAAATTAAGAGCCAGTCAGTAAATACCTCCCCTCCCCTAAAATTTGTGGCTAGTAACGCCTCCGGTGGTTACATTGTCAACTTAAAAATACAAGCTACGTTAGAACTCGAATACTTAATTTTATGTATTTATCATATGTCATTTCAAAAAGAAAATTTTTCGGATTTATCAAACTAACGTGAACTTGCGAATGTTTAATCGGATTAAACAAGTCAAGTCTGATCCGATTAAACTTGAACTTGAAAACTATTACAAATCCTGTTTATTAACTGAATATTTCAAAGTGATTTATTAGACATTACACAGCTTGACGAGGACCCTTGCCAAGAAGGGCCGCAATATTGCTGTCAGAAGCACCGTAGCTGACCTATCTATTTTTAGCCATTGTCTGAATGTAATTACAACATTATACACCAACAACCTCCCCCCACAGAGGTCGTACCTGGTCCAGATCTCACATCTTACAATTCGGGCCGATGACCATTGTATTTTCCAGTTTTCACCCCATTATCAGTTTGATTTATACATACGTTAATACATTTCTCGCCCCCCCCCCCCCCCCATCCAACTACCATCTAAAACCATCGCTCTAAAAGAAGGTACATAAATCTGTTTTCACAACTATTATACAATAGCCTACTCGGGCTTGTTCTTCCACTTAAACAAACTTCTCCGCTGTAATTAACCCACAACCCTTTAACAAATTAAAGATTACGCAATTCCCGAGGCAGGTCCTTGGACAACCGTAATCAAGTATCCGTTTGATTCTATCCGTTCCCAACCGTGTGAAAAATTTCGCGCTCGTGAGAATTAGTTAAGGGGACGCTAGTCTAAACCGATTATGGCAGTCAGATTCAGAACAGGTTTCGGTCGGTAAACAGGTCAAAGCAAATGATTCTACTGTACGATGTTTATTTGAGTCTCACAGGTCATTAGAGGGAATTGGGTTTTGACGCTGACTTCAAATCGCATTGCATTACGTTTAGGGTGCTTCTTTTTAGCATTTATTTCGGAGGGATTAACAAAGTAAAAAGACAGATCAGAGGTGAACGCTTATAAAAACCGTTATTTTTGCATGTTTTATTTTATTTGCGGGGGGGGCTTTGGGTCGCCTGAGACATGAAGTCTTTCCAAATGCCAAGTTTCATTACGATTCGATCATCTGTTCAGTAGCTATAAATCCCCCAAGATCCAGGTTCCCCCTCCCTCCACTCCCCCCCCCCCCCGCGATGCTTGGATCGGGGAATTGACTATTTCCAGCTTAATCATTTGGGGCCTGCTGTTTCGTTTCGTTGTCCTAGCTTATTTGGAACTGCACTAGGTAGCAAAACCCGGACCGACGGACGGACAGACATTGTGATCGCCGACTTTGCTTGACTTTGCTGAAGGGCAAGTGCCATAAAATGGTCCGTTCTTCTGAAAATCAGTCGATTTTTCGTCAGAACAGTCGATTTTTTCTTGAAAAACAGTCCGTAAAAAATTAATAGCCAGTCAGTAAATACCTCCCCTCCCCTAACATTTTTGGCTAGTAACGCCTCTGGTGGTTACATAGTCCCTTCAAAAATACAAGCTACGTTAGAACTCAAATACATAATTTTATGTATTTATCATCCGTCATTTCAAAAAGAAAATGACGGAGTATAAAGGTTGCATTTTTCATATTTATCAAATCTAACGTCAACTTACGAATGTCGAAAACTTGCGAATGTCGGTAAACAGGTCAAAGGAAAGGACTCCTACTGTGCAGTGTTTATCTGAGTCTCACAGGTCATTAGAGGGAATTGGGTTTTGACCCTGACTTCAAATCGCATTTGCATTACGTTTAGGGTTCTTTTTTTGCATCCTTTAAGTGCCTGAAGCAGCAAGCTTCCTAATTAATGTATCGTCGAGCCACAAAATTTCCGGGACTCCCCCTCCAACTCCCCCCACTGTGGCTGAATAATTTGATCTCCAAAAAAACTTCTCCAGTGTAATTCCTTGGAATCAAATAATAAACAATCATAAACAATCAACAATTTCAATTGTATTTTGCACAATCACTATGACAGTGAAGCACGCCGAATTAACAGAAGTAGACTTGAAGATCCCTTAGTAATGTTGCCACATCATGTTCATCAGTCTGTCTCGGTCTGCCATAACTTTTGTCCCTACTCTCTTGGACGAGTGAATCTTATGGTTCGATCAGAGTCATGTCCTTGTGGACTGGAATTCCTGGCAGTATTTTTGCCACTATCAACCGTATCTCAACTTTTCCATACGAACATCAACTCATGGAGATTCGGTAGCTACACAGAGTACCAAATGGGCTATCGGTCCAAAATTATTCGGTATCAGGATTGAGATTCGGTAAATTATTCGGCATAATTTTTGGGACTCGATAGTTACCACGAATCCCTGATTCGTGAGTTTCTCATCGGCTCTCGAGTGTTTTGTCTATGTCCTGAAGAGCACCACTGCCAAGAAGAGCCGACAAAAAAATCGGCATTTCATTATTTTAGCTGCGGCTTGAGGAGTTGGACCTCGGGTTGCTCAAGTCACATTTAGAGGGGGTTAAATTTCGTAGTTTCATATTTTTGCCAGTGACCTGAAAAGATCCCTTGCCAAAAAGGACCGACAAAAAATCCGAGGAGGACCATTGCCGCGAAGGGCTGACATACCAAAAATTGCAAATTTCGTATTTTCTCGTCTCTCGAGTTTCTCAATGGGTTTCGAGTTTAAACCCTTACGATATTGGCATTGAAATTTAAAAAAAAATCGGTATTTCATAATTTTAGCTGCAGACTGAGGAGTAGCTTTGTGAAGAAGGGTCGAAATCCCCAGATAGAAATTTCATGTTTTAGCTGACCTTAGAAGAAAGCCACGAGGAGACCAGATACCAAAAATTGTGAAAACTTCGTATTTTTATAATGGCACTTTGGGTTGCTCTGAGAGGTTTAAGTTTCATAATTTCATTATTTCATTTTTGTGAATCAATGATCGACATTTAGAAAGTCTTATTTGACCCTTTGTTTGAGTAAACACAATAATATAGATACCACTTCTTGGTAATGAAGCTCATTTCAGTGGTGTAGGCTACCACACATAAAAGTCGCAGACCCTCGTAAATAAAAATAAAAAACTGAATTTCAGCTTAAATTGTTAAGAAACAAATGGGACTCATTTTTTTAGAGAATAGAAAAGTTCATTACCTTGAAAAAAATTCCGCGTTCTGAGCCTTTCTTTGCAATTTTTGCGATAATTTGTAACCATTATTTGTAAAATATGGTGAATAGAGAAAGAACAGTTAATCAGATAATAGACAATGAATCGTATTCTTGTAGAGCTCGCTTTGGCCTTTCGAATGATATAAGATAACATTGGATTTCGACAACTATGTATCTTTGAAAAAATGTACAATGATGACAAGTCAACACGAGTTTTAGCCTACATCTCGGAAATGCAACAGCTGCGGCAACGCGCACTACGATATTCGTTTTCAGCGACATCGACTACCCTATAAACTACTTCTCAATGTTTGTGTTCCAAAACTTCTCAGCATTTGTGTTCCACCTAAGCTTTGATTAACAGAAATACGCGAGTCGTCAAAATATAGAATCTGGCTGGCGCCAGCCTGAGCTAGGATATTCGGTATCAACTCACCCCTTGTTGTCATTCGATGCCAGTCAAACCCGCAATGTGGGAGGGAATAGGGTGGCAATGCGCAAAGTGGGTGGGTTACGCTGATACAACAGTGAATACACGTCGGAAATCGACGTGTCCATTTAACAGGTGGGCCGTGGGAAGTAAATAGTGATTATTGCAATTGGAGAGCAGGGAAGGCAACGTTTGAAGGGGAAGATAACAGAGCTGTTTAATGGAAATAGAAGACTCGAAAGAAGACTTTCGTTATCTCAGATCCTATCATCTGTTGTTATAATACTTTGGTGAGCTAATATTTTGGCCACGGGAAAGGAAATGATACGGAGAGAAGCAGGGGGATAGTGTAGACTACACCACGGAACTGGAACCTCGATTAAAACTTTAAATTAGATTGGCGGGCTCTAATTCCCCACTGTAAAATGTACTTTCCGAAAGAACAAGACCGAATGTTTCGGTGGGATCCCAATGTGGAATATTTGTTGATTTATTTAACAACCTATAGACAAGCGGGTCTAGTAGATGTCGAGGGGTTGCTCACTCCCAAAAACGACGCACACCAAGTGGCGCGTGCCGGTGCCAAGCCGCGTTATTTTTTCAAATTAAGTATTGTGATAAACCATGATTTCTGATGTACATGTAAACAAATTTCATCAGATATTGGCCAAGAATGAAGCAAGTCTACAATGTTCACGAGCTTGGGTTGAATTACTTGCAAGGCTGGGTCACAGGATGAAATTTACGAATGTGTAAATTCTTGGGTTTCTTGTATTTAATTATAAAGATACCCTTGAAATAAGAATGATCATGGGCCCTTGGAAATCAAGAGAATGATCTGGTGAAAAGTATTATATATATTATAAAAAAGGAAAGTCAGGTGCCGGCATTTGCACCCTGGAAATTGGTGTACAGTTAAATCGAGGATGGGCAACCCCTTTGTAGCTGAGCTCTTTACATTGTTTCCGCGGTAGTTTTGTTTGCCTCTCCACACATCGCTGCTAAAACATCGTAGCTGACGTATCCTATGCACGAATACATTTACCTCCTCCCACCCCCTTCCTCCCATAGTTTCTTTATCAACCGTCACCTTTTCTCTACTTGTAAAATGGACGTATGACATTTTCAGCACAAAATAATTACTCAAAAAATTAGTCTCTAGCAGTGAGCAGTGGGCAAGATTCGTCATCATGCATGAAAGGCCTCCCAGCGCTGCGAATTTGACTCCCACGTCACCCCCTTTCTCCCACCGGCTTCGGTCAAGCAAGGTGAATGAGTAGCCTACTATGTAGCGCTACCAAGGCCGATAAATTGTTCAATTTGGTTGTTCGTTGGAAAACAGAAGATCGGAATAATTGGCTACTAAGGATTCCATCCGTGGGTTATTAATTATGATAGTACGGCATACGCGGGGCCATGCAAGGATTCGATTCCAAATCAAGGGCTAGGTACGCATCAGAGTACACCATTTCATGCTGAGGATTCGAACTCGACCTTAAAAACAAGACCTAAGGTTTCGATGGGATTCCAAAAATTTAATATTCGATACAGTAAATTGTGTTTTGTCTTTGCCAGATCCAGTCTTCGCCAGACTCCTTGATCTGAGCAAACCAAATTCAAATATTGGTTCAGTCCGTCGACGTATTAGCTCACTAACACCTGCAGGCGTGACACGTTGTGTACGGATTACGGAATATCGTTCTCGGAGTGAGCAAACCCTCCCCATTTTGCGAAATTTATTTACACTTGTAGTTTTGTGTGATATGTAGTGGTTAATCTGTGTTTTTCCATACGTCTAGTTCGCTTACTCTGTTCGCCCCTTAAATCGAGTATTTTTAAAATAATTTGCATTACTCTACGCACGTAATTCGCATCTTCCTGACCTGGCACTACGCTAATCTCTACAAAATGACAAAGATTATGTAGAATTAAATTTGGTTATGTTTAACCACGAGAAAGTGCAACCTCGAGTGCAAGCTAAGTTAAACTAAAATGCACTGACTCTTACGAAATCATTTGCATGATTTTTTAGCATAAGTAAGATTGTTATAATCCAATATGGTAAACCCCCTTTATCACCGCTTGGACCTGGTTCTGCCGCGCCGAGATTTTCGATTTCCTTCAGCGCGAGTTTTCTTTGGCCAATATGTAATAAGTTTATCTTAATGCCTTTTTCTCCTAGCAAAGCAACCAAGTTTGAGCAAGAACAGAGATTCAACTAATTGTATGCTGATCTAAATTTCCGTGTTCTTTTAGAGCGAACTCGTGTAACACCGATCCCTGGAAATTAGAGTTTCCTTCTTTTTTTTTTACGAAATCCCAAATATTTTGTAGAATCAGATTTCTCTTTTTCTCTAGTATTTATGTTGCCTGCCTGTTTTTCCTCATCTACCCTCGTCCCTTGCCCAAATCTGAAAAATACAATTCAATAGCCTTTGCCAACTTTGCGGTAATACCCTCCAGCTTGAGGCTACGAAACTTGCAGACCGGCCGACTCCGTTGCTTGCTTTGCTCCGACACCCCTTATCTTCGTCCGGCTCTTTTGAATAATTAACAGTCAAGATGGGTTTGAATAATTAAAAACTCAGATGGGGATGCTCAGGAGAATAGTTGCGAAAACAGATTTATGTACCTTCTTTTAGAGCGATGGTTTTAGATGGTAGTTGGATGGGGGGGGGGGGGGGTCCGAGAAATGTATTAACATATGTATAAATCAAACCGATAGAGATAATGGGGTGAAAACTGGCAAATACAATCGCCATCGGCCCGAATTGTAAGATGTGAGATCTGGACCAGGTACGACCTCTGTGGGGGGAGGTTGTTGGTGTATACTGTTGTAATTACATTCAGACAATGGCTAAAAATGGATAGGTCAGCTACGGTGCTTCTGACAGCAATATTGCGGCCCTTCTTGGCAAGGGTCCTCGTCAAGCTGTGTAATGTCTAATAAATCACCTTGAAATATTCAGTTAATAAACAGGATTTGTAATATTTTTCAAGTTCAAGTTTAATCGGATCAAACTTGACTTGTTTAATCCGATTAAACATTCGCAAGTTCACGTTAGACTTGATAAATATGAAAAATGCAACTTTTGTACTCCGTCATTTTCATTTTGAAATTCTTTTTCTTTTTGAAATGACGGATGATAAATACATAAAATTAAGTATTCGAGTTCTAACGTAGCTTGTATTTTTGAATTGACAATTTAACCACCGGAGGCGTTACTAGCCAAAAATTTTAGGGGAGGGGAGGTATTTATCGACTGGCTCTTAATTTTTTACAGACTGTTTTTCAGAAGAATTTTCAGAACAACGGACCATTTTATGGCACTTGCCCTTCGGTAAAGTCGGCGATCACAATGTCTGTCCGTCCGTCGGTCTGTCGGTTCGGGTTTTGCTACTCTGTGCACTTCCATAAGCTACATAAGCTTAGCAGGCATATCAGTAGCATCCAAATGATTAGGCTGGAAATAGTCGATTTCCCGATCCAAGCATCGTGGGGGGGGTGGAGGGAGGGGAAATCCGGATCTTGGGGCATTTATAGCTACTGAACGGATGATCGATTCTTAATGAAACTTGGCATTTGGAAAGACTTAGCGTCTCAAGCGACCCAAGCCCCCCCCCCAAAAAAAAAACATGCCAAAATAATCGTTTTTATAACCGTTAACCTCTGATCTGTCTTTTTTACTTTTTTAATCCGAGCCCCCCCCCCCCCTCCGAAATAACCCTAAACGTAATGCAACTGCGATGTGAAGTCAGCGTCAAAACCCAATTCCCAGTTTTCAAGTTCAAGTTTAATCGGATCAAACTTGACTTGTTTAATCCGATTAAACATTCGCAAGTTCACGTTAGATTTGATAAATATGAAAAATGCAACTTTTCGATTTCCCGATCCAAGCATCGTGGAGGGGGGGGGGGGGGGTGGAGGGAGGGGGAATCCGGATCTATGGGCATTTATAGCTGATCGATTCTTAATGAAACTTGGCATTTGGAAAGACTTAGCGTCTCAAGCGACCCAAGCCAAAAAAAAACAGGCAAGTTTTTATAACCGTTAACCTCTGATCTGTCTCTTTTACTTTTTTAATCCGACCCGAGGCCCCCCCCCCCCCCTCCGAAATAACCCTAAACGTAATGCAACTGCGATGTGAAGTCAGCGTAAAACCCAATTCCCTCTAATGACCTGTGAAAATCAGATAAACATCGCACAGTAGTCCTTTGCTTTGACCTGTTTACCGACCGAAACCCTTTCTGAATCTGCCTGTCATGATGGGTTTGGACTAGCGTCCCCTTAACTAATTCTCACGAGCGCGAAATTTTTCACACGGGTTGGGAACTGACAAAAATCAAACCGATACTTGATTACGGTTGTCCAAGGACCTGAGTCGGGAGTTGCGTAATCTTTAATTTGTTAAAGTGTTATGGGTTAATTAAAGCGGAAAAGTTTGTTGAACAGGAAGAACAATTCCAATTGTTTGCGGTCAAACAGGTTGGACAGCAGTTGCGATAGGAGCGCCGATTCGTTTTGGTTCGACGACTGTTTTGCGTACTAAAGTAGGCCAGAACGAAACCATATCCTGATAGTCAATTCGAGAAGGAGGCAAGACAATCTAAATACTCGACGGAGCGGCTTCCATCCCGGTTGGAAATTCTAGGCCGATCGTGAGTCAAAAGTACGGCGGAGAACATTGCAGCGGCGAAGGCAAATCAGTTACGCTTAAGGCGGCGTCACGCAGTACCAAGAGTGACGGCGAGCGAGTATTTAGTGGCACTATAAACTCGTCGGTTAAGGTTGATTCCCACCAATCGAGCAAAATATCAGGTTCCGGTTCACCAGTCGTCATGCATGCTGCTCATATCAACTTGTGACGACGATGAATAGCATGCTGGTACGCATGCTGGTACAGCAGAATGGAGGACAAGGTGTTTCTGATCCGATGCCTAAACTGCTGGAACTCAGCGAGCGCCAACTCTTTTCTCAGCATGTTCGAGTCACGTGCCACCACATTCCCGGAAATAAGTGGGCAACTCACCTGTATCCTGTGTGGTCTGGTCCGGCGCTGGAAGCCATGTCCAGTTCAAGTAGCGACACTTTTATTGTATTGCTAGAAATATTTTAAAGCTCAAATACGCTCGGAATTTACGCAGTGTGGAAACCCACCATTACGGAGGAGACGTACCCCATCAAGTTCCGGAAAGGGAGAAGAGAAGATAGTAAAGCGAATTTCAAACTAATTAAACAGGTGTCCTGTTCCGAACGCCAATAATTCGTCAGACTCGGTTAAAATTTTACTTAAATACATCCATGATAAAAAAGTGCGTGATGACTGCGATCATACAGACGTACACCTAGAACAAAAAGAAGTCGTTACCCCCTTGCTAGATCTATTGCGCCGACACCTGACGCCAAATAGTACAGCAGCCTCGACAGAATAAAACGACCCATAGATGACACAGCCCCATGCCATCTTCAGAGCCGAACCGCGCTCTGAGGAGTTTTAGCATCTGTACGAGGACACACTGACCGCCAGGACAGGCGGAACCGCAACCTCAGGCGGCTACTGGGTAGACGTATTGGTGGAAAAGGCGGAGATACGAGGTTTGGCTGTAACGAGCGAAACCGCAAGTTCAGGAGACTACCAGACGGCCAGATCAGAGGAAACCGCACGAGCGGGTGATTACAAGAGTGTTCTAGACTGTCTACTGTATGTCAGTGTTTTCTTTGTGTCTCTACTTGGGGTAACTGTAGTAAGTCCAGACCCATAAGAGCCTTTACATTGTTCCAAGTCAGTCAGTATCTCTCTCTCAGTTCTGGTAGGGCTTCAGTACCCTTATTAATTTAATACCTGTTCCACTGTTCAGCCTTTCTAATCTTTCTATCCATTTACATTATTCTATCTAGACCGCCAAGTATCGCCGGTAGGGCATTTACGATACTACGACCCACGGACAACTGTTTTCCGACAGTCTATATGGAAAACTGTTTTCCGTACCGAACTGAAGACTATGTTGGGATGACGCACCTTTCGCGGTGAGCCCCCTGTCTGTTTCACGAGGCCTAGCAGCAGTGTTGGCGTTTCAACTAGAGACTGCTTGGAAACAGTGAGACACTGCTCTGTATTAGTGGAAGGGTTGTGTAGGCTAGTAGTGAACATGTCATGTAAATAAAATCCTTCAGTGTACAAGAGTGCTGAATTAAGGTGCCACCGTTGACACCTATTTTGATGAAACAGTTAAATAAGTTACAAAAATATGGTAAACAGGTATTATGCAAGAATGCACTTCTTTTCATTTTTAGTTTTGCACCTTTTGCTCATTCTTTTCTTGACCGATTAGTTGTTTTTTGTTTTAGCTTCTTCTTTTGCAACTTTTGCCTTCAGGAGTACCAATAGCATTCTCGACCAAAAGAATTGGATAGCATGACTCTATGCTGCTTCTCAGAGATCCAAACAGGGTCTCTTTAACAGAATTTTCTGCACAAGCTTAATCGTAATTTGGCATTTTTAGCTGTTTCAGACATCGATGTTAAAGGATTTTTTTTAGATGGAGTCCTAAAAACCGTATCTCCAGAAGATGCTCATGGCTTGGGCATGGACCTGCGCGAGATCTACTCAGCCTTCGGAGCTGAATTTCCGGAAAAGTATGCTCACCTCCATCCTCGATCTGACGAAACAAATACAGAATTTGTTTACGAGGTGCAAATAGATAATCCAGAAGTTTGGAAAGGAGGGAGGCGCACTAAGGAAGAGGAGGTAGCTGACAACAAAGCTACGATAATGCTTCTTGATATCATGAAGATGGACAGCATTCGTTCGAAAATAAAGAGCAGGAATCGAAGGGGTGACACTGTTTATAAAGAGATTAGTGACATGATGATTGCAAAAGGAATTAACCTAGGCACAAATCTCGTAAACAAGTGCAAGAACCGTTGGAACAATCTTAAGCAACCTGTGAAAGTTTTTATTGATAATACAAGCAAGACTGGTGCAGCACCATTACCTCAGCCAAAGTACTATGACGAAATTTATGATATCATCGGGGATGATGACAGCGTCACACTCAAAAATGTCATTGACACGTCGAAACCAGACCAGTTGAAAAAGAAAATAGAAAAGGTCAGAGAAAGCAGTGAAGCAATGAAAAGAAAGGCTGATACAGATGTGGAAACTGACGACGTTTGGCTGTATGAGGATGATAGTGAGGCATCAGATAAGCCCTCAAACAGCCGGAAAACTCCTCCTGCCAAGAAGACAGGGAACAGACGCAATTTAATGTCGGAGACGCTGACAAAGATTGATCAGCAGAGTGAAAAAGATGATAAGTGGAGATCTGAAACTAGGGGATTTCGCGATAAAATGATCACCCATATGAAGGAGGAGTTGGAGTTCAAGAAAGCACAACAAACAGCTCAGAAAGAAGCTAGTGACAAGCTTCTAAGTATTATGGAAACGTTGGTTAAGGGAAAGGAGAAGTAGCATAGCTTTTGCTAATTTGCTAATAATTGGTTTGCACTCTTAATAACATTCAAAATTTGTATTGATCATTTGTAAATAAAAAAACATATAAACATCAAATTTTCAATAAGTCACAGAGCAGTTGCACCTAAAGATGTCTTGCAATCCTGTCTCTCACTTGTGCGGCAGTGTTAGCTGCTCTTGCACTTGGTAGAGCAACGGTGGTAGAAGTGCAATCGTCATCCATATCATCGTTTTTGTTGTACCATTCCTCAATTTCATCTTGCTCCATCTGACAGATATTGTGTAATACACAGCAGGAAATGATGAGAACTGGAGCAAATGACAAAGAACAGTCAACATGTCGAAGTTTTCTGAACCTTCCTTTCAAGAGGCCATATGCATTTTCAATACATACTCGGGTTTTGGACAGTTTTTTATTATATCTGTGCTGTTGGGCAGACAAATTTCCACAGTCTTTGTATGGAACCATAAGCCATGGAAGCAATGGATAAGCTGAGTCACCAATCAACAAGTACTCGTTCTTGAACACCGCATTTGGGTCTGAAGATGCTTTTTCGTAAATTCCACTATTTCGTAAGATTCTTGCATCATGAATTGAGCCAGGGTATCCAGTAGCAACATCCGTAAAAATCTTATCACGTGTGCAAATTCCCTGTAGCACAATATAATGATGGCACTTTCTGTTTCGATATGAATTCTGTTGTTCCACAGGACACAAAATTGGGATGTGGCATCCGTCAATAGCACCAATCACTTTTGGGAATCCAGAAGGGTTACTGAATTCAGCAGCAATACTTGCATAATCAGCATCAGTTTTTGGCCAAACAATAATCTTTGCTGAGATTCTGGCGAGCATATAACAACATTTCCGAACGCAAACATGAACTGTGGACTTGGCAACACCAAATCTGTCACCAACGTCACGCATTGAAGTCATATTCGCCAGGTACCATACTGTGATTTGGATACTTTTGCGCAGGCTCAAGGGACTGTTAACAAATCCTGGAGAACAGTTCTCCTCATTTTCGCAGGGAAAGTATTCCTTCAAACAGTCTGTTTTTTTCAGAATTTGGTACATGACTTCAAAGGTCCTTTTTTCAAGCCGAAAGTGTTCCTTGAATCTTTCTGCTGACATCATCGCCACCGTTTCTTCTGAAAACTTCTTTACTTTCTGGTGGGATGTTTTGTCTGCCAGTTCACTTCCGAATGCCAGCAAAAGTTTATTCTGAGTGTCCTCAGTGCCGTCTTCTACCAATTGTAACATTTCAGATACAGGTTGTGAGTTATCAACCTCCCAAAGTCTATTAAACTGCTCAAAAATGAATGGTAGAATGACATGCTGTTCCATTTTTTTAAATTTCTCACCACTTCTTCTGGCGCTTAAAGCCAGAAGTTTTCAAGCGTTTTTTCTTCTGGTGTTACTGCTAGTAAAAAGCCAGAACACAAAAACACCTGGAAGTTTCTGGTGTTCAACACAAAGCTAAAACCAGAAAACACTCAAACGCGGCTTTAATTCCAAATATCTAGTTTCATTAAGATCCGATTCCCCGTTCAAAAGTTAAAATACGTTAATATTCCGGATTCCCCCTTACTCCACTCCCCCCATGATTCTTGAACCGGGGAACTGACTATTTCCAAGCTAGTTTTGTAGGGTCCCTAATATGCCTGCCAAGTTCCATCGCGTAGCACATCTGGAAGTAGCCTAACTCGAGATAAGTGGCGTGACAGGAGGTCAGACCGAAAAGTGATCGGTATATGGCACTTAAGCGGATAAAAAGCAAATAAAACTAATTCAAATATTTCTATTTTTAAAGTATGAACATAACAGATTATTATTAATAATTATAAATAATACGAGAACAGAATGCAATCATCTCACTTTTCGTTGTTGAGTGGACAAATTATTATTTTTCAGAGGAAACAAATATCATATATAAACAGAACATAAGCTGTTGAAATTAGAAAATTATCCTACCTTTTTGTTTCGAGATCATTTAGTAATCCTGGTATGCTTTATGTAGACACCATGTTATGTTGACATTGGTCTGACAGAAGTCGAACCGGATTGACCTAAAACTCACTTTGACCTAATTCCCCTAATTACAGTTTGTTTGAGAATCGGCCGCCGTTTCAGCCCCTTGGTGTCAATCTGGCACCAATAACTGAAGCAGAACAGGGTCAGGCAGTGGTTCCCGACGAGTGGTACGCGAGACCCTTGCAAGGGATACGCAAAGGTACGGAAATCGGATTAGTCTATAGCTTCAAAATAAGACCTCACTCGTTCTCGATTGCCAAAGGCAGAATATTACCAGCAGAAGAGGCTTAACGAGCCCCAAAAAATTGTTTTGAGAGGGGGCAAGTTATTTTTACCGACTGTTTTTCGAGAAAAAACATCTGTTTTTCCGGAAAAACGCGACCGACTCGTTTCCATTTCAAGACCTGGCCGACCACTTAGTTTCAAGAAGAATCGAAGACATGGCAAAATCGTTTGAGACACAGCTTGATGAAAGCACGGATGTGTGACTTGAAGCACAGCTTAAGTCCGGTCTTAACCTTCCGGAATCTGGGCTTCCAGATTATTCTTTGACGTCTTCTGTAAATTGCATCTCGAATATGAACTGGTTCAGACGTATATCAAAATAATCCGTTAAAAAGTGGCTTTTGAACTTCCAGATTTCCGGAATTTTTAAGTATCACAGAAGAAATTCACAAAAAATCTCGAAAAATTTGGGAACCCAGAATCCGGAAGGTGAAGACTCAAAGCCAGGCTTCACCTTCCAGATCTACCGGATTTCAGACAGCCGTTTTCGTAGAGACGGATCTGGAAGGTGAAGCCAGGCCAGACACGTCTGAAAGTCCGGGGTGTTGGACACCCCAGATCCCGGATGTCTGGAAGGTGCCATCTATAGGAAATGTTGAAGGACAGCAAATTTTTTATTTCATCGTTATCATGGAAATCTGGAGGGGTTGGCTTGACTATGCGGAAGCCCCGGACGTAAGGGAATCTGGAAGGTGAAGCCTGGCTTTCACTTTTATAGTCTTCGTCCGTTGTCGATATTTTCTGACATGAGAGAAAATATTACATTTTGCGAAGAACTATTCGTGTGACTAGTGTTTATCAATCGGCATTGACAGGGTAGAACTTATAACTGAATCGAAAATCCATTTGGTGAAGTCGTGATCTCAAGCCCCGCTCCGCCTCATCATTTATGACAAGAAATAATGTGTTTTTCAAGTCCTTGAAAAGGGAGTACGCAACCTTTTGGAAACTTGATTAGGGGTACGCGGTTCGGAAAAGGTTGGGAACCACTGATCTGATGGGTCAAACTACACGCAAATACACGTCAAACTACACGGAATTAATTATGGTCAAGGGCGTTCGAGGGGGGAGGGGTGGTGTAAATAATCACAGATTTTCAATCCGAGCAAAATTCAACTACGGTAAATCTCAAGCTTAAAACTGCACATAAGTGATGCATGCACTTCAACTAAATAGAAACAGGATAGAACACGAAAAGAGCTGCAGCCAAAATCTGCTAAATCGGCCTTTATTCGGCAATATTCGACTATTTCCCACACAAACTCTTGCTTTTATCGTGGCACAGATCCCAAGCAGCAGCTTTTACCGTATGTATCTAAGACAGATTTAAACTCAGTGCCACAGGCGATTTTTTTGTAATCCGACATTTTCCTGGCATTTCTAACCTTTCAGGTTGCTGGAATCTTAGGCCTAACACCTCACCTAAATTACGGGCCATTCAACCATATAGCGAGTAGGCGACTATGAAAAGACGGCGCAGGTAAAGTTTTGCGAAACATTTTAAAGGCTGCTTACTATATCACATATATGTCCGTGATCCAATAACTCGCACACGGAGTGGGATTATTTCACGGAAGTTAGTACGTGGTAGTGCTTCCACTTTGAATTTAGACTACAGAACTAATAGTGCACATCAGGCGGTTGTGCCTGTTTCTTTTTAAGATAAGGAGATTTTTGCAAAAAAAAATAAGGCATTTATGTCACTCTGACAAGTTCGAAACATACGACTGTGATTCTAACAAGCTCAAAATACACAATATTTCCTAACGTAGTGACTTATAGAAAATCTCTATACAACCATCACGCCAGAAATAGGTCATTTGCTTTCGAAATTCACTTAACTGCCTCATATGGCAAGCTCAAAGCTTACGACTGTCTCTAATAGATGGCTAGAAAATCTCTTCGTAAAATACGACAAGAAACGGGTCATTCTTAGGGAAAATTTGCGGTTTATATCATTCTGGAAGTTCCATACTACCAGAGGCGTCACTAGCCAAAATGTTTGGAGGGGGGACGAGGCATTTACCGACTGGCTGGAAATTTTTTACCGACTTTTTGTGCAGAATGACATTTCTGATAAAAAACCGTCTGATTTTCAGAAAAAACGACTATTTTGACGAAAAATCGACCAATTTTCAGAAAAAACAACTTTTTCCATGAAAAAAATCAACTGTTTTGACGAAAAATCGCGGCACTTCGCGCCGACTCAGTTATTTTTTACCGACTGTCCTGCAGCATTGGGGGGGGGGGGGGCCCCCCCCCCTCCAGTCGTGACGCCCCTGCATACTACTAATTCTGACAAACTTAGAACACAAAACTGTGAATCTGAAAAGCTTAAAACATACTACTAAAATCTCAGTCGAACAACACGACTGGAAACAGGTCATTTGAAGGTGATGTTCGCGATTAGCTAACTGCTTTGTCTGCTTTATCTGGCAAGGTCAAAACTATGACCGTCTCTAATTTACGACTAGAAAATCCCTTCGACAAAAAATGTGTCTTTTCAGGAAAAATTCGCGGTTCTTGTCATTATGGCGAGCTCAAACATACGAATTTCATTCTGGAAAACTCAAAACACAAGACTTTGAATCTGAAAACATACGAATAGAAATTTCTTCGTAGCCATACGACTAAAAAAATGTGATTTGGGGGTGAAATTCACGTTTGATAACTGCCTACATGTTATTCTGAAAAGCTAAAAGCATGCGACTATCATACAGACAAGCTCGAAACATACGACTAAGAGTAGATTCTCTGGAGCATGGGGGGTGAGCCCCCCCCCCCTCGAACCGCCCCTGATGACAGTCGTATGTTTGGATCTTGCTAGAATGACAAATCGTGAATTTCACCCTGTGATGATATTTTGTGAAATTTACGGCGCTCAGTTTTAAATTCTCTTGCGTACAGTCGTCAACAGATACTACTGAAACTTGGTTTTAACCAGCGAATGCTGAAATGAGTGCGCGATTGATTTTGGTATTTATATTTCTTGAAATTTGTAGAATTTTAAGTTTATAACCGGTAGCCTTAAACGGGCATTATCCAGACACATATTTTTAGGTCGTCACCCCCTCCCCCCTGCCACACACAGGCGGGCCTAATTATGGAGAGGGATTTATCATATTCTTCTTTGAAGAAAAAGGGATTTTGAAGGATTTTTCTACATGAATTGGGGATTTTTCGAAAACAGAAGTGAAAACACCGGGCGCAGTTTGAATCGGATAGACCTCGCGGATTTTTCGCCTGAAATTGTAGTGTACAGAACAAAATAACACTAGACTTGACAAAATTGACACACAAAGAGTAGCACCAAGACTTAAAAAAAATTTACACACACTCGAATAACAGCTATGCTAGCAATAGAGAATGTCCCTATTGAAATCAATCGTTCAAGCTGGCTATGGCTACAATACGGTTTTGCAGATACCGTGGTCCTGCCATGGTCTACAGTCATTTTTGCCGTTACTGTCAGTTGTTGTGGTATCTGATATTCAGATACTACAGTCCGACAGTGGTGACTGATCGTGGTATCTGAAAAAGTCATCTCACTGTCATCATTGACAATACCAGCAATAGAGCCTAGGATCTTGTCAGATTGGTGGGAAAGAAGTTTGGAATTTAGTGACGTGACGAGAGAGCAGTTTTTCTTTTTGGATTGGAAAAGCGCAATTTGACAATTGTCATTTTGCAGAGCAACCACAGTATCAGATAACTTACCATGGTTACTGCAAAACAAAATTAATTTCATTTACGGTTACTGTGGTAGATACCATGATATTTGCAAACATGCAACTAATAACTTCAGATTCTAAACATAGCAAAAAAGTGATACAGCCCATATTGCTTCCTTGGTGTGTGCGAACCGCACCCTTTGCTTTACTAGAAATTTCTAAACTAGAAAGTTTGTCAGGCTTTAAATGCCACAAGTGTAGTAGTCAGCCATACCAATATGGCTTGTTGCAAAGAATGGAAACCATAGGTCTTGGTGCTTCTCCATAGTGTTTTTTTTGCTCTGTTAGGGTAGGAGGTCACAGAAATCAAGACGCTCTCTAACTGCTAACCTGAATGTAAAGTATGCTTAGAATCCTGCATGATGGTCCTGGGATGGTCCCGAGTTGTACCTACGAGACTAGGGGTTTTCCAGTCACTGCTTGTAAGCTGAAGTACAGTAGATAATCAGTAGAGGTAATCTTATTTAGGGTAGCTACTAAATAAATAACTTCGTATTCTGAGCCGTTGGTCATTAGAATATTATTCTCCTGGACTTTAGCTTTGATTTGAGCTCATTATTATGTATCTAACTTGCTGCTAAGAATCCCACAACCAACATTGGGGCGGCAATTCCCCCTCCTTCCCTCAGATCTAATGCCTCTGGTACTGAGCACAAGCAATAGCTTGGAAGCTGAGCCACACACTTTAATTTTTTTTTGCAGTTGTCTTTTTTGCCTGGAAGGCCTAGTTTCGATAGCTTTGCAAGAATTCCATGATTATCCATCTAAGGTATTCTAACAGAAGAAAAAGTAGCTGCATAAAACAATAAGCACATAAAAAACAAGAATATTGAAACACTTCACTTCAACATTAAGTTCTCTATTTGTCATTCTTACTTAAATCCTTTAAAGGTGAAAAAGAAAACCAAGGTAATCCAAGTTTTAGGCTGTGTCTGGCTCTTTACATATTTGAAGACATCTTTTAAGCATACAGAACATGATATAGCCAATATAGGCCTAGACAGCTGTAGCCAGTAGTTCATTCTGCTCAACTCCTTGTTGGATCTCCCAGGGGCTTATGCAGTCATACACAAATGCCAGTTTTGGTTTATGCAATGCTCTGAACTAGGTGAATGTCACAGTGTAAGGGCACATACTGCCAACATTGGTAGCAGAGTGCCATACTGCAAGGGCACTTTATCACCATGGAAACATAAAGAATAATCATGAGCTAGTAGATATCAGGCTAACAAAAGATGCTCAAAAAGAAAATACCTAGCAACTCTTAGCAACAACTTAGGTTATCACTGGCTTGGCAAATAGATGGGTCTTCACTGACAGGCTAGAGCTGTAAACGCGAGATATCTGCATTTCACGGTTGAATTTTCAGCAGAATTGTTGCTGATTACTTTTACAACCTTTGGCAATCAAAAGTGTGATAGTCCAAAATAGACGCGTACCGCGCCAATCGGCAGAGGCGAGGAGTAAAAGGTTCAGCAGTGGTGCGTCATCGATTGATCGGTGTTTCGCGCACGTCAACACCTCGAATCCAGTCTTTCTTCAGTTGTTTTAAGGCTTTTTTGCAGTGACAAGATTGTGGGCCACACACCTCTCGAATGTTTGTCGCGGAAACACGTTTCTGTGCTACACAGTCGAGCCACAAGTTGAAACTCCCAGAAACGCTGTTTTTCTTTGGTAATTTCGGATGTCTGGAAATAATAGTAAAATTCAGATAAAACCTGAGTAAATACAACTTCAGGCTTTTGTCCTTACCATTCTGTGCAAAAATGAACCTCAGTTTAGTGTCCGCATGCTTGAGAAACAAGCTAATTTTATGGTTTTGACATTATCTTGCTGCTAAATTTGAATTTTCCCCAAGATTCGAGCCAAAAAAAATAGACAGGTCATCCTCACAAAAGACCGCGGAAACACTCTTTTCGAACATCAATCAACCCGCAAACTGTTTAATCATGGTTTTAGACCACATAGGCAAACACAGGCCAGATATAATTTTAACCGTTAGCAGTTTCTATTTCGTATAATCAACCAGGAGTATCGTATCAGAGTGACATGGTTTGATACATGACTGTCAGAATAGAATCAGCATCATCAAAACTTCTAAAGTATTTAACCTGGTGCACGCTGCATATACTTTGTCATCAGAAATGCAATCGCTAAAAGCCATTTTTTGAAACCACAGAATGACATAGTATATTGTATTAGTTGGTGTATGACAATGTTTAACAGGAATGGACCATGCAGAGATTTTAGTCTTCCAGAAAGATATCAGTCCTTCATAGCCATAGGTACATATCTTGAAATGTAATTTATTTGTGAATTGTAACTTAATCTTATGAAATCACACAAATAAACTCCAGGCTGTAGTGGTAGATGGCAGTTTTATGCAAAACTGTATCGTAATTTTTGTCAGTAGAATCTTGGTAGAATGCAAGCCCAACACTGTGCAAAAATGGTATGGAGGCGCTGAAGGCCAGAAACAAAAGCTGATCGCCGCCGTTTATGTATCCGCGTGCACGATAGGCGTGCCTCCATTTCGCCGACACGTTTTAGTTGTTTTAATGTCAGCGTAAGGCCGTCGATATTCGGCGCGGCGTCCTGGTCTAGTCAAAATACTATGGAAAAGATTGACGGTTCTAATTTGCAAGCTCATACAAACCAAATGCTCTATTTATTTGGATTGCTGTAAACCTAGGATATTCCCCAATAGATAAGGAGCGCTTACCTTTGATAACTGTGGTCAGCCTTAAAGGACACCTGAATGAAGAGTACCAAGTATCATCACTATCTGTATGACTTCCGTTAACATTGCCTGCAGAAAACCCAATCCAAATACGAAATAGTGTTTCCAAGCTATGATTTTTGTTCCATTTTGCATCTGTCCTTATTTCAGTACCGAACCATTTTACAAATGAACAAATTTCTCCAACTAACCCTTCTTCTCGAATATTTTTTAACCAGTTAAGCCCAAACGTACATCTAGAAAAAATTCCAATACATCCGGCCAGCGCTGTACAAGATTTGAATGAATTGCGCTTTCTGTTTTGGAGTCTGCATGTGCAAACCTCCAGAAATGAACATCCCTATTTTGAAATCGTCACGCTCAGGAGAAGAATGCTCTCCGTGTCCATGTCTGTAAATGCATTCTCCATGGTGTGTTCAAGTATGGTTTCATTGTTCATGTGTCCTCTAAAGGATCTGTGGGCCGATTGACAGAAGGAAAATGCCGATAGTTTTAGCGAATCGAAGTCCTGAATGCGGTTTACTGGAAAATTCGTTATTTGTAGGAGATAGCAGCTTTAAAAAAGCCAGTATAAATCCCCTGAAAAACGCCTTGGGTCTATTGGATCTGGTAATCTACTGATTTCTCATAAACAGCTTTCACGTGGATATAGTGCCCTTGCAGCCGAGCACTGTACTCAGGGTTGCCATACCGAACAAATTAGGGAGTGATTTTTTTTTTTTATCGAAAACAGAGAGGGACTTGATAGTGGAATATTTCTTTCATGAACCAGTTTGAAATGATAACTATTGGTTTTGACACAGCTTGGTTTTGTTGAAACCAAGAGTGAAGAGT
The DNA here is from genome assembly GCA_023053575.1 of Branchinecta lynchi. Classification (NCBI taxonomy): domain Eukaryota; kingdom Metazoa; phylum Arthropoda; class Branchiopoda; order Anostraca; family Branchinectidae; genus Branchinecta; species Branchinecta lynchi. Next base: position 11,647,196 of record JAKZAP010000011.1, on the reverse strand, counting down.
GAACTTTATGTCCTACGTAGGACAAGAGTGACAAAATCAAAATAGAGAGACAGTTCACACTATCGTGCGACATGTGGCAACCCTTACTCAGTGATGGGCGAATCCGACCATGAAAGGATTCGAATCCGAATCCAAGGCTAGGTACGAATCCGATTCCGAATCCACCATTTCATGTGGAGGATTCGAATCCGACCTTAACAAAAATCAAATCATATACGTAGGTAGTAGTTTACAAATCATAGGTGACAGAAATCACTGATATCTAAGTTAATCACTAACGTGATAGATTACTGATAATGGTTAATGATGGAAATTAAAAATTTGGACTGCCTAAGCCCACTGTGTAAAAAATTGGGAAAACGGAAACTGGAAGATCGTAGACTAGAAATTTGAAGGGATTCGTAAGATTGAGGGTTTGGAATCCCGAGTCCGAATCTGAATCCAGCCTGACAAGCAGAAGATTCGGATCCGGATTCGAATCCGGCCAAAAGAACGAATCATGGATTCGAATCCGGATTCGGATACGCCCATCTCTGCCCTGACTACTACCAACGGCACTGCTCCCTTTTATTAGGGACGACGAGAAGAAACCGTTGGAGCAGTTTGATGCTTAGCGCCATCTCATCCAGTGGTTCTGAAGTTAATTGATGGACATAAAGTTGACTACAAGATGGCGGAAATATCCGCAGTATATCTGACAAGCATTGCCAGCCGAAACAACAGCGATAAGTGTGAGTAGTCCTTTCATAATAGGTGGCTTGACATAGGAAATTGTGGCTAAGAACACGATACGGTGGGAGTTAGTCCAGCCTGAAAATGCCTTTTTTTTCTAAAAAATTCTTTGAGATAAATCGGTGCTTTAAAGGACCTGTCTTACCTATAATACTAACGCAACCTACTTCCACAATCATTCCATATACTTCTAAACCCGGAGACCCGAGTTCCGTACGGTACATTCTAACCCCTCTAAGAAAACCACGCTGGTTTTCTCACTTGCAGTGTTTTGCTACCTTCAATGTGTATCACGCTGTCGGCGGTTGTTTGCGCGAAGTTTTTCCATCCAGAAAACCGGTTATGTAAATTGTTTCCCTGTTTTCGCTATAAGTCATCGGGTCTCGGAAAAGGCTAAAAACTGCCAAAACCGAGAGTTTTTTGTTGAAAGCACAGCCTAGTTTTAAAGTACTCAAATGTCTTAAAATGCTGTAAGGTGAAGAGTAAAACAGTGCGATGGGTCCTTTAAGGATCACTCCAAACTGGAAATCCTGAAACTTATGTCGAAGAGTAGTCTGATCAAGTAAAAAGTCGATTTCCCGTGGTGGCCTATCGCTTTATCTTTCGTGTCCACTTATGTTAACCAGTCGAGTTGCTAATGGTTGGCGATCGAGGTAGCCAATGTAGCAAAGAAAGGATGAGAGTACTTGACCATCGTTTCTGGCGCACTGCTTCTATAAACTGTGTTCCTAAATCTTTCGTGCCGAAGATGTTCTACCTAGAGAAATGCCGGAAGAGAAGACCAAGGCTAGCTAAAACAATATGATTGTCATACTGACAAGCTGAAAGCATAAATTTGAAAGCACGATTCTCGGAGGTATGGTGGTGGTCGCCCGAACCAGCCCTGGTTAGAGTAACCTTAGCAGTAACAATGAACCCTCTAATCTCCGTAAAAAAGTGTCCTAAGCGAAACGTCCCCTTCTTATTCTTAGCTTTCCAAGAACACGGGGTTTGCAAAAAAAGCATACATTCTGAAAACAGGCTAAACTTACTCTTATTTATTCGTCAATTATTTGCGGTGAACGTTTCGACGAGAAAAATTCAACGATTGTTGAATTTTTTAGGCTGGGAAATTTTTTGTTGGGCTGGGAAATTTTTTGTTGCTTTGTTGCTTTTAATTCTTAAATTATTAAAAAGTCAGTTTAAGAATCAAAAGCAACAATATTACACTTATTCACATAAATAGACCCGAAAACCCGATTAAGAGCACGTCACTTCGTTAGTCCGTATTCCATAGATCATCGATTTCATCGCAAGATCTTCTTCTTTCAGATTCGTGGTGTCTCGGTGTGTCTGTCGCTACACGCCTGAAATACTTACCAACTACAAATGTAAGCCACTGCCGAAAACTAAAATAAAAATGCAGGCCTTGGTTGAAATTTTGGGTTGTCCTGCAAGCAGCGCACACCCTTCATCATTAGTTGCGTTTTTGATCGAAGTTTTGTTCGCCGTTTGCTTAGCCGGTTGCTTAATTTCCGTTTTCGAACGCCGTCAAAGTGCACCGTTTGCTTAATTAGTGTTTTTACGACTCCGGCGATCCTTGCCCGGTCGACGTTTCTTCGACGATACAAGCAAACTTCGAACTTGCTAGCTCACGAGTTCGACGGTCAGAGTTTGAAGGACGAAGGAACTGTGACCGGCGACTAAAAACGGTAATTAGTTGCGTTTTTGATCGAAGTTTTGTTCGCCGTTCGCTTAGCCGGTTGCTTAATTTCCGTTTTTGAACGCCGTTGAAGTTCACCGTTTGCTTAATTAGTGCTTTTACGACTCCGGCGATCCTTGCCAGGTCGACGTTTCTTCGACGATTTAAGCAAACTTCGAACTTGCTAGCGCACGAAGTTCGACGGTCAGAGTTTGAAGGACGAAGGAACTGTGACCGGCGACCAAAAACAGTATTTAAGCAGAGACCTTTGAGGTTGAAGGTAACTTCAAACTTCGATCAAAAACGCAACTATTATTACCAGAGCCCCAAGAAATACAAAATCCCTTAGACGAGTCAAAATGTTTCAGTGTGTTCAAATATCAGTTGTAAAAATATGCTGCCTTCTCAGTTAAACTGTAATGGGTGACTGCGCACCAGTCTTGACAATGACAGGCGGGACTACGACAGCTGCACGTACTGCAGACTGCAGATTCTAAGTCTTTTTGATGACATGTTTGTCGTAACGCGTCATTAGCGATTTTCGACCAGGACAAAAATGTAGGCTTGAGATGTGGTGAAAGATTGCGTCTCCAGCAACCGTAAAGACGCTCGAAGGTGCGACGATCGCGACAGGCCCTTGGCGACTCGGTGACATTCTCTTGAAATAGCTCCAGAAAATTTCGGCAGTCGTTTCCAGTCAGAAACGTCGTGATTTTGTTTTTGTGACCATGTTCTAATGTCCTTCGGTAAAGCCTCGGATTTATTTCATTTATGATAAAATTCAAGTAAGCTTCCGAAAATGGAGCTAACGGTCTGGAGGTAAGAATAAGTGTATTTGTCATATTGTGTGTTTGTTTAAGAAGGTCATTACAGTGGCAGAAGTTTCATAGCATAGTAACACAAGATGCTCAGTTTTAGCGGACAACACTTGGGATGTAATCTGTTGCGACTTTTAAATTGTTATGCTTTAAATCTTATGCATAACAAGTATTGCCAGGGAGAGCCAAAAAAGCATCTGGTAACTTTTTTGTTATCCTTGTTGTATCGGAAAGGTCAGCAGATGCTTTTTCGGCGGCTTTCCGGCTCTTCCTGGCAATCCTTGTTATGCATAACCTCGTTTTGAAAATCACAAAGGATTTCACCAGAAGTGTTGTCTGTTGAAAACTGCGCATCCTTGTGTTATCTTTTATGAAACTTCTGACAGTGTATCCGTTAAAGCCAGGCTTCACCTTCCAGATTCTCAGACGTCCGGGCCTTCCGCATAGTTAAGCTAACCCTTCCAGATTTTCATGATAACGATGAAAGCTAATTTTGCCAATCTTCAGCATTTCCTAGATGTCCTATTCGCATTTCAGATATCTCTTGCATCCCAACGACAGCTGTCAATCACTTTCCCTTTTCTTCCTACATTTGCATATTTACTACGTCTGTCGCACGGTTGCCTCTATGGCACCTTCCAGACATGCGGAATCTGGTGTGTCCAAAACCCCGGACTTCCAGACAGACCCTTCGTGTTAGTAGCAGTCAAGCTGTCTATTGGAGGGAAGCTTTCGTTCTCTACCCGGCCCTTCTACTGCTGCATCTTTGTATATATAATAATACTTTGATGTATTATGTGCCCCTCTCTTACGCCTTTCATTGCCTATATGGCAAAAGTTGTATAAGCCTCATGGTATCGGCTAGACCACAGCTGTACTTTGCTTAACTTGTTGTTGTTTCCTTCTGTTCCTTTTGTGTTATTTTTCTATAGTCGTTTGGCTGGATTAAAATTGTGTATATAAACGAATAACATACCTTTCAAATAAACTCTAGTAAGAGTATTCGTCGATATCAGTAGTCATTCTTGCATAGCCAGTGTGACGACCTATTAACGATCGCCAGTCAATGTCCCTCCTTACCTGGAAAGGCAATGGTAAGTCTCAAACAGAGTATGACAGTCATTGAATAGGGAGGTATCTAGAACCCGATATAAAATTAGTAGCCTTTGTACTTATACGAAAAATGTGTATGTATTTATAAGAAGTAATAAAATACTTTCATTTAACTGTGCTTCAGACTGGGATAATCTTAAGCAGTAGTATCCAGTCTTCCTATAGTAGCATCCAGTCTTGCTGTAGTTGCGTGCATTGGCAACAGTTACTGCTGTATGTTACTGAAGCTTACAACTTCATATATTCATTTTTGAAGATTTTCATCGGGAATAATGGAACCATGTGAGGATTTCTGTCTGAGCTTCGGTTCCGTTAACTCTTTTCGCGGGAAACCGATGAAAGATAGGCTAAGCCACGAGTGCCGAGCCTAATGGGGAACAGAAAGAAGTCTATAGGCTATGACTGGGAGCCCTTGACTTTGATTGGGCCGGAATGGGTTCGCTTTAATAGTGACACTTGGTTGAAGAAAGCAAATCATTCGAGCTTTCGTATTGGAAGATATAACTGTTTTATAATATAATCGGATTGACAAGGTCAACTTCCCTTTTTATTGCAAATTAGACTTCGACTTTGAAATCTTTGCGTCTCTTGTCTGACTTCATATTGTTTTACTTATCTTAATATTTTAGGAGGCCCAGGAAATTGCAAAAGTGGATATTAATTGGCTTAATAGCTTCCTTGGCAGTCGTCCAGATTAGAGCTCAAGGTATGTTTTATTATCTGGCTAGGCGTTGGTGGTTGATCATGCTACAGACCTGACGTACTGTAATGGGTCTTATTATACAAAAGATGTGGGCAGCCTTTGACAGGATAGTCTCGGAGCCGACCAAGCTCGAAGATTTTTTTTTTTTCTTCGACGCCGACCTTTATTTGCCCTACACAAGTCTGTGGAATGATGATCCTTTCAGATTCATTAGTTGCGTTTTTGCAGATACTGTGATATCTGTTACCACGGTAACTGGACCTGCAATTAGTCGTTTTTGCAGTTACCGTGGTATCTGATATACGGTTGCTCTGCAACCGTGCCAAACTTCTTTCCCACCAATTTGACGAACACCGATGAAAGTGAGATGACTTTTTCAGATACCACGATAACTGGCCAGATATCACGATTACTGCAAAAACGCCTTTTGACCGTTGTATCAGATACCACGATAACTGCAAAAACGACTTTAGACCGTGGTATCAGATACCAAACGCAACTATTGCAATACGGCAACCTACTAACACCCTTGCTAAGTACTGTCTAAAGCATTTTCCAAATAGGTGTTGTAAGGTGTATTACCGCGTACACGCCTTATTGCAGATTCCCCTTTTCCTCGGGGCGCGCTGTAATAAGGCGAATAAGGAAAATAGAGCTCGGCTCGATTATTCCTTATGCAGGGCCAATCAGATAGCTTGGTTAGTTCTGCCAGCGGGCCGAGGAGAGGCGCAGCGTCGTCAGGGTTGCCAAAGAAAGCACAACAGTTCTACTTTGTTGTAAGCTAAAGAAACAAATTTTCTTGAAAAACACGTTTTTGTCCTATTGCGACTGCTTTTCATCAGTTCGAGGATCAATGCTGTCCATCCCTTATTTTAATAGCTTTTTTACAGTATAATTTGCGTTATACTGTACTCGTGTACTTCAAGTAGTACTAAGAACCTTTTCGGATATTTTTAGAGTTCGAAAAATTGTATTACCTTGGAAACACCGAACGCCGCATTGAGAAGAACCTCTTGGGTTGTATTTGAACAGGCGTGTGTATTAAGACGTAAACATCGCGTATCTCATTATTCAGCTTATTATACCTATTAGGACAATGCTTAAGGCCAGCCCCTGTGAAGTTGGAACGTTTCCTTCTTTGATGCGACGAGCTCGAGCTAGTATTGACATGACCTCTTTAGTTAGAATGCATCTCTATTCACCAGCAATAGGCCTACTTTGGTTGATAGAATTTTTAGTATCTGACTATTCGATGATCTAATTTTTAATGTCTTTAGTATCTTGGTTGCGTGGTCCGGAAATGGGAGATTCAGGCAAGCACCAGACTGCATAAATATTCCTTGAGCCCAAGCTGACTTTGAAACATATATTCAAATGATGCTTAAAACGGATATGTGAGCTACGATGCTTTGGAGAAATATTTCGGCCCTTCTTGGCAAGGGTCCTCGTCAGGCTTTCAATCTTGAGGGTCAACTTCGGGGAAGGAAACAAACCTGTAACGGAGGTTTGTTTCGAATACAGGACCATTCCTGTATTCTGCATTTGTTTCGGGAACGTTTTTGTTTTGGAAAGTTTCCTTCTTTGATGCGATGAGCTTGAGCTGTTATTGACATGACATCTTTAATTAGAACACAACTGTATTAATAGCAATACTTTGGTTGTTAGAATTTTTAGTATCTTTGCTATTGGATGATCTAATTTTTAATATCTTTAGTATCTTGGTTGCGTGGTCTGGAAATCGGAGATTCACGAGAACAAGTCCTCTGGTACAGGCTGCATAGGCTACAACAAAAAATTGATGTGGATATAAAATCATAACCATAAAGAATGATCAACACCGATCTGACCAGTAAAAAATGATATTATTCTGTCAGGGATCCAGAAGGGGGGGATCCCTTCTAAAACTTCTGTGTGGTGACGTATCGGATTCTCGTTGTGTACATAGTGGCTTGGAGTACGTCGCGTGGACTTGTTTCGCAGCCCTCGACAGCCATGGGTGATTTTGAGAATTCACTGCATTACATGGAATGTCTTATCGCGCAGGACTGTCAGCAAATGTCGTATATAAATATTCGCAGACGTACGATTCTTATTATCGAGTGGTTCTGTCTTCGCGTTAGTAAATACTGCACCCTATTAGAGGAGCAGGTTTCAGCCAGTCATATTCTCGTAATACTTAACAGCACCTTCTCGTTAATACTTAAAGCACCCCTCGCTCTATTTACTGTTTATATTCCAGTATTCAAAACTATCTGAATACTGTACAACTCAGCTCTGATTTTTAGCAAATTATCCATGGCTTTAGTCGTTTTAACCCTTTTCCCCGGCCCATTGACTTCTAGCAAATACTTGACAAAATTCAGAAAACCAGTTTTACGAATGCATGAGTAGCATGATACTCGAAAACTCGTCGGATCGGGAGCATACTGCGCATGGAACCTAGTGAATCGTGGCAAGTGCAAAGATTACTGAGGTGTAGTTGGCGGGTTCGGAATAACACATATGGAATTTCTGTCTCTGGGCTTATTAATGAACGCAGTTTCGGAAGTAGATTCTATTGGCATGAGATGTAATGTAATGTAATGTTTATGTTTCACCCATCGTACAAGAAGGAGAAAATGATGGAGTATAAAAAAGAAAGAAAGTAGAACAAGACCAAAGGTTTCGATGGGATCCCAAAAATTCAATATCTGATCCAGACAACTGGGACGTGTCTTAGCCAGATCCAGTCATCGCCAGACTCCTTGAACATTTTTACAATTAAAATTCTGAAACAAATTAAGGCCAAATAGCTAGTCATCTGAGAAAACCAAGTTCAGATATGGATTCAGCATGTGTGTTTACCCCTCATATCTGTTTTGACGAAAACTTCCTGCCAATTTCCTGGTTTCGGTCGAACTCCAGAACTACTTGTCCGGCGAAAAAAAAAAAGCTCAAAGACGAACGCAGGGTATCTTCTTTCCTCAATAATGAACATCTAATCAACTTCAAATAAAAATTTAACTTATAACAAATTTTCCGACTCCAGACGGATTCCGGTCGAACTATATTTCGGGGTAAAATATGATTGTCAAACAGGGATTCAGAATCTCTTCTTACCCTTAAATCGGTTATCTAATCAACTAGAAATAAAAACTAAGCTTCTAACAATTTTCCGATTTTGGCCGGATTGGGGGGGAACTACATGTCCAGGTGGATTTTATTTTTAAGTAAGTGTTCAGCATATCTTCTTGCCCTAAACCGAACATCTAATCAACTCCAAATAAAACTTTTAATTCTAACAAACTTTCCGGTTTGGGCCGGATTCCGGGCGAACTACTTGTCAGTCGAGAAAATGGTTTGCATCATCGTCCTCAGCATGCCTTCCTACCCCTAAATCGAACATTTAATCAACTTCAAATAAAACTTTTACTTTTAACAAACTTTCCGGTTTCGGCCGGATTTCGGGCGAACTACTTGTCCGATGACAAAATGGTTTTCACCATCGTGTTCAGCATGTCTTCTTACCCCATAATCGACTATCAAATTAGCTGTTTCAAAATATTTTGTTTGCCCCTTAATTTGAACCCCCTCCCCCACCCCTAAATGTAGGGCTACAAAGCCCATCTGCGAACTTGACTGCTCCGACGACCCAGCGAATCCTCACACCAAGTTTCATCAAAATATCTCATTCCCTTCGAGAGTTATCGTGCTTACAGACGGACAGACGGACGGACAGATGGACAACTTTTGCGATGTCATAGGTATCCCTCCACTTACGTTTTGGGATCCCAAAAACACAGAAAAAATAACACACAACAAAGAAAAACAGCCGCAAATGGCCGCTCTTACTGCATTTTACTCGTTGACATTGCTCATTTAGGTACGACGGGTCCTTTAACACCGTAAGTAGTGCGCCCTTAATCTTCTTTTGTTCCTTCTAGATCCAGACGAGTATTATGAAGAGGAATACGAGCTGGGTCCTGACGAGGAAAACCCAGAGGAGGACTACAGTAAGTATCCGCACACTTTTCCTTTCAGTCCGGTTGAAATAATGGGTGGTTTTTCAGTCTTACGCCTGGGTAACCAGTTTCAGTTTATATGACATATTTCATAGATTTATTACCTGGCGCTGACGGGGATCGAAGGACCATTCCTTTACCACCCTCGAGAGGACAATAGTACGCATCAGCTGCCAACTTGCTTCTGATTCTGCGTTGGAAAAGGATTGCTATATAAACATGGACAGACTAACACTACTTTTTTTTTTTTACTATTCGCTACAGAGTGTCGATACTAGCTGAATTCTACGTCACAAGGTACACTAAAGCACGGACGCTTATTTACATTTTACATATTTAACAAATTCCCGAAGCTACTTAATATTTACATTGAATGATACTGAACTTGAACTTATAACCCTCATTAAACTTGGATATACTGATAGAACAAGGATATACTGATATTTACAAACTGAATGTTTATCAATAATTACTTTAATACAAGATAGCTCCCTTCTAAAAGAAAATAGTGCGACCTCGCGCGAAAATATCACACAAATATAATTGTGAGAAAGTTTAAAATATACAATTACGACTAATCTCGCAGGGGATAGTGTGTATGCGGGTTGAAATCGCTATTCCAAGACAGGCTTCGGTTTGGGATACATTTGACTGCCCCCCCCCCTCCCGTCCACTTGCTTTACGCAGCGACCGGATAGGGATTAAGTGTATCTTGGCTACACTGTAAATAGTTCCTCCGAGTAAGGATTAAAGTTAACTACATTATTACTACTGGGATTAATCTTATCTATACTGGGACAAGATTAATCCGAATTCAAGATAATCTTATCTCAGTGGAGACGAGATTAATCCCAATAGCAATTTTTGTACAACGTAGTCCTAGATCATTGTGCTTTCTGTACTTGTTTTTTTTTTTTTTTTTTTTTTCGTTTGTGTAACTCCGTCTTGTAAGGACTTAAATTAAAATAATAGTCTGAAAATGATGTCTTAGGATTTTGTCCAGAATCTTCTGTGTTTGGGGGGGGGGGGGTATTTCGTGGTTGAGTTGGTCTTTCCTGATAGGCCAATACTAATAGTCGTAAACAGGGCCAAGCATGGACCGAAGCCGTATTTGAACTTTTACAGTGAATGTGATACCCTAGTACAGCCTGTCCTAATGTAACCGTGCCTCGAAGGTCCTGGCGTCCTTGACGTTCTTAGTGCCATTTAAGACAGTCTAATGGTTCTATTACTTACCTTGCCCTGCTCCAAAGCTTGAGTTCGTGGGGTCCAGCTCCTCTCCAAGTTCTGGGAATGGGGAATTATGCTTATCACAGGGTACTCTGTGTTATTAGATGTTGCTGAAAATTCATGTTTGTCTAACCCAAATTCCTGGCGCGCGAGTCAATTTCGAATTTTCTCGTGGCAGCAAATGGGAGCGACAGGCAGACTAATGACTTTCGCACATGGTTCGAATCATGTCTTGGCACGGAGATAGAGCGGTCCGCTCCGCGTTGTTTTCTTTTTGGTTCGATGGGAGTGCAATTTTCTTGCCATTAATCATCTAATTAGCACCCTGAATCACTGCCATTACTACCGTTTCCTAGGGGCCATTGTTGTAGACGATATCAGTGTCATTAACAGTATTAATGTAGCATAATGGTTAACAAATAAACATCTGCTAAACACAAAGAAAGAAATTTAACAAGAATTTTTCTTTGGGTTAAAACTTCCGTGGAACCCTTAAGACAATTCACGAAGGAAGGATGTCGACGGGGCTCAAAATACTATTCCATATCCTTGAATTTTGGAGTCGTGGCCTCGCAGGTCATTCTCAAAAATAGTAGCCGCTGCCCGGTTGGGCTCCTGCATAGCCTCTACTGTAATCAATTATTGACCTCTACTGTAACCAGTAATTTCGGGACGAGGTTACTGCCAGATAGACAGTTTTACATCCCCCCCCCCCCCCCCTCCCAGCATTATTGGATCGAGCACGGGGCTTTGGTGGAGCTTTCCTGTAGACTGGTATAGCATTCCATTCATGCATTCGAGATTATTAGTGTATGGAACTTAAAGACGGTCTCAAATTTAAGTACGCTGTTTCTGCTCAAAGCCAACACTACAGTCTGTTTCCTAACATGATGGAGATGTTCAGTCAAGGAACAAAGAACTGTACATGGATTCCCTCCCTTCAGATTGAAAATTGCATAGTTTCGCCCCTTGCCTGCTAATCTTTTCGCCTGATTTGACGATGCCGGGTTTCCTAAATTCCTTCCATGAGCTGAATGAATCACTTGTGGATAAGTAGCTATGGCATAGCTGTGAATTTTGGAAATTTTTTAATTCAATTTTGCAAACAGTAACCCTTGCGATTTGCGAGCGATTTGGAATTCTCTGTTATTTTCATTTTCTCTCTTGCTGCGTTGCTAGGGGAAAGAGAATATTTGAAGACTGAAATCCTGTCTGGTCTCATTGTGACCCACAACAGACAGTGGGTTTGCATGAACATTAGCCGAAGATTGGGCTGGGATTAAGACGCTCATGTTTTGTTGCGGAGTTTAAACTCAACCTTTGAATGTGTGGGGTACAGCAACATTTTAAGCAGCATTCAGCAATTATCTTGAAGGCTTTCTGTTATAAATGTATCCCTTGAAAGTTTGCCTGACACCAGATTCAAATGCCGCGCCCTATAAACTAGGAAACCTTTTCAACCTCCAGTTATCATTAATAATATAATAATAATAATATTTATTTATTACCCACTTACATCAAAAAGATTAATAGTGGAGTGTAAACTTGAAGAAGGAAAAAGAAAAAAAAAACGGAAAAAGACGTAAAACAACAACAAAAGTTGTGGTGGATATTAGAGGGATTGTTATAACTGGACGATGCACTCCTAACTGCACAAGTGAAGGTCCTGACGTAACATACAATTTAGCTTCCTGACCGGAAACTATCTGATGTCGACGTAGTATGGAATTTAGCAATATCCAACTGACGTGGACTTCAGTTTAACAGGATGTTGTTTAGTTCTGAGTCTTCATTTGTGCAATTAGATTCTACGAAGTACTAAAGGATCATGTTCACTTCGGTATGTACATATAGTTAGTTAAAGGACAACTCTTACTAGAAATGATCTTTTCCCTGTGAAATGAATCAGACAAAATATTTTTTGAAGTACCATTACTTTCCACCTAAAACTAGCGGTTCTCTTGTTAGAGCTTGTCGACTACATCCAGCCTTCCTGCTCTCCGACGCGGCGGCTGGGCGCAAAACATTTGAAAACTGAACGTGTCTTGGTCAAAAAGTGGGAAAACTAAGCAAATAAAACAAGTAATAAACAGAAGATTATCACATCCATATATGTGCAAGAGTTGTCAGCGGACGTTGAAGACTCCGGCAAACTTTTCGTTGGATCACGGGAAAACTCGGAAAGGCCGAAAAAGAATTCGTAGTTACGAAACGAAACAATGGAAAAAGGTGGGGATTTTAGAAGCTTATAATTCCATATCGGAGCTAATTATATTATAAAAGGCAGAATAGGCAAGAAGGGTCCTTTAAGCACTTGACATAGAGACCGACACAACAGGATTCCAACCGACCGTAAGTTATTTTCATCGGCTATGCAGTAGTTATTCCCTGTATTAGCGAGTGACGGTGACAAGTCTCTCAGCAGTAGGGTTGTAGAGCGTGTTCCACCTTACTTACCGTAGTTACTACGCATGACGTCACGAATTCTGGCTTTTTGCCGTCAAGGCTGGAACGATTTTTCTATTTTCCAGCAGGATCTCACGCCAGGGGTGAATCTGACCAATCACGTTACAGATATGCTTACTACGCTCCCGAGCATGGTAAGCAAATAGTAACTATTAGTTACTATTCCGACAAGGTTGGAACGGTCAGCGTAGTAACTTTTCGTGAGGATGGAACGGAAATAGTAACTAGTAGTAACTATTGTTAGGAGGGTGGAACACGCTCGTAATGTCAATTACCTTCGCGATTCTCCTCACAATCCTCCTATTTCGTGTTTTCTCATCATTGAGATGAAGCCAGTTCTCCTGATCTTGCGTTTTTTTCGAAAAACGAAAAAATTTCGAAATTCTGAAAATTTCGAAATTTTGTAAGATGGAGAAGTTGTTTGGATAGTAATTTCTCATTTTCATAATTAAAACGCTATTTAGCAACAGAATTGAGAAATGAGAAGCGAGATCTGAGAATTGAGTCAAACTAGTGTGAATAGATCAAGAGGTATGAAATCAAAACTTGTCTTCCTTTTCAGATGGAGGTCCACAACGAGGCGATCTGAGCCCTCCTGATCGACCGGAACCAGAACCGGAACCACCTGGTAAGCTTTTAAAATGCAGTTGCCATACCGTTCAGGCCTAATAGTAGGATTTTTTAAATAGCTAATGCTCAGGTCACAGTAAGCTGAGGTTCGCTTCCTACTTTTTGAATTTCGTTTCACCGAGCGACAAATCGTCCTTAAAAGCCAAATGATAACAATAATGATGTTATTTTTTCTGGAGTGTTAATATGGCCCTTGTTGGCCGTCGATCAGTTAAATACAAAAAATTAAGAGACGAGTATTTCAGCTTTCTTTCGACATGAGGATGAAATGAAAATAATTTGGTTTCTTATTTCTTTTTGAATATTCTTTTTTTTTCTTTTGGGATATTTTGGAGGGCATGAATTGGTGCAGAATGTCGGACGATGCAACCTAGCGCAGAAAGGGTGCGCAATAAACTGAGCAACACAGAGCCAAATATTTAGAATAATAACAATTTATGGCTTCAGTTTGTTCATTATTTTGCCCAGATTTCTGTTTGCGCTCAGTCCTGTGTATGGGTCATTGCAAGGTTTGATTTAACCATATTCGGTGCCAATTCAGAATTGGGCGATGTTCGAAATTACATACCTCTACTGTATAGAAGGGGTATCTAACCTCGAATTTATATGACCTCGAACTTGGCCTGAACACCTTACAAGGAAATTTCTGTGCATGTCCAAGACAGGTCCTGGGTAACTCAGGGTTTCCTTCTTGACAGTTAGGACCTTCTTAGGACTGGACTGAAATGTCCTTCCAACCTTTTTGGGCCAGGTTCGAGGTTGTGTAAATTCAAGGTTGGATACCCCACCTGTAGTTTCTGGCTAAGCAAAGGAAAATGAGAGCCTCCAGTAGTACAGTAGTAACTAGTCTAAAGATAAGTTCTGGGGCGCGTTTCGTGTCACTGCAGTAAAAACGTGGAACCCTTTTTCATACATTTCGTTGGTGAAGCAGGGTTCCGACAGCGAAAATGATTTCCGCGTTTTTCTGTGATTCTCGCTTCTCCATACTAGACCAATTCATACTGTTTCAAGCTAAGCAAAGCCAACTTAACCGTGGAGGGAAAACGTAGAGTCCGAAGCGAAATGTACCCCTGAGGGTAACCGCTAAATTTGGTAAGGCGAGAAATGGACCTCACGACAGAAACCAGAAGAAAAGATGAACCATACGGTCGTAGCCTCTTGTAAGCGAGCGGCCCAGCCAAGCGGAATTCGGAAGGGGAGTTGGGCCTTCGCTCAGCCAGAAACTGAAGGAGAATAGTACGTTTTCTGTCTTCGCTAGCTTATTTGAAATAGCTTATTTATCATTCCAGTTTATAATGCTTACTATCTGTTGACAGGTTGTGTCCCGTCGTTTTTGAGACTATTTGAGAGGCCGGAAGGCAGCGATCAACCAATCAGTCAAGTTTATTAATTAGCCATATTTATCCCAAAACGAATAGCACTGGCGCGTATTGTCAGGAGTATTGTCGTCGAAGATTGGCTTAAGGCTGAGCATTTTTCTTGTCGTCAAAGTTAATAAGGATTTCCATATTTTTCTAGCGACACAGCCACCCCCACCTCCGCCTCCTCCTGTCACAGAACCCCCTCGGACCCGACCGCCTCCACCTCCTCCCGCCCCAACGGTAGCTCCGACGGTAGCCCCTGCCCTGCCACCGCGGGTGCCAGATCCGGCCGTCTATGATTTCAATGGACCATGTGCCGATTACCGTCCGGGAGAGGATGATCTTCAGGCTTTTGATTTCATCCGCCAGTTTAGACTAGATTTGGGCTTGTTGCAAGGAAACCTACCTGGAGTTACTAGGGTGGAGGGTTCAAGCTCTATTCAGAAGGCGTATAGACTGGACAGGACTGCCGATCTCGTCGTCCCAACTAGGTAAGTTAGCCTCTTTCTTCTGGTTTCCTAAAGCTTTGGTAGCAGAGACGAGACCACAAGGTCTCCCCCCAGTGAAACTCACGAAATGAGTGCGTTTTCACTTTCTAGATGACGTGAAGTGCTGTTTTCTTTCCCCAAATCCCGCGTGGGGGGGGGGGGGGGGGCAGCATTTTTCAATTTTTACGCGGCTCCATTTGTTGAACTTCTTTATCAGCGTTAAAGGCACAGAAAACTTGACTACGCAACTTTCGGCCATCAAACTGAACTGGGGGGCTTAGATAAAGGTACAGGGACTTATTGTCGACAGGACCCCCCTTCGTTGTTATCTCGAACCCCCTCCTTAGTGTTCCCAAAGCTAGCTGGCAGGCCCTTGCCCCTTATGCACTGTAATTATGCACTGCCATAAATCTGCCATAGTATCGGGATAGTAGTCAAGAAGTCGTGCGTTCGATTCCTACTCCCGGCACACAAACCTTTTGCTTTTTTTTCTAGTAACTCAAAAGTCGAATTCTCGGAAACTGCCCGGAAACTGCAATGGTCGTAACGAGAATTTTTATTACTCTCAATGTCGACTCAGGGTACTTATTCTTGATATGTCAGCTAGCTCCCCGAGTCAAGTTTGAGTCAAGTTTTCTGTTCCTTTAAGTGGGGTCTCCCCCGGCAATGTTGATCTGTCGGAAGTCAACGTAATTTGTCGTGAGCGGCCACTTTGGCGATTCGCAGCCAATGAGGTCAAGCCTTGTCGGGACGAAAAGGGTTTTGACGGCCTTACGATTGCCAGTAGAGTAGAGTCTTTAGTTTCTTCAGTGCCTCTTTTGTGCCTATACTCTATATGACTAAGTCCAAAACACGCCAGCGATCTTCAGGAAGAAGTAGTAAGCGTGTCCGTACGACTCAAACTCAACGACTCAGATCCAATCAATCACCGCGATCTTTGGGTGCACCTTTGACACCACTTCTGCCTTTCTTCCGCAAAATACCCGGAGAGGCCGGAGATTTTGCATCGGCAAGGTGAGATAGTCATCAAGAGTATTGAAGCCTTTGGCGGGATCGGAAACAACGAGACGTTTCCGTCCCGAAAACGGCAATGGACTGTGCAGTTTTCACAAAGATTTATTTGTCACCCGTCATTTCAACAAAGAACAAGACCAAAGGTTTCGATGGGATCCCACAAACTCAATATTTGGTCCAGACAATTGGGTCTTAGCCTCACTTTTTTGCGAAAGCTAAAATCAAAAGCCAAAAATGTGAACTTTAATGTGCGGAACTACATCAAAGGAATAATCTCAACTGATGCATTACAGTTAGTTTTACCGGCTCTATTCTGTGCTGGCGGGATATGTACGCCGTTGCCGCTTTTCGGCAACGGCGAGTTTTGTCGGCGCATTTTTGAGTCCGTCGGCACAAACCGTACATACCCCCCCCCCCCCCAAAGGCAAAAGGCTAGTGAGGCCCTTAGTAATATCATACGCGCTTTACTGATAACACTTGCACTTTAGTTGGTGGCACCACAGCGACGCCCCTGACCAATAAAGAGGTAGTGTACACAGCCCTCTTCGCCAGACTCTTTGACATTTTTACTATTAAAATTCAGAAACAGATTAATGTGTGTTTACCCCTATAAGTCATATCAGTTTTGACGAAAACTTCATGCCACTTCTGCCAATTTCCCGGTTTCGGCTGAAGATTAAAAAATCGGCTGAAAAATGATTTTCATACACGGATTCAGCATCTCTTCTTACCCCTAAATCGAATATCTAATCAACTACAAATAAAACTTGAACTTTTTCCGGTTTTGGCCGGATTCCAGGCGAACTACTCACCCGGGTAGAAAATCGTTTTCACACAAGTGTTCAGCATGTCTTTTTACCCCTAAATCGAACATCTAATCAACTCCAGATATAACTTTTACTTTTAACAAAATTTCCGGTTTTGGCCAGATTCCGGGCGAACTAGTTGTCCGACGAAAAAATGGGTTTTCACCATCGTGTTCAGAATGTCCTCCTACCCGTAAATCGAATATCTAATCAACCTCAAATAAAACTTTTACTTTTAACAGACTTTCCGGTTTTGGCCGGATTCCGGTCTAACTACTTGTCCGGCGCCAAAATGGTTTTCACCATCGTGTCCAGTATGTCTTCTTGCCCCATAATCGACTATCACATTATCTGTTTAAAAATATGTCATTTGCCCCTTAATTTCAACCCCCACCCTTAAATGTAGAGCTACAGAGCCCATCTACGAACTTGAACCCAAAAGAATCCTCACACCAAGCTTCATCAAAATATCTCATTCCCTTCGAGAGTTATAGTGCGCACAGACTGACGGACAGACGGACAACTTTTGCGATGTCATAGGTATCCCGCTACTTACGTTTTGGGATCCCAAAAAGGACGGAGTACAAAGGAAGAAAAAAAAATACTTAGCTTGACGAAAGATGCAGCTTTGTTCAGCAGTGCTATTCGAGCACTTTTTGAACAAACGTTTGGTCTTGATCTCAGTTCTGACGTCAACCATTAAGCTATACATGCTAAAATGACTGTAAAATGCGTGGCAGTAACTCTCTGATAAACGGCTTGTCCCGTTGAACGACGCCGTGCACGCGAAAATGTCCCCTATTTGTGTGGCTAAACCACGCGTTTTCCCCGACGGAATTTCCGCAACTTTCATTGTTCTTAAAAAAAATGTTCTTAATTCTTAAAGGACCTATCTTACCTATAATACACGCAACCTACTTCCATAAAATCACTTCATATATTTCTAAACCCGGAGACCCCAATTTCGTACGGTACTTTCCAACCCCTGTGGGTTATTTGTTGAAAGCACAGCCTTGTTTTAAAGTATTCAAATATTCTAAAATACTGTAAGTTGAAGAGTAAATAGAGCGAGCGGTCCTTTAAGAAAGTATACATTTTTCCGTATGGTTTTGATGTTGTGTCGAGAAGCTAGGCAGGAATTCAACTCCACAGCGGCCCGACTATACTTGTCCATTCCCATCACAATCCATAGCATCGTTTTTGTTGCACGCTGCAGGTCCACTTCTCGGCCGCTTCCGGACTGATTCTTTCTACATCCGTTTTTTCACTGCAGTGCTTCCGAGGAAGACGGCAGCGCTTCTCGAGAATCGCGGACTTGCTCACCTACCAAGTCCGTGTTTCCCTGCAAGGTGCTGCAGCGCTGCCGCTTCAACCAAGAAGAAAGTGAATCCAAAGGCGCATATTGTGCAAAAGCAATGAAGTGCTGCATCAGCGATGCATCAACGCTATTGCAACAAAAACGAGGCTCAGGTAGTTTGGCATGTCGGTAGCATATCCAAGTATTTTAGCATATCGGCTGGCAGTGCAGTGGTACAGGAACATGCGAAGAACGACTTGAGAGGGGAAGATGTTGTACGTCTCCACAAGAGAAAAGATTTGAGTGGAAAATGCCAAAATTAGTACAGATGTACATTCCGTCTTCCCCCTCCCAAGTAAGATGGAGAGGCTTTCATGTGACGGTCAGATTGGGTTCCAGCGGGGGGATTACCGAGTACTGGGTGTACACACACATAAATAGATTGCTCTACTCCGAAGACCACAGATGACATCGCAAACACTCTTTTTTCTTCGCAGGACCATATTCCCACAGGGCATACCACAGCAGTTTTCTTTCATCTGCACCTTTAGAACAAAAGAAGTTCCGAAGGTCCCCTGGAGTATTTTGAGAGTCAGTGACATCCAGCAACGACCGCAGTTCCAGGTAATACTGCTATAAGCTTAGATTTTTTAGATTTTTGTTTTTCGCAAAGGCTATAGAGTTTAGATCGCCCCTCCCATTTTCCTAGTTCTATTTCTTGTTTTTCTTCATCCAAATATCCAGCTGGAAACAAGTTTTTCTCATGGTTCGTGGTTGCGGACTGGAACTTTCTCAGCTTTTAGACACCGTCACCATCTCGCCTATTCCAGTTCTGCGCTCCAAGCGGAATAGTTTCTGAAAGTTCCCCTTTCAGTCAATCAATCAGTCTTTATTGTTCATAAACGTTCCTTACGGTATTAACAAAAAAACGAATATTTTTTCTCTCGTCAAACATAATTAAATCATGTCCATCCCATTGTCTCATTATCAACACTAGCGGCAAACGTAGTAAATTAGGTCCCCATTACCTTATGGATCCATATTTTACCATTCCTCTGTCGACAAAGTTGCTTTTTCAACTGTTATCATGTTGGACGCGAAATCGTAACACGTTGCGCTGTTACGCTTTTTTAGTGCCCGAGAACTGTATTTGGTACTCTACCGAAACCGTTTGTTTTGTCGTTTTTTGTTGAACTCGAAAGAAACATGAGAGCTAAAGACGTTTGGAGCCACAGAACATGGAACCCGTGTTAGGATGGACACTAGGTGTGCTCCGTAAAAACGAATTGTAACGAACATGGGTTGAGAGCCGCGAGCCTGAAAACCTAACTCAAGGGATGATAATGAGAAAATGCGTGACTTCCAGAAACTAATAGTCCGATTGGAATCACTAAACTGGGAGATAGTCAATTATGTACATTAAAGCTGAGATTCCTTCAACTTGACAATGAAAGTGCATAGCTTCTCGATAAAGTGCATAACTTCTCGCTTTAAAGTTTGACCGAAAAGGGCTGTGATTGGACAGTCTAGTTACCCATCACTTATTCCCCTAAATAGCCTTGAAGACCCGATGAAAATGCCTTACTTCGTTGCTCTACTATCCACGAATAACCGATTTCCATAAGGTGGACTTTCCATGTCGGATTTGTGTTAGCTCTTTGCGCTTTCACCGGTGTTGTATGCTTGATGAAAAGGTTTAAAAAAAATATCTATAATGGCAAACGAAATCGATTTGGAAACAGGAAACGTGACGATGAAGTGATTGCGATCCAGCTACAGATGCTTTGCCAGCGATATTTCGGTCCTTTTTGGCAAGGGTCTTCGTCAGGCTGTCGAACTTCATGGACGACTATAATACACCCCATATTCGTATACTATACCCCATAGTCGTCCCTGACTTTCGACATCCTGACGAGGACCGCTGCCAAGAAGGGCCGTAATATCGCTGCCAAAGCATATGTAGCTTGTGTATCCGTTTTCATCCATTGTATGATTATAAACTAACCAATAGTGTTGAAATTGCCCATCCTTGCGCTAGATGGTTGGAAACATCGAAGGGTGTAATCCTGCTTTCACCTGCTCAGTTGGACCGATTCAGAATATTTGACATTCATGATCCAGTTCATTATTTAAATATGTATATTTGATCTATGCTGCATGTAATATTTCTGATTTTGCTATTGTTTCCAGTAATTTACTTTATGTCGGGGTCGATATCGTATGTCGAGCAGTCTCTTTTGCTATAATTACCATACGGTCTATCGTCTATAATTGATACATCTTAATTCACTCCTTCTTTCCCAGATCAATATGGACCCAGGCAAGAAAACCGTAGAGTTCGGGATCGTCGACTACACTAACAACCTTCAAGTATTGTCCTTCAGTGCTCCCCAGGTAAGCCCCTCTCCCCCCCCCCGCATTCATTATGGTCATCTTGAGGTTACACACAGGTTTGGGGCCCAGGGTAGTGCCCCCCCCCCCCCGTGCCTAGAGTCAAGGCTCGTAATTGGATGTTCTTTTATTGATAATAGTCAGAGATGGGCGAATCCGATCATGAAGGGATTCGAATTCAGGGATAGGTACGAATCCAAATCCACCATTTCATCTGAGGATTCGAATCCACCTAAACACAAATCAAATCATGTACATAGGTTATAGTTTAAAAAAATCAGAGGTGACAAAAAGGCACTGATATCTGGGGTTATCAGATACCGTAATGAATACTGAGGATTGTTTGTGATGAGGACCAAAAAGATGGATTGCCGAAGCGAAAACGAAAACTGGAAGGACGAAGTATAGAAATTTGAGCATATTCGTAAGATTGAGGGTGTGGAATCCAAATCCGAATCCAGCTTGACAAGCAGAAGATTCGAATCCAGATTCCAATCCGGCAAAAGGACGAATCCTAGATTCGAATCCGAATCCTGGATCCGGATTCGCTCATCTCTGATAGTAGTGGTGATCAGATAACTAAAATGCCAGAAGATCAGATCGACGGACATCCTTAAAGAGTTGTCCTCTTCAGTGACGAACTAGCGGTAGATGTCAGAGAAACTGACCCTAAGGCGAATCCTAATCCTAACCTAATGGACGAATCCGATCATGAGAGGATTTGAATCCGAATCCAGGTCTAGGTACGAATCCGATTCCAGATCCACCATTTCACGGCGAGGATTCGAACCCGATCTTAACGTATATCAAATCTTCTACATAGGTTACAGTTTAAAATCAGATGTGACAACAAAGCACTGATGCCTATGTCAAACAAGAGGGTTAATTTGACGATGTAAACCATATTTCTAGGTTTTCATGTGTGCTTATTGTAGGATGGGCTTCCTCTCGGCAACCAGGAATGAATCTGTGGCTCGTTAAGTACTTTTACAAATGTTGCAAAGAATCGATATTACAGTTGCAATCTTGTTTTAAACAAAAAAATGTAAATAAATAAAAATTCAATTGGATGCTATTAATGGTTGGTGGCTGATACGGAGGTTGAGATTCATGAAGGTGTGCTAATCAGGGAAGGTTATGGCGTTGGGGAAAGTTGTATAGAGATCACGTCCTCTAGTTTTCTGCTCTGTGTCATCTCTCATTGGTATTTATTTTTAGCACGAAAAATAAGAGTTGTGTTTTTACAGATACCATGGTATGTGATACCACGGTCTAAAGTCGTTTTTGCAGTTATCGTGGTATCTGATACCACGGTGAAAAGGCGTTTTTGCAGTTATCGTGGTCTCTGGCCAGTTATCGTGGTATCAGATATTCAGATACTACGGTCCGACCGTGGTAACTGGTCGTGGTATCTGAAAAGTCATCTCACTTTCATCAAATTTTGCCAGATTGGTGAGAAAGAAGTTTAGCACTTAGTGATGTAACTGGATATCTGTTTTTCTTTTGGGATGACCGTATATCAGATACCACGATAACTGCGAAAACGACTAACTGCAGATCCAGTTACCGTGGTAACAGATACCATGGTATCAGCAAAAACGCAACTAAGGTTTTACTGTGATTTGACCTTCGTAGGCACTGAGAGAGCTTGCGCTCACGTTATGTCGTGGGTTTAATCACACGTGACTTTTTTCAGATTTTCGACGATAGATGGCACAAGATCCACTTCGGTGTCCATCGTGAACGAGTTGTACTCTTTAGTGACTGCGAGTTCACTGACCAACTAGCACTAGATGTCAGGGGAACTATCGACCCTAATGGCGACATCTCAATCGGAAAAGTTGCCGAATCCCAGAGGACTGTCCCCCTTGAACTTCAATGGATGGTCATGAGCTGCGACCCAACCCGACCTGAACGCGAGACATGCGAAGAGTTGCCGGTAGGTGATTGTTTTTACTTTAGTCCAGTTTCAGTCATTAGACTACGAAGCCAAGTGAAGGCTGATCTATTGGCTTGCATAATTCATGCCCTCGGGCTTCTGTGCAATAAATATCGTATCATGTCATAATGAAAGCCACGCCTATAAAGCCATGTGAACAGGGGAAAGACTTCTCTCCTCCATGTTCCATGTTGGATTTCGCGGAATTTCGAAAAGTCCCTAAACTACACGTTATGAATTCCTTTGCTCGTTATTGGGGTTGAGGTATTGCCCTTTGTGCTCCTTTCTCCGGCCTGACCACTCTTTCTTGAACGTGCATTTCTGAAGGTGTGGCCAATTTTCACCAAAGCTTTCGTCCATTTGATACTATCCGTTATATTTGTTCCCGAGTAATAAGTCCTACGTTTTGGAAACCCGCTTGCGGCATATGATTGTACTCCATCCTTAGTGCTCTGGGGACATGAGGCTGCCTGAAACGTCTGGAATGAAAAGACCAGAATTTGTCGTAAGAAGCGGTCGATTTAGCGTCTCGTTACCTGGCGCCCTAACTAGAAGATAGCTCTTGGTGGTCTTGTGTCTGCAATGATTAAAGAGTAAGGAGAAAGACCAAATTTGGCTCAGGGGCCGATTAAATCATAGATTTTTTTATTTTTTTTTTACATAAAAACAGTGTTTTGCTAGACTTTTAAGCCTTTTCAACTTCCCTTATGGACACGATCGTAGCGAAAAAACTGTCCAGGATTGTCGGTGAACTTCCAAGCTTTACGTGTTCAACTCTAAATCCCTGTACTACTAAAAGCTTAACTATCTGCTCCTTGGATTTTTGCAATTTCAGTTTGGGTTACATGCTGGAGAGAGGTGCACAACTATTTAGTATTAGTTGATTCTGTCAAAATATTAATATGTTGTTCATCCCCTTTCGCTACGCGACAGACTTTTGTGTTGAAATGTCCGAATTCAGAATATCTGTGTAAGACAAATTTTTAAAAAATGGTCCTCCATCGTCTGGCATTTCCATAATTCTCGAAGCACGTTTCTGTAGCAGAACCTCTATCAAATGCAAGCACAATTGTTTCTATAAAAAATCATGGACAACAGGGCCCAACCAGTGCACGACGTTCACTGCTTCCTGACCGAAGATTGAAAATCAAGTGTCTTTTTCTCTGTATTTTATTTATTTTTCTTTCATTTACTCCGCTTTTTCAAAACGGCGGGTTATAAATAAATTACTTACTTACTTAAATTTATATTTCAGCCAACCCAGGAGCAAGTCCAGCCACCTTGCAGTGTGACTTGTCCTGTAGGAGCCCCAGGCTTTAATGGCAGCGAAGGCCCTCCGGGACCTCGTGGTGCACCCGGGGAGCGTGGGCCGCAGGGTTTCGCTGGTGTTGCTGGTCTCCCTGGCATTTCTGGACAAAAGGGCGAGCCTGGTCAAGTGGTGAGTTCTTTTTTCTGCTTATTTTTGCCCTTACAATACCAGGAAAGAATAGCGAGGCTCAGAATATGGATGAATGAATTTATTAAATGCAGTCTAGGGCCCGTATCCAGGAATTTATTTCGGGGGGCTGTCGGGGTAAGTACAAAAAAGACATAAATTAGAGGGAAAAGCCTAAAAAAATTATTATTTTTGTATGTTTCGGGTGGGTGGGGGTGTGGTCAACCCCCTACCCCCCCCCCCCCCCCCCCCCCCCCCCCCCCCCCCCCCCCCCCCCCCCCCCCCCCCCCCCCCCCCCCCCCCCCCCCCCCCCCCCTTGAGCCTAGTAATAAGGCATTTGCACAATACTTACAGAAAAAAAGGTAAATGAACGCTTAAGAAGAAATACAAAGGGTGCACAAAATCTACAACGGCAGCAAAAGATAAGTAAATGCAAAACAAGAAATACACAATGAAACGCATATATAAACCTGGGATGTGACAACTCGTGTCGCAACGACATGACAGCAATTAATTGCGCAATCGGTAGGATGTATAGAAGCGCTGCACAAATCTTTCGTGTATGAAAAGCGCAATCTCACGATTCGAATCGATTGGCACTTTCTGTGTCAAAGTCTGTGCTAAGCTGGCTAGGTTTCCTCTGTTTACCATATGGATGGAACAGGTTATTGCCTGTCAAATTTGTATTTGTGCTGATGGAATGGAATTTTGAGATGACCCACTGGGAGATACAAGAAGAAAGATATTGATAGTAATAGCAGCGCGAAATCCCAGTAGGCCTATCCTTATTTCCAACGATTGACGATTTTTTCAAAGAGGATGATTACTGGTAAGTTATGTTTTCACGTCTAAAGCCTTCTAGCCTTGTATTGCGTTCGCGTAATCGTATGGTTTGAAAGGATGGTCTGGTGTTTTGGTACTTGTGATTTTAGATTCAACTCGTTTTTATTTCAGGGCCTTCAGGGTCTGCAGGGTCTTCAGGGAAGCAGAGGAGCTGGCGGTCCTGTGGGACCTCAGGGTCCACGTGGAGAACCTGGAACCAAAGGTGAAAGTGGAGAAAATGTAAGTGGAACTTTCTTTTAGTAGAGTAACTTGTCCCTATATCATGCTTCTTTTGTCCTGGAAAATGCGTGTAGCGGAAAAATACTTTCCAGCCCGTAACGTTTTCGAAGCGTTGTATACTGTGCGTTTTGTTTGCAAACATGTTAGCGAGCCAGTGTTAGTATGATAGCAATTTTAGAATTCGGTTTTCTGTATTCGATTTCTTTATTCGGTACTGTCGTCTTGTCATCTGTTGTGTTGGTGATGGTTTGTAAATGACAAGCCCAACCTTACCGCTTGTTTGATACGAATAAATACGTAGAAAGATTTGTTCAGTTCTTGGTCGTTGTAAATCACTCATTTTTTCATATGCTCGGTGACAATGTCTCTATAGTTTTCAGATCAGAATTTCCCGCAGGAACACTCAGCCATTCGTTACCAGCAAATGTTAGCGTGGAAACTCGCAGAGAGGGCATCCTTATCTTTATCGTTGTGTCTTCCATGGGCAGTAAAATTGGGAAACATTAATGCGACGGGTATTTTCCAGTTCGATCTGGAAAAAATCTGGACAGAACGAAAGGAACGCTAAACTTTTATGTTTTTAAACCATACCTCGATGGCGTTTCTTTAGTCTATTTTTACCCACTTTTAACTATTCACGTCACCTAACTTTTGAAAATAAACCCATATTTTACTTACTAATCTTCCTCCCTAATATTTGGAGATTAATCTTTCATTTAAATTTCTTACCTTAACTCAGAAATCTAGAAATCTAGTTCAACGACTCTTCCATCATGAAGACCTATTTTTTTCAATTTTTGTTTCGATTTTTAGTCTGATTTTTATTTCTAGGGCGAACCAGGCAACCCTGGGGGTAAGGGAAGCTCTGTCCCAGCTGGTATCGCTCGTCTACCGTATTTTATTTACTATTCCTCCTTCCTAATATTTGGAGATTAATTCTCTCATTCAAGTTTCTTACCTTAGCTCAGAAATCTAGAAATCTAGTTCAACGACTCTTCCATCATGAATACCAGTTTTTTCAGTTTTTTTTTCGATTTTTTAATCCAATTTTGTTTCTAGGGCGAACCAGGCAACCCTGGGAGTAAGGGAAGCTCTGGCCCAGCTGGTATTGCTGGTCCACCGGGAGCGAGAGGACCTCAGGGATTACCAGGAAACGCCGGAAGTGTAGCGGGACCACCGGGACCGTCAGGACCACCAGGAGAACGTGGGGCACAGGTAGGGAATGCTCGCCTATTCCTGAAGTTAGAAAGGAACGTTCTAGAGGTTTTCGCCATCCTTATCCATTATATCCGTCCATTATAGTAACGCAGTCTTGCGACCGTTTGCAGTGTTAGTGGGTTACAACACTTACAACTCAACAACTTATTGTGGGCCCTTGAGCACATTATTGTCATCATCGTATCTTAGTTTCACAGAAACCCTGCCAACTATACGGGACATAATCTAATATATAACTAAATTGCTTTAAAAACCCGAGGGTCATAGGAAAGAACAATATGGCAAAGAATATCAAATAAACAACAAAATCACTGAAAAGCTACTAAACATCACAAGATTATAATACTTAACTCAACTACAAAAATTTACTCCGTGCTCGACTGCCAGCCTGAGGAAACGACCAAACCTTTCCGCACCAAGAAAGCATTCTTCACCAATTTTCCTAACTAAGAGCGTGCTCCACCCTACTTACCTTAGTTACTACGCATGACGTCATGAATTCTGGCTTTTTGCCGTCAAGGCTGGAACGATTTTTCTATTTTCCAGCAGAATATCATGACACGGGCGAATCCGACCAATCACGTTACAGAGATGCGTAGTTACCTCGCTTACTACGCTCCCTAGCATTGTAAGAAAATAGCTACTATTAGTTACTATTTCGAGAAGGTTGGAACGGTCAGCGTAGTAACCTTTCGTGAGGATAGAACGGAAATAATAAATAATAGTTATTATTGTTAGAAGGGTGGAACACCTCTTACTAAAGGAACATATACCAAACACTTCCTTCCGCGATTCACTCAGTTCAACAAACTCACGCAACAGATGACTCACACTTTGCCGCAAAGATAGATATGATAGATATCGCTTTTATTCATTTCGAATTTGTCGAAATCGTCATATATACGTGTAAACAGTCATATTTTCTTGATTCTTTGCATCCTGCTTACTTTTATAAAGACCACGCCTTCAGCTACATAGCTTACGCGGACGACTTGCTCTTAGTAAGCCGTACCCGATCCACACTCACCAAAAATGTATGTAAGCTGTCGTCAGAACTTCTCAAAATCAGTCTTGAAGTTAACCCCTCAAAATGTGAGTACCTGCATTTCAACCCTTCGTCAAATCGTTTGAATGCTAAAGCTTCTTATCTCTCTTGGATCGTTCGTCGTCAGATCAACAGAATCTCTACGATGGCTTGGCATAACATTCAAATCCTCGTTGTCAAAATTTTGCTCTTCGGTTGTTCAAGAAGTTTCTAGATCAATCCGTACCGCCTATGGGCGCATCGTCCCCAACTGGGGGTGCTATAATCGTAAAGCTTTGGGAAAATTGTACAGCACCTTCTGCGCTCCTTCTATACTATTTCTTTCTGGTATCACTCATGTTCTGCGAAAGAAGGAGATAAAACAGATGAGATCATGTTATTTTAAATATGCAAAGCACCTGCTCCACTTGTCGAAATTATGCCATAACCATACTTTGACGGGGAAGTTCAAAATTCAAGATGCAAGTGTTACCCGTTTGGATGTTTCTTCGTCGCTATAAAAAATCATTGACAACAGAACCCAACCAGCGCACGACCTTCTACACTGCTTCCTGGCCGACGATTGAAATTAAGTGTCTTTTTGTGTATGTTTATGTGTTTTATTTACTTTCTTCATTTACTCCTTTCTGAAAACGGCGGGTTATAAATAAATTACTTACTTACTTTACTTACTTATACAAATATGTCAACGTCATATATAAACGTAAACACTAAATAAGATTAAAAATTTTAACGAAAGACGGTACAAACGTCTATTCATACCGTACATGGTCACATTTTACATGTTGGAGTTTTGGGATCGCCGCTGACGCTGCATTGCTGACGCAAACTTCGAAATTCCTCAACGCAGCATTGAGGTGCATGGTTTCGATGCAGAAGGTCTTGAGACAGGTCAGAGGTCTGGGTATATCACGGCTTAAACCAGAAAGGGTACAAAAAAGAATGTTTCCTTTTCTTTCTGAAGGCTTTAAACTAGCCGGAACCTGCAAAACTAAACAAGTGTACACCTTTAATTCTTAGCAGTGGACTCTTATTTGGTAGTGTGCGGTAAATTAAAGTGTACAGTCATGGTCACTTATCAATCATCTAGACTTCAGACACGTACACTATTGGGATTAATCTTTTCTCTTAAAAGATAATCTTATCTCTAATTCGCATTAATCTTATCTTAGTAGAAATAAGATTAATACCAATAGCAAATACTTCATTTAACTTTAATCAGTAGTCTACTCGGAAAAACTTTTTACAGTTTAGCGTGACTTCCACGAAACTTGTTTGCACGGTAGACGACGACTTGTTTTGAACGTAAATTTCTCATAAGGCAGAACCCAGGAGAAAACTATCTTCTTCTGTGAGAAATAGGATACTAAACGCATTCGACACTGGTAGGAAAAAGCTATCCTTGACATTGATGCTTAAAGTCTTTGATTCAGGTGGGTTTTCGATGGGTCGGATTTTAAGAACACACTGTTGCCTTTGTTTTCTTCGAAATCCTCACGGTGGCCAACGTTATCCACAAATTACTTGAACACAATTAACTAAAAAAATCCGAAAGCAAGGTTGCTCATTAACTACTAATTGATCTCCCGCCGTAGGTCAGAAGAGGTACTAAACCTTTTAGAAGATCGAGTGACGTGTAGGAGGATTAAAACAACTAAGTATATCACCATGTGAACGTCTAGATATGTCGGAAGAGGAAATCGTCGGTCAGTTTGACATTTTTTGGTCTCGGAAGCTGAATATTATTTAGCTCAGTTTCAGAATCTTCAAGAAAGCACTATATCGAATTTAGTGTAATTTACGGTGTTTGTTTATTGTGATCTAGTTTACATCCTTTCTTCTTTGGACTTACGGGAATTAACAAGAAAAAAACAGAAAACGAAATACTAAAAGAAATCGACAAAGCTAAAAATTAGTTTGATTTTTCTACACATTTTCCATATACCTGCTATAAAAATTTTGTTTTGTTAGATCCATAGTCAAACTATGACCCTCGTCACTAGATGACCCAGCGGTCGGATCAATTTGTGGCTTCGTCTTGGGTCTTGGGTTTGCGGGTCTAGACGTTGCAAGTGCTAGAATGCTTACGATACAAGTTCTTTAAAGGATGTTCGCGCCCTATTGCCATTTCCAGTCCAGCGAATAATTTGATATTTTCAGGGTCTTGGCGGACCTGAGGGACCGATGGGCCCAAGGGGGTCTCCCGGTGACGAAGGTCGACCCGGCCCACCCGGTCGGGATGGTTCAACCGGCGAACGAGGTGCCAAGGGAGACGGTGGAGAGAAGGGCAATCCTGGTACCAGAGGACCACCTGGCCCTGCTGTAAGTTGTAATTTAATTGTTCTTAGGCGCTGTCAGACGTAGGAAACGGTCCGGGATACCTTCAAATAATACTACGTTCTTGCAGTTATCGTGGTATCTGATACCATGGTCAAGTCGTTTTTGCAGATAGGCTACTGAGTATCTTGCAAGCTAACGTGGTACCTGAAAACTTTCATCAAGAGCGTAGAGCTTTATCAAATTGGTGGGAAAGAAGTTTTGCACTTGTTAGTTGAGAGGAATTAAGTATTTCTTTTGGGATGACTTCTGTCAACAGTGCTAATTCGGCATTACTGTATATGACGAAGTCGGAAATACGCCAGTGAACCTCAGGAAGAACGAGAAAAGCCACCCAAACGAATCCTCAAAATTGATTCAAATCTTGTTTAAACCGATGAACAACGTTTGTCGTGGTGACTTTTCTGGCTCTTTCAGTCGATCAATCATTTATTAATACCAAATTATCCATTGGATAGCATAGACTGACGACAAAGTAATCGTACACTACACGACAAAAGAAACAATTAGAATAGTTCTATACAATTGGTTTGTCAAATTAATAAAAAACAAGAGCTACGAGCTCATATGGCACTTGTACGAGTAGGCTGTACAAGAAAGTAGATGAGAACGCCACAAAATACACCCGCCATCCAAAAAGGCGGTTCGGAAATAGAAATAGGATATTTAGTTTCACTCATTTCTGAGCAGTTCCGGCATCGTCTCGATTGTAAATGCACATGACTGTTCAAACTTTCATCTCAATAAATCCATTTGTTTGATCCCTAGACGTGCTACACGATTTCCGGTACTCACTCTATTTCCACCTACCGTGGCCGAATCTGGTTCGGAATAAAAAAAAATCGACCACCTAAAGCATCTTCGTTTATACCATCTACCAAGTTTCACTCGAATCTGAGCATTTTTGGAAAGTTCCGGTACCCCCCCCCCCCTTCCCACCAACGTTGTCGGAGCCGGTTCGGGCCCAATTTCTTAATTCCCTCATCAAGTTTGACTGAAATTGGAGCATAGCCTATCTGCAAGTTTCCAGTACCCCCCCCCCCCCTACCTTGGCCGAATCCGGCCCAGACGCCAAATAACAAATCTAGGCCGCATAAACTCGGCACTGTCGAATTGCATCTCATTCGGTCCATCCGTTTGGTTTTTGTGCATGTCAAAAGTCCCCCCACCCCCAATTCCCCTAATCGTGGTCGCATATGGTTCGAACGCATGTTTTACATGTCGAGGCCATCAATTCGTATCACCCATGAAGTTTCAGTCGAATCAGACCACTCGTTCGCAATTTATAGAAGTCCATATTTCTCTGCTCTTGCTCCCCCAAAAATGCTCGGATCTAGGAACGGAAGTTTCCGGGGGTATGTTGTGTCAGGTTTTTAAGTCAAGATAATTCGGGTCGCTAATATGCCTGCAAAGTTTCGTTGTCGTTTTACATCTGGAACTATTCTAACTCACGACTACCGGAATTCCAGGAAACCCCCTCCAACTCCCCCCACAAAGCCCCGAAACCATCTGGCTCCGTCAATTTCATCTAGGCCTAATGCTTGTTCCATCCATTAAGTTTCGTCCCAATCCCTCTGCTTTTAGAGTTTCTTGAGTTTTCCACCCCCCCCCCCATCCCCACAGGTATCGGACCCGACCCGGACGTGACAATGAACGTCCGAGGCGATAGCTCACCAGACAAGTTTCATTCAAATCCGATCACCCGTTCAAAAGTTATGCACGCCACTAGATTCCGGACTCCCCATCCACCCACTCCCCCCACGATGGTCGGGTCGGGGAAACGGCTGTTCTCAAGTCAATCTTTTCGGATCCCTGACATACCTGCCAAGTTTCATCGCCCTAGGACATCAGGAAGTATGCCGAACTCGCGGGATCGCTAGAAATCGGGACCCCCACCCCAACTCCCCCACAGTGCCCTGATCCGGTCCGGTTATGTCAATGACGTGTCTAGGACCTGTGCTTGTTTTTCCCACCAAGTTTCATCCCGATCCCTCCACTTTAAGCGTTTCTCAAAATTTACGGTTCCCCACCCCAACTCCCCCACAGTGCCCTGATCCGGTCCGGTTATGTCAATGACGTGTCTAGGACCTGTGCTTGTTTTTCCCACCAAGTTTCATCCCGATCCCTCCACTTTAAGCGTTTCTCAAATTCCCGGTTCCCTCCTCCAACTCCCCCCAGTGTCATCGGATCCGGCCCGGATTTAAAGTGAGGTGTCTGAGACACGAGGTCATCCTAAATATCAATTTTCATCAAGATCCGATCACCCGTTCGCAAGCTAAAAATACCACAAATTTTGGCTTCACCCTCCCTCCACTCCCCCCCCCCCCCAGATGGTCGAATCGGGGAATTGATGATTTCCTATTTAAGCTGGTCGGGTCCCAGACATGCCTGTCAATTTCCATCGTCCCAGCATCCGGGACCGACAGACCGACAGACCGACAGACCGACTGACGGACAGAAATCACAATCGCTATATGGCACTTGAGTAAGCTCAAGTGCCATAAAAATGCTAGATATACGATAAAACAATAAAATACATTGTCGAATTTTCATAATATTGTCTGTAGGCCTATCGGTTATTTCTTCATGTTTTTAGAGCGTCGTTATAGTTTTGGATAAAATAAGGGTCAAACGAGTGGAAATATCTTTGCTAAG
Organism: Branchinecta lynchi; assembly: GCA_023053575.1. Classification (NCBI taxonomy): domain Eukaryota; kingdom Metazoa; phylum Arthropoda; class Branchiopoda; order Anostraca; family Branchinectidae; genus Branchinecta; species Branchinecta lynchi. The sequence goes on along the minus strand of JAKZAP010000011.1, from coordinate 11,614,774 downwards.
GCACACGGCGATTCTTCATCGGCACGAAGTGTTAGGCATAAAGAGTATTGTCGTTAACACTAAAGAATAGAACTTTGAATTTAGAGCGTGTTCCATCCTACTTACCGTAGTTACTACGCATGACGTCACAAATTCTGGATTTTTGCTGTCTGGCGGAACGGTTTTTCTATTTTCCCGCAGAATATCATGCCACGGGCGAATCCGACCAATCACGATTCAGATATCCATAGTTACTACGCTTCTACGCTCCCGAGCGTGGTAAGCAAATAGTTACTATTAGTTACTATTTCGAGAAGGTTGGAACGGTCAGCGTAGTAACTTTTGGTGAGGTTGGAACGGAAATAGTAACTAATAGTTACTATTGGTAAGAGGGTGGAACACGCTCTTAAAAACGAAAAGGGTTTTTCTTTTTGAATTCGCGTACAGAAAAAAAATAATAAAAGTTAGGGAACAAAACTCCTCTCGTACTCGTACTGGGTTGCGCGTATGGTTTGGGTCTTTGGAACTCGAACTGTCAGCGCGCAAGTCTCTGTAGTCATGTACGGTCTGGAATGTTGGGAGGGGGAAGTATGTAACGATGGATAGGGCCTTCCCATCAGGGCCTTTACGGCTGAGGGGGGGGGGGGAAGGGCCCCCACCCCCGAATGTTGTCCACCAGTCGGCGAAGCGCCGCGATTTGAAACAGTCGGCTTCTCGTAAAAATAGCCAATTTTTTCTTAAAAATATTTCGTCAACACAGTCGTTTTTTGTCAGTAATAGTCGTTTTTATCTGCAAAAACAGTCGGTAAAAATGACCAGCCAGTCGGTAAATACCTTGCCCCCCCCCAAAAAAAAAAAAAAAAAATTTTGGCTTGTAACGCCTCTGCTTCCAGTACAATTGGTCACACTTAGAGAGTAGGTGTTCATGGGTTGATAATTATAGATTTATCTAAGTGTCGAGTTCAAAAGGATAATGTCAAAGAATTATTTCTTGATTATTCTTCCGTTCAATCCGCTTGTCCGGAACAGTAAGGGAGAGAACGAGAGGTCTCGAAGAGTGCCTGTGGTGGCAAACGTAAAACTCACTCAAAGGCAGGGTGGAAACCGAACGAAGTTCGAGTTTATAGGGAATCTGAACAGATGAAGTATTTCGTAGTAGTTTGACGAGAAATTGGCTCACCACCGTTTCAAGGTCCAAACTGGATTGAAATAGACATAAATAAGCTCGCAATAAATATCATATCATATCATAGGGCTCAGTAAGGTAAGGTAAGTTAAGGTACAATTTTAATGGCAAAAAATAAACCTGGTGTTTCTTAAAAGCATCAGACATGCCAGTGGCATACAAAACGACGCTTCACTAATTCTGATGGGTTTGTAAACATTATTAATACAATTCTAGCCTAAACCATTGTAAAGAAAAAACAAAGTACTATATATATCAGTATATCAGTACTATATTGAATTGAAATTGACTTAAGGCTCTATACTATTTTCTGTTTAGGGACCGCCTGGATCTCCGGGCGTAAGCACTGGACCCGGTTCATCAAGCCCAGGACGAGCTGGTCCACCGGGTGCTCCTGGAGACATAGGTATTCCAGGTCCTACAGGAAGCCGTGGACCCGCTGGAGAAAGAGGTGAAAGGGGCGAACGAGGTCTCGCCGGCGAAAAAGGTACATTTCTCTCACTTCCTGATCAACTTACTCCTCCTATCTGCTTCTATAACACACCATAGCAAAGGATGCGTTGGGAGGTCGTTGCCGCGCGTGGCAACCAGTAGCTTATAGCATCCTTCCATCGCGGGCGAACTTCTATTCTATTTGAGTAAGGATTATCATCGTATCTGGTATTCATTTATCATGGTATAGGGACGGAATTATTACTTATTTATTTATTTGTTAATATAAAAAGAGGTTAAGCTGAAGCTTCTCTCCCTACACTACACATGAACTATTGTTTAACCACAGTGGCACTACAACTGAATGGTGTACCAGCAAGAAGATATATATGATATTTATTTGCCTTGAAAGCCCAAAGGCCATAACAAACACACATAAATAACAACATGTAAATACAAAAATAAACGGTCACACTACCATTTCACACTATACCCCACTCAAACACTTTTCCCTGTGAAGACTGGCCACTCTGAGGAACCTCGCCCGGTTTCTTATACTAAGAAAATCCCTACTCCGCATAATATTTAAGAACCACTTCCTCCCCTGAATCTCTCCCTTAAAATCTCCTCCCTCAGATCCTCAGTTTCATCACATCACACATAAAATGTGTGTTGCTTGTTGCCTGAACGAGAGTAAATTTGGCCGGGAAACGGTCTCCTCAGGCAAACCGTTCCATGCGTGACCAGCATGGTAACAAAATGAACGTTGACCAGTTTGCCTGTTTATTTTTGCTGGGTATAGCCTCAAAGAATACTGACGGGTGGATTGATACGAACTGAATCCAAAAAAATGTTCGTTTTTTCCAAATTATCTATACTGAGTGCATGGAGGATGTGACATAAAACAAAATTTACACGGGAGGCCCGTAAAGCCAGGTGTCGAAAAATCACACCGTCCAGTTTTACAGTTTTACAACATGGTTGTGAAATAAGTAAGCAAGTAAGTAAGTAATTTATTTATGACCCGCTATTTTGAAAAATCAAGCACCGAAACCGCTAAGCTGGATTTCAAAGCAGACCACAAAGTAACTTGACCGTGGTGTCTGACACTACATAACCCCAAAAGACATACTGACGTCCCCTCACATCACAAGTGACTAACTTCTTTACCACCAATTTGATAAAAAAAAAAAAATCTAGGCTTTTGTATTGGTGATGAGTGAAAGTTATATGACATTTTTAGATACAACGTTCAGTGTGCAGTCGGGACCATGGCAGTTGAATTGACCCGTGCTACCAAATATCATGATAACTGCAAAAACGACTTTAGACCGTGGTATCAGATAACAGGGTATCTGCAGAACGCAACTATTGTATCATTAAAGGACCCCTCGCACTATTTTCTCTTCAACTTAAAGTGTTCTAAAATATTTGAACACCCTTAAACTAACCTGTGCTTTCTACAAATAACCCACGGTTTTGGCTGTTTTAAGCCTTCACGAGATCCGTTGACTTGTAGCGAAAACAGGGAAACAACTTAGATAACCGTTTTTCTGACGGAAAAAATTCTCGCAGACAACCGTCGACAGCGTGATACACATCGAAAGTAGCAAAACACGGCATGTGAGAAAATCAGCGTAGTTTTGATAGAGGGGTTACAATGTACCGTACGAAATTGAGATCTCCGGGTTTAGAAATATGTGGAGTGATTATGGAAGTAGGTTCCGTTAGTATTATAGGTAAGACAGGTCCTTTAAAATTTTATATGCAACAACAAATCTGAAGTTAAAATCACACTACAGGTGATCGAGGCGGCAAGGGCGATCAGGGAGACACAGGTGCACGTGGCCCTCTGGGACCTGCTGGCTTCCCAGGTGAGAGAGGCGACAAAGGTGAAATGGGACCAGCTGGTATCTCCGGGCTACCGGGACCTTCTGGAGCCCCTGGACTTCAGGTAAGAAACTTTACTTCCTTGCACGAATCTTATTCGGCAATTGATGGCAAAAGAGCGGTGTGGGCAAATAAGAGGTCCATAAAAACAGCATCTGGTAAACAAGCTATAATTGTAAATAAGAAGGAAGGCCCCCCTCCAACTCCCCCCGCAGTGCCCAAACCCGGTCCGGGTATGTTAGCGATATATCTAGGACTTGTGCGTGTTTCTTCCTACCAAGTTTCATCCCGATCCCTCCGCGTCAGGCGTTTTCCAAGATTTGCGGTTCCTCCCTCCAACTCCCCCCAAAGTCACCGGATCCGGTCTGGATTTAACTGAGTCGTCCGAAACACGAGGTCTTTCTACACATTAATTTTCATTAAGATCCGATCACCCGTTAAAAAGTTATGAATGCCTCAAGATTCCGAATTCACCCTCTCTCCACTCCTCCCACGATGGCCGCATCGGGGAAGTGACTCAATCTTTCAATCTTTTCGGGTCCCGGACACGCGTGCCAGTTTCATTGTCCTAGCTTATGTGGAAGTGCCAGAACTAACAAAACCCCGGCCGACCGACAGACGTATACGGACGGACAAAAATTGCGATTGGTATTTTCGGAATATGTTTTTTCGAATCCCTTTCTTCAGTCGGTCGTGGAGTATATTGGCGATTCGTCTGGTCTCTGTGTTATTAAGGTCGGGCCTGGAAAAGTATAAACTTCTGTAACTCGTCTCAGTTTTTGTCGATTTGCTGAACTCGACAGATGTAATTCATTTTTGGGATCCCAAAATGTAAGTGGAGGGATACCTATGACATCGCAAAAGTTGTCCGTCTGTGAGCAGGATAACTCTCGAGTGGAATGAGGTATTTGATGAAGCTTGGTGTGAGGATCCTTTGGGTCAAGGAAAAGGTCGAGTTCGTAGATGAGCTCTGTAGCCCTATATCCAGGGGTGGGGGAAGGCGTTCAAATTAAGGCGCAAACAAAATATTTTCAAACACATAATGAGATAGTCGATTCAGGGGTAAGAAAACATGATGAACACGATTGTGAAAACTATTTACTCGCGGGACAAGTAGTTCGCCCGGAATCCGGCCAAAAACGGAAAGTTTTTTAAAATTAAAAGTTTTATTTGAAGTTGATTAGATGTTCGATTTAGGGGTTAGAAACCTATAAGACATGCTGAACACTTAAGTGAAAATCATGTTCTACCCGGACAAGTAATTCGCCCGGAATCCGGCCAAAACCGGAAAATTGGTTAAAAGCAAAAGTTGTATTTGTAGTTGATTAGATGTCCGATTTAAGGGTAAGAAGATATGCTGAATCCGTACATGACAGTCAATTTTACCCGGACATATAGTTCGCCCCGAATCCGGCTGATACCGGAAAATTGCGAGTCGGGACATCTCGCCACAAGAGAACTCGCCACAGCGACAACTGGGAACCGACTACTCGCCACAGTGACATCTTTCCACAGCGACATCTTGCCACAGCGACAAGCCGCCACACAGACATCTTGCCACAGTGCGACATTTCGCCGCATTTATAACATAAAGTGCTTTATTCAATTAATATTTATTCGAACAGAATTTTTAATGGAGCAGATAATTGTGGCAATGCCTCTCAATAAATCAATTGCACTACTACGGTTATACCTACTGACAATTCTTTTGATTCTCTTGTTAATCTTCAAGTATTGTCTCTTCGGCCGAGGGGGAGAGCATCCTGCCTTGATTCGGTCCACGTCCACCTTCCGCAAATTTTCTTCGGTCTTGAAACAGGCCAAACAAGGCCAAAGACTTGGATGGCTTGACCCTATCAGCTGGTTAAAGCTAAGATGCCAACCTTCAATATTGTTACTGGTTCGAGGAAGATGCCCAGGTACTCCATCGGTCATGGCCCAAAGAGAAGGTGGGAAACGAGACGGTCTTCGCGTAATCTCCCGATGTAGTTGTCTTCAAAATAGTCTGTAACCGGGGACGTTTCTGATGGAAGTATTGTCAGCAACTCCTAGAAGACGTCTTCGACATCGAGTGGTGGAACGAATGCAAGGGACGTATGTGGTAGATTTGCGGGTCTGCTTGAATGTGACGAAAGATGCTGTGTCTATAACACTTTAGTCTATTTTTTTTTCTAAAACATTATTTTTGTGGCGAGTTGTCCCTGTGGCAAGTCGTCTCTGTGGCGAGTCGTTACTGTGGCAAGTTGTCAGTGTGGCGAGTCTTCGGTGTGGCGACTTGTCGGTTCCCAGTTGTCGCTGTGCTGAGTTGTCTTGTGGCGAGTTGTCATGGAATCCGAAAATTGTTATTCGTTTTTTATTTCGTTGATTAGATGTTGGAGTGTAAGGAGATACTCTGAATTCGTTTTTATGGCACTTGCCTACCGACCAAGTGCCATATAACGATCACTTTTCCGTCGGTCAGTCCGGTATTTGCGAGTTAGGGTACTTCCAGATGTGCTAGGACTATGAAACTTTGCAGGCATATCAGGGACCCGATCAAACTAACCTGGAAATAATCAGTTTCCCGCTCCGACCATCTGGGGGAGTGGAGGCCGGAGGAATCCTGAGAATTGAGTAGTTTTGTTTGATGTCTATCTCGCACCAACTGACCCCTACCCTTTTCTTCACACTGGTATAGCTCTGCATGTGGATGACGTCATTCTCTGCTTAAATCTATGAGCATCGGCGGAGAGAGCTAGTGTAATCATAGGTCGAAGGGGTTGGTATATGGTTCAAGCTTTTTGTCACACTTTTTCGATCAGGGTCCCGATCAAACTGACTTGTAAATACAAATTTACTCGATCCGATAGTAATGGGGGGAGCAGAGGGAGGGGAAATGCGGAATATTGAGTCGCTCGTAACTTTGGAACGGGTGATCGCATTTGAGTGCAATTTTGTAACTGAACAGAGGACATGTCTCTGGTGATCTTGTTCATGTCCGGATCTGATCCGACAAGAACTGTGGAGGGGGGATACGTAACCGGGTTAAACTGGAGAGATCGGGATACAACGTTGTGGGAATAACAAACAGATGCTCCAGATAAATCATTTACAGAACCGGATAGGCTCTGGCGACTGTGGGGAGAGTTTGAGGGGGGGGGGGTACGGAATTCCGGTGATTGCGAGTAAAGGTACTTCCAGATGTGCTAGGACGATGAAACTTCGCTGGAGTATTAGAAATTCGATAAGATTGGCTTAGAAATCGCCACTTTCCAAATCAGACCATGCCTTAAAGTATACCAACCATGACCGCAAATTAAGAAAAATACTTTTAAGCAAAATATGCATTTTCATGATCCCCATGAGCCCATTATCATTTTTGCCTCAAGGGTTTTACTTACAAATGAAGTTCTAGCTCCCTTAAAGTGCGTATCTTCACCGCAAGGTCGAAAATTACTTTTTAACAAACGATACACCACAACCCATGATCATTTGTGCCATAAGAGTTTTGCTGAAAAGTGGAAAAAAAAATACTTTTGACCAAACGGTTTATATCAATGATCCCTAAAAGCCTGCTATCGTTTTTGCCTCAAGAGGTTTGCTTACAGATGCATTTCTAGCGCCTTTAAGGTGCGTATCATTACAGCAAAGTTCAACAATAAAATACTTTTTCTCTAGCTCCCTTAAAGTGCGCATCTGAACCGCACAGTCCAAAAGTACTTTTGATCAAACAATACATCTCAACCTGCACAAGTGCCATATGAGCTTACAGCTCTTTTTCTCCCGGACAAGTAGTTCTTTAATTCTGCCGAAACCGGAAAATTGGCAGAAGTAGGGCAGAAAGTTTCGATCTGTTTCGTCAAAATATGTTTGACTTATAGGGGTCCAATCGAAACCTTTGTTCTTGTTTCCCGTGTACTGCTGGAGGGCGAACTTGAAATAAGATATATCGTAAAATGAAAACGAGCCAAGAGATATCGTAGCCTCGCTGTTCGATTAATGTTGAATGTTTAGTATGTGTTATCACATGAAGTTGCAAACCGGGTACTTTTTCAGGGTGAGCCGGGACCACTTGGACCGCCAGGTGATAAGGGCGATCGAGGTGACAGGGGGGCCAATGGTGCCCCCGGACAAGCTGGCACACCTGGCAAACCTGGTGAGCAAGGACCGTCTGGACCAATCGGTGACAACGGACCCTCAGGAGATGCCGGACCGCGAGGCGAGCAGGGAGCTATTGGACCAGTTGGACCTCCTGGGCCTCCAGGCTTCCCTGGCTTAAAGGGAGACCATGGTAAACCTGGACCTGACGGTGAACCTGTAAGTATATACCTGCTAGTTTGTGCCGGAGGTTCGTCGTTACGATTTAGCGATGTCATTAGCTCGCCTTCTAATAGGTGTCTTCGAGCTAGCGTTAAATCTAGGAAGTCCAGGAGGAATCAGCTGATAATTAGTTTTGTATTGTTATTCGTTTATGATGCATAAGACTTCGAGGCCGCATACTAGAGTAAAAAATAAACAAGGGCAATATAAAATCTCAATAATTAAATACAAGAATAAGAGTCGCTCCGATTTAGTATAATTCTTCGGTTTACTCCCCAGTCAAACGAAAGCTTAAAGTTTAACCGAAAGGGACTGAGATAGGACAATCTAGTTATCTCTCACCTATTCACTTAGAGGCTTGAAGACCCGATGAAAATGTATTACTTCGTTGTCTCACAATTCACAACACAGTGGGTTTACATGTAAGGGAATTTCCCTGTCGGATTTGTGGTACATCCATGCGCCTGTACTTGTGTTTTATACATGACGAAAGCGATTTACTAAAAATAAGTGCTCACTCAGTGAGCTACCTTCCATGAGGTGATCACTGGATACTGAAAAGCCGCCTTTGTATCGAGATTCAAATATTCCGCGTCATAGTAGAATTTTGCGCCGTGATTTCGGCCGTAGATATTCTGAGCGTCATAGTGGAGCAAAGACTGCAAAATAAACAAAATCCCTTGAAATAGTCCGAATAATGCACAGTATTCAATCAAATGATAAAAAAATAAGTTAGCTTTTCAGTTAAACTTTAAAGGGCTGTTTTTTTAAGGTATTCCCAAGACAGAAGACTAAAGTTAAAGTACAGGAACTGTCTCGCGTAGAGTCGTGCCCCCCCCCCCCCTGTACAGTTGAGATAGTTTAATCCGGAACTCGCGTTCTGCTGCTGCGATGTTTTTCAAGTTCTTACTCTCATGATCCCGTTGGGGTAGGAAATTGTAACTCCTGACAAGTCGTACTCAGTCTGTTCTAAAGCCTTAGCGCACTGCTTTCATTTTGAGTGTCAGAGTATGATAAGTTATAAGATAAGCTCAGTAACTATCATACAACCCTCCAACCCCGTGTAAAAATTGTCAATGCTCATTCGTTAATAGGTTAACTGAACCGTTTAGCAGTTTACCAGTAGAAATAGTAGACTCCGACAGCGTCCAAATTTTGAGCGTGGTATAATCGACACCCCATTTTACTCAGTTGTTTTTGTAGTCTGAAAATTTGCTTGTTTATTTATTTCCCTCAGAACTGAAGAATACAAAATACAATGTATAACACAGAACTCTGTGTAAACCAACTTATCCACCGAATGACATATGTGTCATTATTATTGTACAGGTCTTCCGTGTGAGCCAAGACACAAAGCAGTTTATTAGCTAAACTAATGAGAGTTTGTTGCATGGTACGTTCGAGTTCGTTATCCAGTTCTGGCTTAAGGCGTATTCTCGCCGTTCCCCGAGGACTCCACTTGAGGAGTCCCCGCGTTTTCGTTTGTCCCGGGGACTCACTCCCCGTATTCTCGCGAGTCCCCACGGACGGGGAATGCTCCGTTTATCATCCCCGTCATAAAAAACGACTCCCTTTCAGATTCGGAGGGGAATCAGTTTTTGCTGGTATTGGTGCAATGTAAAGTTAATTAAAAATAATCAGAATAAGCAAAACCAAAAATAAAGTGGATCCAGACTAATTTCGTCAACTGCATATTTTTTATTTGAACAAAATCGATTTTGGAAGCATTCCCCGTGTTCTCGCTGTTTCTGTACGCGGAGTCCGCGTGGAGTGACTCCCTCTATTCTCGCCGTTCCCTTCGACTCCCCGAGGAGTCCTCGGGGAACGGCGAGAATACGCCTTTAGAAGAAAGACCTCTGCCGGCCATTTGAAAGCATCTTCCGACAACGGTTTTTCAGCCTTTTTGTTCCTTTCAGGGTCAGCAAGGTGAGAAGGGAGACTCTGGTCCACGAGGAGCTGAAGGACCGCCAGTAAGTATCGATACTACTTCTCATCACACTCCAGTTGATGGATTTGCGTGGTGGTTTGCAGGCTAAGCTAATGAGCGTGGATTGTCTGTGACCTGTCCTTATTTCGACTCGTAACTATTAATCACGAAGCGGAATGGATTACTAAGTAGCCGAGGTCTTAAACTGACGATACGCGCTCTCGGTAGAATTTGTATTTTCTGCTGGTTTAAATTTCTCGGTTTATCCACTTTACAAGATTGATGATCAAGCTATCTATATTTCTTCTGTATCCCTAAGCAAAGTGATGATATTGAAGGCATCATCACAAGCACTGTACAAGCTATATGCATTACTATGAGCGTGTTCCATCCTACTTACCGTAGTTACTACGCATGACGTCACGAATTCTTGCCGCCAAGGCTGGAACGACTTTTCTGTTTTCCAGCAGAATATCATGCCACGGGCCAATCCGACCAATCACGTTACAGAGATCCGTAGTTACTACGCTTACTACGCTCCCGAGCGTGGTAAGCACATAGTTACTATTAGTTACTATTTCGAGAAGGTTGGAACGGTCAGCGTAGTAACTTTTGGTGAGGTTGGAACGGAAATAGTAGAAGGGTGGAACACGCTCTATATAGATACGTAAAGGATGCCGTAGCCACCAGAGGCCTGTTTCCGCGACGCAATCGTGGGCCACACACTTCTGAGTGTTTGTCGCGGAAACACGATTGTTTGCCACACAGTCGAGCCACTAGTTGAAACTCGCGGAATCCTCAGTTTTAAGTCTAAATGCTTGGGAAAGTAATGTTTAGGCACTATTTTGCTGCTAAATTTGAACTTCCCGCCAGAATCGATCCCCAAAATCGACAATCATCTCGCCAGTTCTTTATCAAATTTATCCACAAAGCGAGCCACGAAAATGTTGTTGGTAGCGGAAACACACTTGTGCGCCGCACAGAAGATCGCGCAAATACTCTTTTCGAGCCACAGTCGACCCACAAACTGTTTGTGGAAGCACGGATAAACGCCTTAGAGCTGCCCTGCTTGAAAGGAAGTGACAGACTAATGGTGTGGTGAAGCTCATTAGGGCATACCACCGTTGTAGCACTACCTTTCTCGCGATATTCGTAAAGGATTGTAAAGATGGGTGATACCAGAAGGAAGAATTGTACCTAGAGAGTGAACGATGAAGTAGCCGTGAATAGTATCTTAGAGGGATGCCCTTGACTCTAGTTCTGTTATCGAGTCTACATACGTTCCGAAATATGTTTGATATTTATTTCTTCACGAAAGGAAAATAGAAAAATTAGTGCCTAATTACTCCTTCAGTTCCGCGAGTCACATAAAAATAAGGCTAAGGGGCTTCAGCTTTTGCCCCAGCACAAGCCTGGATTTAATCCAGCGGTGATTGCACTTACTGACAAGGGTCCTCGTCAAGCTAAAGTTAGAATAAACGAACCGGTAATCAAGCATTAGTCGCGTTTTTTGCGATCGCTTGGAACAAAAGTTACCGTTTTTGCGATCGACTGTCAACTGGAGGTCCAGTCGATCCGTTTTTTGTCGCTTGACTGGACATCGACTGGGAACAAAGTCAACAGTCGATCCGATGCACCTTTCTCTTGAGGTCCAGTCAAATTTGGTGCCAAATTTTGAACATTGAAACATGTGGACCCAAAAACGTACAATTACACCTCAGGAAGCGCCAGTACTGCAGCAGTTTCAGAGACTGCCGAGGGAAGGGTTGTGGGGATGGAAGGGGAGAAGTTTGTTATGATATTTTAGTATCATGTTTTAGACCATTTTTCGAAGGCTTGTTCTCGCTCCCCTATCAAGCGACAAAAAGCGGTCAACTAGATGAACCCGGGAACAAGTCCCAATCGCCAGTCGATCGGTAAAAAACGCGACTAATATGTTTTGAGCAAAGATCGCAGGCTCCGTTCTTCTAGCTACCACCTGTTTCATCGCCTGTTTCAGACCTTCGGATGAGTTGTCCACTTCCACGCTCCTTCAGATTTTATTGTTTAAGTTCTATCTGAAATTGCCTGAAAGGAAAACGTCCGGTAGTTAAAATAATCCAGGTCTTCGTGGTTTCAAATTTTGAATTATTTTTTTTACAGGGCAGAGACGGCCGTCCAGGTGCTCAGGGATCAACAGGATTGCCAGGAGTCAAGGGCGACCGCGGGGATCAAGGTCTTACTGGATCTGAGGGAGTGCGAGGTCTTCCAGGACCACAGGTACGAATCAGCTTGATTTCTTCTCATATTATATGAGGTTTCCATGTTTATATGACGATTTCCACAAATTTGGAGCCAATGAGCTAACCGCACTGCCACAGTGGCACTTATATTTTTAGTAAAAAGTGACTTCAGGAAACACGAATTTCAGTTCAGTTCAGTTCAATTTAATTAGAACCCGTAAACAAAACAAAAAAACAGTGGAAAGCTTGAAGCCCTGTTGACGGAGTGACAAAGAAATAAAAGATGGCAACGCGTTTTGTGAGGCGAGAGTGGGAATACTGATGGGCTGTTAGAAAGACACTTGAAGCTGATTCTTGGACAATCTGTATGCCGAAAAGATTTGAGGCTAACAGTAGTTGCGTTTTTGCGGTAAGCTAGAGTTACTCTTACCCGGTAACTAAGTGCACTCTTGTCTGTTTGACACCCGGTTACTGCTAGGTTACTGAATTCCGGTGACCCTGGTCTCAGCAGGGTTACTCCTTACCAGACACTAGGGTTACTAACATGTTGCTGGGTGACTGAGAAAACGACAGATATCGTCTGCGAAAACAAGAATTCGTCACCTGTTTACCGCAAAAACGCAACTAGTATTTCAAACTTTGTAGAGGCTAGTAGCCTATCTTTATCCAGTTTGTTATGTAACTGCTATTATTATATTCTTCTTATAACTTAAGGTAGATTTCTAGGTTAGTCATTACTTCGCAAAATTATACTCTTGATGACTAACTCTCCTCGCCGATGCAAAATCGCTGTGTATCTGACGGAAGAGCCAGAAGCGGCACCACAGCTGTCCCCCACCGATCGCCGGGATTGGTTGACACACGATTTGAATTGTTGAGTTTGAGTCGTCAATGAGACGTTTTCTCGTTCTTCCTGAGGATCACTAGCGTGCTTTGGACTTAGTCATATAGAGTATTTCTTGAGTGAAACCCCAGCAGTAGAAAGCCCGTCGGCTTCCAGAGCTTCTCGTTAAAAACGTATATCCGCTCCGGTACAACAGAATATGACATTAATCCGGTTTATTGTAGGGTATCGGCGGTATTGCTGGTCCCCCTGGCCCTCAAGGCCAAATGGGTTTCCCAGGAAAGCCAGGTGCTCCTGGTCCAGCTGGACCCGCAGGTCCACCTGGTGAAGCTGTGTTTGTCCGTGGTGGTGGAGGAGGAGGTGACGGAGCAACTGGTGCAGTAGGAGCGACTGGAATGCCGGGACCAGCTGGTATTGTAAGTATCCCGTATTGCTGATATTTTACTCCGGTCCTGTTACATTGGTTGATAACTTCGGTTTGCAACCACCCGATGAAAAATTTATCTTAGAATAGTAGTATGAAGTTGTACGAAAAAGTAGTATGCAGTATGAACTGATGGTACTACATGCTTCTATGTCAAGGCTACCGTGTTACTGCATGCTACTATTAGCAAGACAGGATGTTACTGGATACTACTGCCTAAGATTGGCCCTGTCTGAGGCACATTATATGATAGTATTCTGCACTATTACATATCAAGACATGCAACTTTTTCGTACAACTACCATACAACTACGCAGGCTACAAATTTTTTCATCGGGCAGCGAATCCTTGACTTTTTTTTTTAAATCTGAATCCTTTTTAGTTTGCAAAAAAAGTGTCTTGTATATAATAGGTATGTGTCATTTGTGTTGAGAGTATCTTTAGCTCAACCTTTTTTTCTTTTTTTAATAAGCAAATAAATGACTTCTAGAGAAAGTTCGAATAATGTAGGAACTCAAAAGGAAAATGAGAAGATTATGAAAAAAGTTTTCTTGATGGACAAATAATTCGCCCGGAATCCGGCCAAAACCGAAAAGGTTGTTAAAAGTAAAAGTTTTATTTGAAGAGATTAGATGTTCCATTTAGGCGTAAATTGAACAATTGTGTGAAAAATCAATTTCTACCCGGAAAGTAACGCGCCCGGAATCGGGCTGAAACCGGAAAATTCGTTATAAGTTAAAGTTTTATTTGAAGTTGATTAGATGTTCGATGTAGGGGTAAAGAGATACGCTGAATTCGTTTTGAGCTTTATTTTTTGCCGTACAAGTAGTTCGCCAGAATTCGGCCTAAACCGGGAATTTTGCAGAAGTAAGGCAGGAAATTTTGTCAAAATAGATATGTCATATAGGGGTAAACACAAATGTTGAATCCATATCTTAAGTTCGTTTTAACAGATGATTAACTATTAGGCCTTAATTTGGTTTCTAAATTTCAAAAGTAAAAATGTTCAAGTAGTCTGGCGAAGACAAAACCCAATTGTCTATATCGGATATTAATTTTGTTGATCCCATCGAAACCTTTGGTCAAGGCAACTCGTTCCGTCTACAAACCATTTGGGGCCGCCACAGTTCAAGTTGCAGCTTTACATGCATTTTCTCTCAAGTTGTTTTAAGAATGTTTTCTCCTTTCTGCGACCGAGATTCAGATTCGCATCAGTGTAAAAGTAGGTTGTGAAACCGATCACTTCTTTTTGGCACCTAAAGAAGGGTTAAGGAGTTTACCCTTAAAGCATCTACGACTTCAGGAACTATATCCTGTTAGTCACGAATCTACTTGTCTCTACTTTAATGGCCAATGGCTGCATTTTCGCAGATACCATGGTATCTGAAATGACAGGCAAAAGTCGTTTTCATAGTTACCATTGAATCTGATACCATGGTCAGCAGGAGATTTTGCGGTTATCGTGGTATCTGAAAAAGTTATCTCAAGATCATATTTACCAACACAGGCCTATTTTTAGTCAAATCGGTGGGAAAATAGTTTGGCACTTGTGATGTGATTTGGCGCAATTTGGCAGTTCCGTGGTTACGAAGCAACCGTAGAATCAGATACGACAGTAACTTCGAAAACAGCAAAATGCAGATCCAGTTACCGTGCTATCAGATACCACGGTACCTGCGAAAACGCAACTAATAACCCTTTGTACGTAGAGCGCTCCTGTTTACCCGACTTTTTCCTTTCCAGCCCGGTGAACGAGGAGCACGCGGTATACGAGGACCAGGTGGGGTACCAGGTGTGCCTGGTATCCCGGGACCAGCCGGTGCAACTGGCATCCAAGGTGTCGCGGGACCAAGAGGAAATCCAGGCTACCCTGGCCAGCCCGGAGCTCCAGGAAAGACCTACAGTGAATCAGACTTGAAGGATATCTGCGCTGCAGTATTGAGGGGTAAGTTGCAGGTGAAAGTGGGAAGTTAGGGTAAATCTGCTTTTCTAGCGAATGACCTATCACTATCTTGGAGCATGTTTAGTAGACTTAAAGGATGAGTCAGGGTTTTGCTCGAGCCTTTTAGCGCCTGGGCACAGCTGACTCGTTCGAGTGCGAAATGTGCGACCGAGATTCAACCTGTAGTCGATTATTCTATCAAATTTGTTCTTGGGTTGTACTAGCCGAAAGTGTACCCCTCTGTACCTCCGTACCTGATACGCCGTTTGTTAATTTCCGACCCTTGTTGACGCTTTAAAACCTCTCCTCTAATTTGTGTTTTCCGATTGGAAACTTACCTGTCAATGTGATTCTAAATTAGTTAACCTTTATGGAAAATATTTGTTGAGTGTTTTGCGATTATTTTATATTTCGTTGTCCTTTTCTACTGCACTTACGCCTTTGGGCAGTGTGTCATAAATCCTTCATTCATTCATTCATTATGTCTGTATAGGTGAATTCTAGTCGTTTTACAAGGACTCCCTTTGAGGATTCTCCGTGTTTTTGTTTGTCCCAGGGACTCACTACCCGTTCCCCGTATTCTCACGAGTCCCCTTGAACGAGGAATGCGCCGATATATCACCATCTCCAAAAAGAGACTTCTTTCAGATTCGGTGGGGAGTCGATTTTTTGGAATTGCTGGTGTCGTTGGTTTTTAGAAAACAGATATTGGGGATGATTAAAAAGACTTTCTGAGTTCTGCTTTGATTGTACTTATGGGATAAGACTGATTTTGAGAAATTTTGCTAAGCCTTTCGTAAACAAGAGCTACGAGCTCATATGGCACTTGTTACGACTAGGTGGTACAAGAAAGTAGATGAGAATGTCACAAAATCGCCCCTTCCACCCCCCTAGGATTAGACCTAGAAATAAGGTATCTAATTTCACGTCAATGATGTATGTAGGACTTGTGCTTGCTGTTCCCACCAAGTTTCGTCCTGATCCCTCCACTCTAAGCGTTTCCCAAGATTTCCGGTTCCCCTCTCCAACCCCAGGTCACCGGATCCGGTCCGGATTTTATGTGGATCGTCTGAGACACGAGGTCTTTCCAAATACCAAGTTTCATTAAAATCCTATCACCGGTTCAAGAGTTATAAATACCTCGAGATTCCGGATTCCCCCTCCGGCCACTCCCCCCCACGATGATCGGATCATGCAAACGACTGTTGTCAAGTCGGTTTATTCCAGTCCCTGTTATGCCAGCCCAGTTGCGTGGTCCTAGTGTATCAGGAAGTACCGAGCTCACGTTTAATCAGAAATCCGGATCCTCCTCCCAACTCCCCCCCCCCATAGTGCTCGAATCCGGTCCAGTTATGTCAATGGTGTATCTAGGACTTGTGCTTACTCTTTCCACCAAGTTTCATCCTGATCCCTCCCCTCTAAGCATTTCCTAAGATTTCCGGTTCCCCTCTCCAACTCCCCCCGAAGTCACCGTATCCCGTTCGGATTTTATGTTGATCGTCTGAGACACGAGGTCTTTCCAAATACCAAGTTTTATTAAGATCCGATCACCCGTTCAAGAGTTATAAATAACTCAAGATTCCGGATTCCCTCCCCCCCCCCCCGCGCTACTCCCCCCACGGTGCTCGGATCGGGGAAGTGACTATTTCCAACTTAATAATTTAGGGTCCCTGATATGCCTGCCAAGTTTCATCGTCCTAGCTTATAGGGAAGTGCCCGAACTAGCAAAACCCCGACCGACAGACGGACGGACGGACAGAAATTGCGATCGCTATATGGCACTTGGCCGAAGCGCAAGTGCCATAAAAAGTACAAATGTGAAATTAAATTAAACCCGTCAGAATAACTGAATGAAGATTGAATGAAGCTTATTTCTGACGGGTCATTTCCTGACCGTTGCCCGGCTTGTGAAACCGGTTTCCTCAATGAAATGTTCAAACTTTTCAAAACCTGTTGTTCCTTTTCTTAGATAACATCATCGAGTTGACTGCAAGATTGCAAGGACCAGCGGGCAGACCTGGTCGCGGTATGCGCGGTCACCCAGGAGTTGAAGGTCCTCAGGGTCCGACTGGTGAGATGGGACCAAGAGGCTTCACAGGCGAGCGTGGTCTTATGGGAGTTCCTGGTGAACCGGGACCCCCAGGCCCTGAAGGTAAGAAGCCCCCTTAAAGCTTAGTGTTCCAATATTTCCAACGTAGGCCTACTTTATTACTTTGATACTGTCCTGTGTTTCTTCGACAAGTTGATTAACCACCCCGGCAGTTTTAGCAGCGCTTTGATGAGAAACACGGAGGAAAATTCCATAACTGGTCTTTCTGATCAGTGAACTCCTTAGTCCGACCGCCAGCTCGTCAAAATACGCTTAGTTTCGAAAACACCCGACCCAAAAGGTACAGTCAGTCTGAAGATAATATTTTGTAGGCCAGAAAATCCTGATTCAGAATATGCTTGGAACGGTGGTATCCGACGCTGGCTTAACTCCTAAAAACACTTTTTGTTTTCGTTTATACTTGATTTTTGGAAGTGTTAGGCCCCTTCTCGAAAAGTACCTGTTTTAGTTGAGAATTCCTCACTAGGTAGTGTGCACAAGCGAGAATCGCCGCTAACCCTACAGAGAAAAAACGGAAGAGGAGATAAAATTGTGAAACAAACATACAGAAAAAGCAACTTAAAGATTTGTTCCGATCAGTTGAAAGTTATAATTTGACGAATACGATTATTTTTTACTTTATATAGCTTCGTAAGTACGCTATTTGGCAATGTGCCACGATTTGTGCTTATGTTTTAAATAAATCAATCAAATCAAAATCAATCAGATCAGACTTTCTTGCTACTTACTCAGGGAACTTAGCGCGGTAAAAGACAAAACATTTGATTTCTGATTATTAACAGTGGAAATAATGTAGCCGAACTTGGCATAATAAGATGGTTTTACCCATGTGTGCAGCTCAGTCTCTCTGGTATGTTTATTATGTGAACAGTTACTTTAATGTGAACAATGCAGGTTCGGCGTAAATGGTAGAACGTGTAAAAAGAACCTAATGTGAAGAC
Source organism: Branchinecta lynchi (assembly GCA_023053575.1). Taxonomy (NCBI): domain Eukaryota; kingdom Metazoa; phylum Arthropoda; class Branchiopoda; order Anostraca; family Branchinectidae; genus Branchinecta; species Branchinecta lynchi. The sequence goes on along the minus strand of JAKZAP010000011.1, from coordinate 11,596,578 downwards.
CAATACCGACGCCCGATAAAACAATACAGCATTTCATTTCTTCAGTGTTATGCCCGACTGTACTGTACAAAAGTGTAAAAATAACCTGTTGTACTGACAAGACTTGGACTTCTCGGGTGCACCCGACAAAGTTTGCACAATTTAATTTCTTACGTACGGAGGGGTACCTGACCTCGTTTTTGCACTACCTCGATTGTTGCCGCGAAAATGTTCGTGTGGGGCAGGTGCTCTGTCGACTCGGAATTAGAATAGGGAATTTGATTTTGTGAAGCAATGTTGGCAAAGCTTGAGATTTATGTGTCCCATTTAACTCGTCTTTTTGTGCTTTAGATATTTCTTGTGACATTTCAATACACGAGCATATTATTTGATGCAATTGTAATCCCTGTAGTCGTCGATTCATTCCAGCAAACTTAGGTTATTAAGCAACAGACTCGCATCACATCCTTACGCAACCAGTGGCTATCCCTGGCACACGTAAGCAGCGGGTTCAGTTTGGTTAGAATAAACTTTTCTGCCGACAGTAGCCCACTATACCAGATGATGGGACTAGTTACTGAGGAGAAGAATAACTTATCAGGTTTCAGGTCTACTTTTTTTTATTAACGGTATATATCATAATCAACGGGTTCCATTTGGTCGGAATCCACTTCTCAACCTACTCTGTTTGATAGCTATACTCATTGCATTGTCGAGAAGAAATAGTGGAATAGCATCAGGCTTCATTTCTACTTTAAGCCACCCTTTCCGGAATTTATTCCTGGCATATTCGGAATCAGCGGATTCGATTTGGTCGGAATCCATCTTTCAACCTACTGTGTTTGAGAGCGATACTTCTTATTGAGAGGAAATAATGGAACAGCATCGGGCTTCATTTCTACTTTAAGCCATCGTTTCCTGAACCAGTTCCCGGCATATTCGGAATCAGCGTGTTCGATTTGGTCGGGATCCACTTTTAAACCTACTGTACCTTTTGGGTTAGGGGGGTGTCACATTTTCAGGACCTGGCGGTCGGACTACCTGGAGTCAAGAAGTGGAAGCCTAATCTGCTTCGAACAGAGCTTGACATGGGAGATGCAAAACTTGGTATAGTGCTTCTGGCCTGGATAAAAATTAAATCGGATGGAAATATGCATGAATTCGAGTCAATAATATATTAGAGTCAATAATATAGGTACAACAGGTCCTTTAAAACTTTTAAGTTTGACTGAAAAGGCAGTTTATTTTTACATCTGATATTTGAATATACTGAAATAGTTTTACTCGTATAAGGGATATTTCACCCATTCATTCCACAATTGTATAAAACTATGTTTGACGAGAATATTCGTTTTTCTTGTTAATACCGTAAGAATGTTTTGGAAGAATAAAGACTTAAAGACTGGCTCTAGTAATAACATTCAGAGTGTGTGCTGCTTGCACGAAAACCCAAAATTCACCCAAACGCGGAGAATTTGAATTTCAACAAAGGCCTTCATTTCCAAGGTTAAAGATGTTGAGGTCGGAGAAGTTAAAAGACCATTTTGCCAAACACCATTTTGTTTGTTTTCCGGCTCTCGCATTGTTCAAGTAGGTGTAATAAGCTCCATAGCGCTGTAAGTGACGTTACGTCTTATTACACACCCTTGTTCAAACTGAAAGTAAAAGGTTCTTATCCGTGCGACGTTTAGTGTTGCCACACTTTACGAGCTTCTATAAAAGTCAGAAAAAGTGTTCTTAGTACTACTCGAAGGACACAAGTACAATACGACCATTCTGCTGTAAAAAAACAGAGTGAACTTTTGCGCTCCCCGTGCTTTTTAATCGGCCCGCTGATGGAGCAGCGCGGCCCAAGGAAAAGACGAATCTGTATCGCCGTATTACACCTATTTGAACAATGCGTTAGTAGGATACTTAACTGCCTACTAACCTGTTCTGACTCAAGTTTTTTCGTTGGAACTATACAGTTTTTAAATTCTCATTTTCACTTATTTGTGACCCTTCAGAAATGAAGAGTATAAAAATCTGATTTCTCTTTCTTTTCCTTATACTCCGTCACATGCTTTTGTAGCTATAGCAGATGGGTAATAAATATATACGTACACACATTTCATTTTAGGTCCAAAGGGCGAGGTCGGCGAAAAAGGTGAACGAGGCTCTCAAGGAGAAGGAATTGAAGGCAAGATGGGTCCTGAAGGTACCCCAGGTACGTGATCCCTTTACCGGACGCTCCTTCTGACAGGTTCAGCTGTAGGAGTTATGTGCTTGGAAGGATACGCTTTACACGTTAAGCGCTTACTTCGTAGAAATAGATCGTCCTCGGGCGGGCCGAAGGTCTCCATGCGAAGCTTTCTTTTATTCAATCAATCTTTACAACGGATACGTCAGCTATGATTCTTCATCAGCGATTTCTTGTATTTTTACTGTAGCTATTTGATTACCATTCCGTCTACAGTAAGCTAAGAAATTTAGTCCGACGATCCGGACTCACCTTGGTCGTTTGAATCTGGAAATTGGAAATTGGAGTATGGTTAATTTATAACTTGTGCGTTGATGTTCTTATAGTTTGTAGTAGAAGAAAATGTCCGCAATTTGGCCTCGAGCCTTCTTTCTGCCGAATCGGCTCTTTATGTTGCATTTAGTTTGAAATAAGCAGAACTTGAACTTGAAAAAAAAAACAGCCGGCGAGATGTTGTGCGCGCGTTTTGATCTCTGTGTGAAATGGTAGTAGTTCTTGTGTTCATTTTACTACGTTTTCCGAGCGCCGCTTAAATTACTGCTTTGGAGATGCAGCGGGATAAGAATTGAAGGAGTTTTTTAGTGGCGTTATGCAGAGTTTTGTTGCTTCCAGTTGTTCACCGTGTTATAATTGGGAGTGGGGGGTCTCAAACCTTTTTGAGTTTATGCTCAAAGACTTAATGACTTCTTACCAATCAACAGCGGGTTTCCGTTCCTGAGCACCCAGGAAATCGTCTAACTCTCTTTGAACGCCATGTTCTTCTTGTCTCAGCAGTTGTGACTTGCTATATTAGTTGCGTTTTTGTTCGGCTTTTGCCTTTCCCTTTCCAGCTTTCGCTTTTTATAGTTTTCAGGCCTTTTTTAACATTCTCGCGTTTTCGCAAGTTGCCGTTACTACTAAGGACTTTTCACTTTTCTCGGATGAAAACGCTATTTTGAGAAATGCCATTTTATTTGTATTTTACTTGCAAAATCCGAGACAGTCTCGAAATACTGATTTTCACTTTGAATCACATTCCTCTTTTGTTGGATTTTGGGATAAACTGGTTTAAGTAGCGAGGCAAAAAGCCAAACGAAGAGCGTAACTTGGTCCCCTACCAAGTTTTCCTTTTTGCAAAAAGCCGAGGGAAAAGGCGAAAGTCGGCGTTTGCCTTTTTGACAAAAACGGGAAATTGTCGAACAGTGTTTAGGACCATTTTACGAAAACGCAAAAAAAGTAAAAAGCCGTCGAAAAGGCGAGTGAAAAGTTGAACAAAAACGCAACTATTGTCTCTGTTTTCCGTTAAAACTAATAATTTTGTGTCAGTCAGGATCGCCGTTTTCTCAGCGAAATTCAGTTTGGCGATCTCTGTTTTGACAGAAAAGAATCTCAGAAAACGGTGTTTGTGTCCAGCTTATACTTGGTCCCCAGAGCGTCCGAATCTTGCAAATTAAACGCTCATGTTCGCAGTGGGAGCCCTGTACTAATGTCATAGAAGTCATTCGAACAAAAAATAGAGAAAGCTTGTAGAACGAAGGCGTGACTTCCCATCAAAACAGCAACTAGTTCTCATCAATTATTGAAAATAGGGGACATAAAGAAGTCGTTTGATCGAATGCAAATCACACAGTAGGTGTTCGTTTTCTTGGTTCGTCGTTGTCGGTACGAAGAACGTCGTTTAAATATTTTCATATTACGGTTTTCTGTGACACGTTCTATAAACGTCGTTTCGCGATCTCGAACCAAGTTGGTACGAAAACGTTAATAGACGAACTAACTTAATATTTGCAACAGAAGCGTACTAAAGTACTAAACTGGATTTTAGCATAACAGGACCACTGTTTTTAAATTTGGTTTACAAGTTTAGTTTGTTTTGTCGAGAATTTTGAAAATTTGCGCCTAACTACTGAATGGACATGTTGAAACTGACTTGCCGGCCAGTTCGTCGTTTCTTACAGCGGTTCAACCGAACAAAGAAAACTCCTTACTTCGGCAGTTCAACGCCGTCCACGAATCGTGTTGTAAAGAAAACCCTTGTAGTAGAACGACGGTTCGAACGGCGAACCGAACAACTTCAGACCACTCTGTCTGAAAGACGGCACAAGTTGACAATGGATTTTGGACGTAACTGCTTGTCCTCTGATCTTCATAGATCTCCCCTACCAGATTACGAAGCCCCAAACCAGACTCGACCTGAAACAAGGCTTCGCGCTGCAACTCGTAATTGTACCACATTTGTTCGCCCCGATATCCACTCTACTGACCGGTATCTTTCGTCATTAGTACCATATTTCGTAAACTATTTCGATTCTGATCTGTGATATATTCTTTACTAATTGTATAAATATATAAATATTTTACGGTAATTATTGAGAAGTGATTATTAAGTTTTAGCCGTGTTAATAATTGTGTGACGACCCGACGCTAACGAGTAATTATAATAATAATAATACAAAGCAAAAGAAAAGAAAAGGCTTTCGCCTGTAAATAAATTATATGACCTATTCAGGAAATAAACGTTGTTATTTATTTATTATTTATTAAAAACGAACGCAGCTAATAGGCTGTTCTCTCTGGGCCGCACATGCGGCTATCTCTTCCCATTTGGCTGAAATGGGGGGAGTTGGTACACTGTGGGTTTGACCCAGCTTAGTGTGTAAAGTGTACGTTTATGAAGTGTTATTTTGGTATGTATAATGGCCCTAGTTGGCCGGCATTCGATTCAAATAAATAAAATAAAATAAATAATAGTTCATCCGTTCTTCCCTCATTTTCTGATTTGTGGCTCTTGTTCCAGGTCCGCCAGGTCCTCCCGGGGTCGGCATTGTCGGCAGACAAGGAGACCGAGGAGAAACTGGCAAGAGAGGTATGCCTGGAGTTCGTGGCACACCTGGTGAGCCTGGTCCCGCTGGGGTTTGCAACTGCAACATGGCACCGGTTTCATACAGTGCGGGCAATTCGAAAGGGCCTTGAAGCGTGAATGAACTTGGATAGCTTATTTTGGCCTTAGGTTATAGTCTTCTGCTTTCCTTGTATATGTGAAAACGTAACACTGCCTTTGATTGATAGGATACTGTTGAAAATGAAGCGAGCCTGTATGTTTGTTGATGTTACTTGATTTTTGTTAATTCGCTTCGGAAATAAACTTCTGAAGGTTAACCTTTCTTTACGTTTATTGTTACGAGTATGTTCTGCATGATGGAATAGTGCAATTGACCCTTTTACGCGGTATGGAGCCAACATAGAACGTTAGTATAGTGATATTAATAATATTCGTTAGTAATATTCCTTATGTATAAAAAGAACCCGATGTGCCGACGATAATATTAATATATACATAAGGAATATTTTATACATAATGTTTCCTCATCGCTTTCAAAAATCATGGACGACAGGGCCCAACCAGCACACGACGTCGTCCACTGTTTCCTGACCGAAGATTAAAAATTAAGTGCCTTTTTCTGTGTTTGTATGTGTTTTGTTTACTTTCTTCATTTACTCCGCCTTTCCGAAATTGCGGGTCATAAATAAATTACTTACTTACTTACTTACTTAGTTAATTTACTAACGTTAAAAACCTAACATTGATAACTATCTCTCTAGCACTCGTCGTTGGCAACCTTTCATGCCAAAAATAGCAATCCACAGAATATAGTTTGCCTGAAGCCTTTGAAGCTTAAGCCTTTGGAACTCAATAGAACTCAATTCATACTCCGCTGTTACGCAAAAAGCGGGTCATAAATAAATAAATAAATAATAGAAAGAGAATTCGAAACGCTTGACATTAAAAATTGGTGCCACAGTTTACCGGTCGATGAAAATGAAATTTATAGTCTGCGCCGCTTCGAGGACTAGACAAGTTAGGTCCAAGACAGGGATAGTAAAGCATGTCCAAATAGGTGTTGTAAGGTGTATTACGGCGGATAAGGCTTATTACAGATTCCTCTTTTCCTCTGTGTGCGATGTAATAAGAGGAATAAAGAAAACGGAGCTCGGCTCTATTATTCTCCCATATGCTAAGCCAACCAGATCGCTCGGTTGGTTCCTCGAGCGGATCGAGGAAAGGAGCAGCGCCGCCAATGTTGCCACGGGAAGCACTAAAGTTCTACTTTATTGGAAGTTAAAGAAACAACTTTTCTTCAAAAGAACACGTTTTGTTCTGTTACGACTGCTTACTGCTAGTTCGAGGACCAATGCTGTACATCCGTAAATTTAAAAGCTTTATACAATATATTGGGCGTCAAATTGTACTAGTGTACCTTAAGTAGTACTAAGAACACTTTTTCTGATCTTTAGAAACTCGAAAAACTGTATCAGCGTGGCAACACCGAACGCTGCATTCGTAAAAACAACCTCTTGTGTTCCTATTTGAACAGGTGTGGGTTAGGGGGCATCAGAGACTCAAATTTCTGACATCTAGCCTCGGAAATGGCACTTTTCGAGGAGGGGGGTACCCACCACCCAATTTAAATTTGGACAATCAAATTTTGTAAAAACCACCCAATTTAAATTTGGACATTTAGTTTTCTGAATTTAACCACCCAATTAAAATTTGGCTATATTTTTAAGCAAACGGAGACCACCCCAAAATAAATAGAAAAATGATGTTTACATTTTTTATTGCAGAATTTTTTGCTCATATAGGATAAATAAAGATAAAAAAAGTCATTTACACGTTTTTTCAACATTTTTTTTTGAAGATTCTGCTGGTCTTAGTGCTGTTATTTTAGGGATTTCAGGAAAAGAAACGCGCCAGAATTCGAAATCCTCAAAAGGTGTGCGATTCATTCACAGATGATATTTACATGCAGATACAGATGTTAAAGAAGAGTGAAGGTACTGTATCACTTATGATTTCTGTTTGTAATGTGCATAGTGAGGAACTTGATTAGTCTAAGGGTCCCCTAAGCTGAGCTAGGACTAGCCTACAGGAGTGGTACTCAACCTCGAATTTGTATAACCTCGAACCTGCCTCGAACTTGACCTGAAAATATTACAAGCTCTGCACAGTCCTAAATTTATCCTAGGTCATTCAGGGTGTCTTTCTTGACAGTTAAGACCTGGTTAAGACTACACTGATCTTTCCTCTCAACCTTTTTAGGCACAAGTTCGAGGTTGTGAAAATTCGAGGTTAGGTACCCCTCGTTTTGATTTACAACAAATTAATCTGGAAAAGCATCAAGCATGCAAAGTTTTTTGTAGTGAAGGCAGGATGCCAGGGAGTATGAGAGCAGTAATGGTTATCAAAAAGTGCAGTTATGTATCACATTAGTCTAAGGCCCAACTTCCATTTTCCCCTCCCCTAACTGATAGGCTGATTAGCTGTGAGTCAAGAGTTTCTAGAATGTCTCGAAAAGAAAAGTTAAGTAATAACAATGGAGAAATTTGAATATCAGTATGCCTTAATTCTTATAATTGCAGGCAATTGGCTGGCTGTGGCCCACTCGTATATAAATATTGAATTCTTCAAAGTCTGAGTATGCCCCAATGTATTGGCATGGTGCTTGTATGTTTGGGCACCATGTCCTGCAGCAATGCCATGATACCCTCTTAAAATCTGTTTGAATAGCTAATTTCTACTTCAGCTTTTCAATTCAACAGATTTTCATGGGGTATCATCCCATTCCTGCAGGGCATACCCCCAAAGTATGAGCACCATGCCCATGCGTTGGGACATGCCTAGACGCTGGGACACCATGCGATAAAAAATGAGGATTTGTGTGTGACTGCCCTGGCCCCTGCACTTGAAGTTCACTTGCTTCATTCGAGCGGCAAAGCAAAGGAATTAAAGCTTGATTTCTGCTGTTTGTCATCATAAGCCTGTCTACTAGGCTAGACGAAATTGGCTGTAGTCGTAGCATAAAAAAACAAACAAAAACAAAATGTATTCCTAAGGAAAGTGAACATTCAGTCAGTATAAAAGTAGATGCACTTAAGAGTCCATAAGCTAGCTTGATAGGTTTGCAGATCTTGAAGGATCTGCAAAGGTTAACATAGCTTTTGTCAGTTTGTCGAGTCCACAGTTGTGTGATAATTTTTATTTTAGTTAGGAATGTGTGAAATTGTTATGACATCCACTCGGAATATTTCTTGTATTTGTCTGCCAAGTAGCCTACCTGAAGCCCAAACCCGGGCTATCTGGCACTATCTTATCTAGGTATGAATGAGACTCTTCAAATCTCTCAAACTACTCCTCCAGAATGATAAAACATTGTCTTACGCATTTAGGGCTTTCATAAAATCCTGAAAGAATTGCACTTTGTGTACCACAAAGATATTTATAGAAATATTTGAGCCACCACCTTCAAGTCAAAATATAAGCATCGTTAAAACAGGCAATGGAGATCAACAATGTCAGACAAACAGACAAGAGTTTGTGAACTTGGGGTTTCTTACTTCTTAGTTTAAGGAGAGGATGATGCTAATTTACTTCATAGTCAAGCTTGTATTTATTTGTCAGCATAAAAGTAGTTGTACCTTGAAGCTATTAAGAAAAAAGAGTCCATAATTAGCTTGATAGGTCAAGAGTAGGTTGTCACCATAAAAATACTTCTAAAACCATACAGCAGCATAAGTTTATTATCTTCTGAAGTTAGCTATTTGGGTCTAACTGGATGCTCTTTCCAGGGCATAGTCAGTGATGAAGAAACATTACCGCCTGGACTAGCACCATCACTAATCAGCGATGGATGCAAAAGTAGGCTATCACATAGTGTGACTAAGAATGAAAGTCCAAGTCGAAACCAATGAAAATGATGAGGAATATATAGAAGCTCCAAATTGTCTGCAAGAAGGGATAGGTGACGCCCATTCAGTCATCAGCCAATGCAGTTTGAAGTCCAAATGGAAAATTTTCCTCTAAAGGATCTACATATGGAAGCTCTAACTTGTCAGCAAGAAGGAGTAGGTGAACCCCATGCAGTAGTCATCATTCATTTGACCTTTAGGCCCAGAGCCAATAAGAGCACCTGACCAGGAGTCAAGTTCCAATACTTGAGAATATTTAGCACTTCCAGAAATGTCAAGTCTAAGTGTAGTATAAGAAAGGCAGAGGTTGAGTATTAATTTGCACTCGGTCGATGAAACAGGTGTGCAACGGATTTATACTCAGCTTCTAGATACCATCACCACTTTCCCGTTGTATCGTCTGGGAAGCCAAGAGTTCAAGGTTGGTCATGGAAGGCTGCGACACAAGAAAGTGTGTTGGAAATATTTCGTGTTCATTTCTTTCCAGCATACAGACTGCAAATGGCTATAATATGATAGTGCTTTTCATAAAAGAGAGTCAGGTGTGCGACGCATATATGGTCACACAATCTTTCAAGCTTCTAAGCGACAGCGAGGACAGGCCGTTGACGGAACATATAGTGCCACTCCTACAGTCTTCAGATAATCACAGACCATACAACTGAATTTAAAGCCAGTCTTGTAGAGCAGGATGACCAAGAATAAAGAGGTAGTTTTGGCAATGTATGAAGCAAAATAGAAGCATCTCCTTCGTCTTTCGATGGAGGGTCGACCTTGACCATGGACCATGCTACAGATTTCAGCACCAGTGACCATGACCTTGGATACCCGATCGCACTCATCGGTGGCTAGCGAATGTTTAGTTGCCTAAGTAAGGAATCTTCTTGATCTATACCAGTGTGGTCCTAACGTCAAGTAGTCGACGGAACATATGTGCTTTAATAGTCGGACCTGTCTCATGTGAACTTTCATGTCTATCTATCATAAGTGTTTTTATTGTGCCAAAGTTGCCTTTAGATGCTGCATTGTTTTTACTTTTCATGGTCTTAGTGATGGAAGATTCCTGGTGTAAAATAAAAAACATCCTTTAAATCAAGCCATATCGCATTTCACTCCCTACAAACAGACAGATGCTCGACTTAATGTTTCAGTTGGTATATTGATGGATGGTATGACATTTAATATTCTGATTGACACGCCTTCATTTGCGGTCAAGCCACTTCAGTTCATTTGCTCTCATTTGGAAGGATTTTAAAGTTTATCGATGGTTCTGTAACTGGCCCGTTGATTGGTCTTACCGTGATTCTTGCTTGATGTTACTTAACATGCAGCTAAGTATTGAATTTGGTGTTACCTAATTCGTTGAAACACAAATAAATTATCCATTTCAAATCATATTTTGTCTTCCAGACCCAGGTGCGAAGTACGTACTTACTCACTTGTATCCTAGTATGAGGTTACAAGCTGTGCAGCTCTCCCTAGCGAAAGTAGCTGACGAACCAAGAATTGCCACGAATTTTGCTCTTTCGTAAAAGGGATCAGGAGTTGAAGCCAGGAGCGATTTCACCTGCTTGCGTGCCGGTGGAAACCTTCGATTGGCTCGAGTTTTTTTTGGCGTGCTCAGTGGTGCTAGGTTGGCCTGCGCGGGCAAGGTGTTTGTTCGCAGTTTCTTCCAGCCGGGCAGCGTGGTTGCGAGCAAAGCCTTCTTCATTCCGTCTCTTCTGTGCAAATTGCCCAGACGAGCGTTGCCTTATTTCTTTATTGCTGTCTCCGGGGGGGGGGGGGGGGTCACGACGTCCAATGAGACAGACAGTGAGTTCTTCGTAACTGAACTAGAAATGGAACGCCGGTCTTCTCTCAGACTCCGCATTCCAACCTCAGTGGATGGATGCTGGATGGTGTATATTCAAAAGGCAGAATCATTAGGAAACAAGACCAAAGGTTTCGATGGGATCCCAAAATTTTAATATTCGCTCCAGACAAGTCTTGAACGGACTTGTTAAAAATTTTTACTTTTAAAATTAGGAACAGATTAAGGCCAATTAAAGACCAAGTTTGTATTTGACAGTGCAAAACGGATACGCCAGATGAATTTCACCAAGTTCAGATGTTTTCAGATATCCATTTTGCGTCTGTCAAATATTCAGATACGGATTCAGCATATGGTTTACTCTATAGCCTACAGTCCGTCGTATATCCTTCCATCCTTACTGGGCAATTTTTGGTTTCGGCCGGATCCCAGACAAACTGCTTTCCTGGCAAAAAATCAAAGCTCAAAAACGAATTCAGCATGTCTCCTTGCCCCTCCATCGAACCTCTGATCTTTTCGTTTAATCTTCAGATTAAACTTCTACTTTTAACGAATTTTCCGGTTTCAGCCGGATTCCGAGAGATCTATATGTCCGGTGAGAAAATGATTGTCATATACGAATTCAGCATGTATTCTTACCCGCAAATCGAACATCTTATCAAATTTAAAGAAGACTTTTTATTTAAACAAAGTCTCCGGTTTTGGCCGGATTCCGGCCGAACTAATTGTATGGCTAGAAATAATTTTCATATTCGGGCTCAGCACGTCTCCTTGCCCCTAAAATGAACCTCTAATCAACTTCAGATTAAACTTTTACTTTTCACAAATTTTCCGATTATCGCCGGAATTCCGGGTGAACTATTTGTCCGGCGAGAAATCTCCGAGAAATGTCTCCTTACCCCTAATTCGACTATTTCATTAGCTTTTAAAAAGTATTTACTCCTCCTTAATTTCAAACCCCTCCCCCACCCCTAAATATTGGGCTACATAGCCCATCTTCGAACTTGACCTGCACTTTGACCTAAAGAGTCCTGATGCCAAGTTTGATCATATCTCAACCCCTTCGAGACTTATCGTGCTAAAAGACGGACAGACGGACAACTTTTGCGATGTCATAGGTATCCCTCCACTTAGCGTTTTGGGATCCTAAAAAAATGAATACTGTATTCAACTGTCTACCGTACATTGGTATCTAGCTTACCCAATTCCCCATTGAGAAGGTTTTCTGTCCATTTGGGGAACCTTTTGGTATATCTTGGCTAAAATACCACTTTAATTAAGCTCCTTTGGTTGAAATATCACTGAGATTAGGCCATATTGGCTAAAATGTTGTTTAATTTAAGCTTATACCCTTACATTCTGATAAAAGACCACCCAATTGAAACTTGGACCTTTTGATTCTGGCAAAAGACCACCCAACTTAAATTTGGACCTTTTGATTCTGGCAAAAAGACCACCCAATTTAAATTTGGAACCTTTTGATTCTGGCAAAAGACCACCCAATTTAAATTTGGACATTTTCTGAAAAAGGAACCACCCCACGGGGGGTTAATGTCGGAAATTTTAGTCTCTGCTGCCCCCTGGTGTGGGTATTAAGACGTAAACATCAAGTATAGCGCTATTCAGCTCATGACACCTATTTCAACAATGCTTAAGGAGGGTTTTCGCGAACTGGAAAGCTAAGTCGGAATCACTTTCCAGTGGTTTTCGCGCTACTTCGGAAAGTTGCCGAACTTTCCAACCCGGTTTTCGCGCTTCGGAAACCGAAGCAGCTTTCCCGGAAAGTGATTCCACGAGGATAGTGGAAATCTCCGTGGAAAGTTGAATGTTTCGGCGAGAATTTTCAAAGGTGTGTGAAAAAAGTATCACTAATAAGTAAAGAAAAATGGCAAGCGATATTAGAGTGGCTTGGATGGAACATATGAGAATCAAAGAACCATATATATTTGAAATAGGTTGTAATTTGACATTTTCCTGGCGATGTCAGCTTTCCATGTGTTTTCGCGATCAGTCCAGCGGGAAAGTGGAAAGTTATTCCAGGAATTTTCCACGGTTTTCGCGATGCGCTTCGCTCGCCGCAAAGTGATTCCAAGATCTTGCGTAAACCCTCCTTAAGTTTGAAAGAATATTTGTCATCATCGATACTTGTACAGTAGAGATATGTTTATGTGAATAGTTACTTACTTTGATCTGAACAGTGCAGTCTTTGGCTAAATGGTAGAATGAAGATCGAAAATACCCCTTCAGGTGTTTGATGCCTGGTAGTGAACTTTAGACACAGCAAGTGCATGAAAACAGTAAAGTCCAATGTCAACAACCGTCCACATAAGCCCTGTTGTACTTTACACTTACGCTTCACATCTTTTACTTACATTTTTAACGAAAACCTTTCTCTCGATGAAAGTAGTTATGCAATAGCCTATTAAATGTTTGATTCTCTCCTAAAACAAGAGAAATTGGGTTTTAAGGATGAACTAATCTTTTAAAATCATATCCTTCATAGTCCATACACAAATATGAAAACAAAGAATAATATAGGCAAGGCTATAGCTTTGCTGGTACTAAGACAACTTTGACAGAATGCGGATACCTGATTTATAAGAGAATTAAAGAAAAGCCTTCTAGTAAAAAAGCAAAGACCAACAAAAGCCTAATAAGGTTGTAGTACTTTTGCAACTGAAAGAAATCTGCAAGATATTGTACTTTTTTACACCCATACTATGAATGTATCTTGCTCAACTCCGATTATGTACTGGCCGCGACCGAATTTTCAGCGGTGAATTCAAAAAGACTTTGACAGGTTGAATCCAGATTGAATCATTTTTGGAGGAGGTAATATCTTAGCTTTTTCAGTAGTCATAACTCAATGCTGTAGTATAATTGATAAGAGTCTATGAGATAACTATCAAATATGCCTTCAGCCCAAGCTGACACATCATCTTTATCTTAGCAATTCGTCTGCGGCTCTTGACCAGCTCTTTCGAGCTCTTGACTGCCTCTTCTCTCAAGGTTGCCACATGAAAAATATTTAGAGAGTGACTTTTGGTGAAAACGTAGAGTGAATTGGGAGTGAAACTTATTTTCATGAAATGTTCACTTTTGGTTGAATCGCCTCTGTAAAAAAGACACATCTTATTGTACTTTCATGAAAAAAAAACTTGAGAGACTCACTTCTGGTAGCAATCTTGACACATTTGGTCATTTTCTAAAATAGAGTGATTTTTATGTCCTATGTAGGCAGTCTAGAACACTAATACACAGCCAATACTGGCTTCCAACAGATACCTGAATGCCCACCTCACATCTATAAAGATCCACGGAGGCAAACGTGTCTGCCTCCCTCAGAATCCCAATGACCTCAGCATCTATAAAGTGGTGCGCTAGTAAACACGGCCTCGCTCTGGTGCGTCACAATCGTCATGATACTAGCATTAATGATACAGCGCTCCGCTGCCGCTTCTAGCGGTCGCTGTGTATTGTCGAATCCTCACTCAGAACTAACGGTAGGCATCGGGTCAATAAATCTTAACCAGGGGATAAAGGTTATTTTCTTACAGGTGTACGAAGGATAACATAAGTTGCGTTTTTTGTCCCTCTTCTGTTCGCTTTTTCTCTCCGTTTTTGTCAAAACACGGAACTCGCTGTTTCTCATTTTCCCGTTTGTGTACGCTGTTCTGTGTTCCGTGTTCTCTGTTCCGCTGTCTGTTTTGCTCTCCTAGCATGTTTTATCGCTGTTCAGATAGAAAATTGCAGAGCGATTCACAGATATAATTTGCAATTTAACAGATTTTCCGCTTAAGACATGCTCAGGATCCCAAATTTGCGTTTTCGTCAGAACAGCGTAAGCAAAACACCGTTGTTTACCCAAACCAGACAACTGTGAACACAGAACACGAACCAGAGACAAAAAACGCAACTATAGTGGCAAGAGGATCGTATGCTAATAAACATCGTTCAAGACGAAAGGCGGAGGCGGTTCTCCTGAAAAGAGGCTGAATTAAGACCTAGTCCAAATTTGTATCCAAGCACTTAGGTCCAAGAAGACCCGAGTCCCCACGGCCGGCCGGATACATTTTGATTGTCTGAATTCTTCTGAATTTTAGCTTGAAATTTGGAGATGAGTTGTATTTTTGCCTTGGAAAATACAATTCTGGAAAAAAAAGGATGACATTTTGTCTAACTTGCGCTAGTAAGATCATAGGAAAGCTCAAAGTAATTGCACCCTATAAGGAATACAGGGTTAACCCGAGTGCTAAAAATTTGGACCAGGTCGCAATTTCATGATCACAGGTACATGGAAGACTAAATAGTCAGTCATCGTAACAGTATAAAATACTCTTAGTCCAAATCCTAGGAAAACTGGGCTAAGAAAAAACGCAAAAGCTTCAGACGCCCGCCTGCCTTGGACTTCCGCAATCCACTAACTAAATACTAATGAACCAAATAAACACAAGCTGTAACCAATATGCCCCCGGGGTAGCCACGCGCGCTGCATCCGTCCCTCGTGCTCGGTGATTAGAAGCTTTGTCAGCTTTGTGTCTAGGCGGTCTCAAGGGATTGTTTTCAAGGGAAAATAGAGTGACAATTCACACTATTGTGAGACATGTGGCAACCCTGTTGCCTCTTGCCAGCCTCTTGCTTTGCAAAACAATTTTTCAGATGAGAAAAAAATTCTTGTATGCTGAATGACAAGCAATATACACTGTGAAAAGTTCCTCCGAGTAAGGATTAAAGTTAACTGCAGTATATGCTACTGGGATTGATTTTATCTCGAGGCTACTGAGATAAGATTAACCCAAATTAGATATAAGATTATCCTATTGATTAGTCCCAGTATCAAATACTGCAAGTTTTTTTTGTTACAGTGTACTGTACGTATGGTACAAACTAAACTCCAAATTCTCCACAGCCAATGTCAGAAAGTCACAAATTTGGGGTGGTTTGCGATGCTGTCTTAGTGACAGAGTTTGGAACAAGACCAAAGGTTTCGACGGGATCCCAAAAATCTAATATTTGATCCAGACAATTGGGTCTTGTCTTCGCCAGATCCAGTCTTCGCCCGGCTAATCATCAGAGAGAACCAAGTTCAGATATACCTCTATAAGCCATATCTATTTTGACGATAATGACCGAAACTTCCTGCTTTACTTCTGCCAAATTTCTGGTTTTGCCTTTGTCATTCATAAACGAATCCAGCGGATCTCTTTATCCCTGTAAAGAACATATCATCAACTTTAAATAAAACTTTGACTTAAAAAGAAATTCCGGTCAAAACCGGATTCCGGACTAATTATATGTCCGGGTAAAAAATTATTGTCATACACAGACTTTTCTGTCTCTTCTTACCCCTAAATCTGTCATCTAATCAACGTCGAATAACACTTTCGCTTTTAACAAACTTTCCGTTTTTTGCCGGATTCCGGACGAACTAATTGTCCAGCAAGAAAATGGTTTTCACCATCGTATTCAGCATGTCTCCTTGCATGTTGTCCGGTGAGAAAATGGTTTTCACCATCGTGTTTAGCATGTCTTCTTACCCCTAAATCAAACATTTAATCAACTTCAAATGAAACTTTTACTATTAATCAACTTTCCGTCTTTTGCCGGATTCCTGACGAACTAATTGTCCGGCAAGAAAATGGTTTTCACCATCGTATTCACCATGTCTCCTTACCCCTAAATCAAACATTTAATCAACTTCAAATGACACTTCTACTTTCACGAAACTTTCCGGTTTTTGCCTGATTCCGGACGAACTACTTGTCCGTCAAGAAAATGGTTTTCACCATCGTACTCAGCATGTCTTCTTACCCCATAATCGACTATCACATTAGCTTTTTAAAAATATTTTGTTTGTCCCTTAATTTGAAACCCCTCCACCACTCTCAAATATAGAGCTACATAGCCCATCTTCGAACTCGACCTGTACTTTGACCCAAAGGATCCTCCCACCAAGTTTCATCAAAATATCTCATTGCCTTTGAAAGTTATCGTGCTTACAGACGGACAGACAGACATTTTTGCGATGTCATAGGTATCCTTCCACTTACGTTTTGGGATCCCAAAAACTGGGTTCGCTCACATATATGGTACATACAGTTTGGACCTGCAACACATTGTTAGCATAATTTACCAACAAAATTTAGCTTTTTAATGAGGTAAGAACATTAAGTAAAGATAGAGAACAAGTCCTGAGGTTTTCGGTGGGATCCCAAGGGGAATATTTTTGCTGTCTCAGACTAGCAGATTTCCAGAACCTGCAAACTTGCAATATAATTCTTAAACGCCCTTAGCGACATCCGATGGGTAATACTTTTCATTGAAAAGAATATCAGATAATTAGGTTAATTCCTATACTGCTATCTTTGGCCAGATTCCGACCAGACAGTCCATCCCAGATGAGAATAAATAATTTTCTGGACTTCCCTTTCTTTTTCTGTCCTGTCCTGTCCTGACCCTTCCTGTCAGTTTTTCCTGGAGATCTATGTCCATATTTTAAGCTCCTCCTTCCCGCCGACTACGGCAATATGACAGATCCATTAAATAACAGGTATGGATTAGCCTCCATACATTCTTACCCCCAAACGAAAGCTCCAATCGACTTCAGAGTTAAATTTCATTATAATCATATTTCTCTTTTTTGCTGGATTTCTAGCGAATTAATTGTCTGATTAGAAAGTAAACAGTAGATGGACTCGACACTTATTTTTACTTCAATATCAAATCTTTGATATCGAACCACAGATTTTTTTGAACCACAGATTTTTTTGTTGTTAACTTCAAATGAATTTCCAGTTTTTGCTGGAGTCCAGGTGTACTATCTGTCCGGCAAAAGGTTTAGGTTAAAAAATGGATTTCGCATGTCTCACTACCCCATTTTACAGCCTCTAATCGACCATATAAAAAGAAATTTACTTTTACTGAACTTCAGGTTGTGGCCGGATTCAGGGCTTAATATTTCCGGCAAGAAAATAAGGTTCAGGTTTCAGATATAGCTTCAGCATGTCACAACCCACACCTGCCTTACCCCTACAAATCGGTAAACTTTGAATTTTTGAGTCGGCCGGGATTATTTGCGAACCATTTGTCCGGCGAGCAAAGTAGAGTTCATAGATTCAGCCTGTACCCTTGACCCCTAATCTCTAATTGACTTAAGAAATATACTTTTATTTCTACCAAATTTCCGTTTGCGCTGGATTCTAAACGAACTGCTTGTGCGGCGAGACCATTAGCCTCTCAATTTGAAAGCCCCTCCACCTCCCCTAAATATAGGGTTATGGGGGCCCATCTACGAAATGGACATGGTCCCCTAAAACTTGTTTGGGCATGATTGCATGCCGCGTTTGGACTTGATTGCGTAATGTCTGAGGCGCAAATATCCCGAAAATTCCAGCGAAAATTGCATTTTTCTTGCAAAAATTGCGAATATTCACCATATTCGTCAGTTTTTTCTTATTTTCAATTTTGCGAAATATTTCAGTTTTTCGCAATTTTTGAGAGGCCTCTGAAGATTTCTATTCTACGAAGATTCGAATCAGTTTTTCAGTTGCAAAATTCGCTTTTTGGGATCCCAAAACGTAAGTGGAGGGATACCTATGACATCGCAAAAGTTGTCCGTCTGTAAGCAAGATAACTCTCGAAGGGAATGAGATATTTTGATGAAACTTGGTGTGAGGATTTGTTGGGTCATCCGACAAGTCAAGTTCGTAGATGGGCTTTGTAGCCCTACATTTAGGGGTGGGGGAGGGGGTTCAAATTAAGGAGCAAACAAAATATTTTGAAATAGCTAATGTGATAGTCGACTGTAGGGTAAAAAGACATGCTGAACACGATGGTGAAAACCATTTTGTCATCGGACAAGTGGTTCGCCCGGAATCCGGCCAAAACCGGAAAGTTTGTTAAAAGTAAATGTTTTATTTGAAGTTGATTAGATGTTCGATTCAGGGGTAGAACGACATGCTGAACACGATGGTGAAAACCATTTTCTCGACGGACAAGTAGTTCGCCCGGAATTCGGCCCAAACCAGAAAGTTTGTTAAAATTAAAAATTTATCTGGAGTTGATTTGATGTTCGATTTAGGGCAAGAAGACAGGCTGAACACTTAATGTGAAAACAATTTTCTACTCGGACGTGTAGTTCGCCCGGAATCCGGCCAAAACCAGAAAATTGTTAAAAGCTAAAGTTTTATCTGTAGTTGATTGGAAATCCGATTTAAGGGTAAGAAGAGATGCTGAATCCGTGTGTGACAATCATTTTTTACCCGGACATATAGTTCGACCGGAATCCGGCTGGAGTCGGAAAATTTGTTATAACTTAAATTGATTAGATGTTCATTATTGGGGAAAGAAGATACCCTGAGTTCGTTTTTGAGCTTTCTTTTTTCGCCGGACAAGTAGTTCCGGAGTTCGGCCAAAACCGGGAAATTGGCAGAAGTGGCAGGAAGTTTTCGTCAAAACAGATATGACTTATAGGGGTAAACACACATGCTGAATCCATATCTGTACTTGGTTTTCTCAGATGATTAGCTATTTGGCCTTCATCTGTTTCTGAATTTTAATAGTAAAAATGTTCAAGGAGTCTGGCGAAGACTGGATCTGGCGAAGACAAGACCCAGTTGTCTGGATCAAATATTGAATTTTTGGGATCCCATCGAAACCTTTGGTCTTGTTACATCTGTAGTTCTAACACATGGCAAGTGGTGACCGGTGCCAGCTGGTGACAGTTTGTGCCGGCACCGACAGGCCATCGCTGCGTCAGGCGCTTGCTGTAGGCTAAATTCGAGAGTGGCCACTCGGATGTGGCATAGGGCTAATACCGCATTCTTTACCCTACCAAGTCAAATGTCTAGGGGTTAGCCTATTTCTTACTGTTTTATTGTTACCTTAAATTACTTAAATGGCACTTGGTAGCAACATGGCTGTGTGACCTGTTGAAGTTGCTTACACTCTGCTAGTTCACACTGGATCCCTGCAGTCAGTTTTCCAGGTCATATCTTTCCAGTCACTGTATACCCTTCTCATTGTTGATGGGATTTTTTAACTCTTATCAGTTTAGCTACTGAAAATTTCTTAGAGTTATTTAGGGGCGAAAGCCGTTTCTCTTGCTTTGTATTATTATTGAACGAGTCTGCTGTTAAGCTATTGCTGCATCCTCGCTAAGGAGTTCCACAGGGGGACAACCATGGACAACTATGTCCATGTGATAGCATAATGATTTGGTGTCTTGAACTTCCGAAGTAGACCTTCTGAGAAAGTCATGTCTCAAGAGAGAGAAAGAGCGTGTTCCACCCTTCTAACAATAGTTACTATTAGTTACTATTTCCGTTCCATCCTCACGAAAAGTTACTACGCTGACCGTTCCAGCCTTTTCGGAATAGTAACTAATAGTTACTATTTGCTTACCATGCTCGGGAGCGTAGTAAGCGTAGTAACTACGCATCTCTGTAATGTGATTGTCTCAAGAGAGAGAAAGAGCGTGTTCCACCCCTCTAACAATAGTTACTATTAGTTACTATTTCCGTTCCATCCTCACGAAAAGTTACTACGCTGACCGTTCCAGCCTTTTCGGAATAGTAACTAATTGTTACTATTTGCTTACCATGCTCGGGAGCGTAGTAAGCGTAGTAACTACGCATCTCTGTAACGTGATTGGTCAGATTCGCCCCTGGCGTGAGATCCTGCTGGAAAATAGAAAAATCGTTCCAGCCTTGACGGCAAAAAAACAGAATTCGTGACGTCGTGCGTAGTAACTACGGTAAGTAGGATGGAACACACTCAAAGAAGTCACTGCAGAAATGACAGCTTTTTGTTGCAACCCCAAAACCAACAGATAATAATTCCAGCTTGAGAAAACTCTTTTTATGTACCTGTAACATGCAACCCGATGAAAAATTTGTAGTCTGCGTAGTAGTATGGTAGTTGTACGAAAAAGTTGCATGTAATACTATGTAATAGCAAAGAATACTATCATTTAATGTGCCTCAGACTGGTCCAGTCTTATGTAGTAGTATCCAGTAGCATCCTGTCTTGCCATAGCCATAGTAGTATCCAGTCTTGCTAATAGTTGCATATAGTATTATGTAGTAACACTGTAGTCTTGAAGTAGAAGCATGTAGTAGCATCGCTAGTACTGCGTACTACTTTTTCGTACTACTTCATAGTACTATTTTGAGATACATTTTTCATCGGGAACAGGCTCTAATGGGAACTCATTATTGGTTTCCAGTGCAGCGTATATTTGAAGGCTCATGTGCTCACTAAAAAGCATTGATCAGGCCTCAACTAAATCTTATGCAAAATTCTGTGCAAAACTTGTTCCCAAAAATTAGCTCGCTTAAAATCTCTCCAGTTGGAAGTGCTGGCATCATCCTAGCATTTGGTTTTGAGTAAGTCGTATTAAACCAAGTTTTAGATTTTGTTTTGCTTGTAGTATGGATAATACAGCTGCCCAACCTGGGACATCACAGCTCTCAGCCCAAGGATCGATTGCGCTAAAAAAATGGGAGCTCGAGAACAACATTGAAAACATTGAAGTGGATGAGATGTACAAGTACGATCGTCAGAAGCAGCAAGATATGTTATCTGCCAAGCCTTGGGACAAAGAGTAAGTGTAAAGTAGTTTAACTTACTTCTCCAAGCAGGACAGTTTTTGGTGTTAGCTGATTTATCTGTTTATGTAGAACATGCAGAACTATAAGACTGAACCACATAAAAAAAAATTCCTTGGATGGAAAAGCCAAAGTTGGATCTGACTAAGAGTTGTTTTAAGGTTGGAGTGATGAAGCCAACATGTCAAAACTGAAGAACCGACCATGGAGCAAGTTCAAA
Source organism: Branchinecta lynchi (assembly GCA_023053575.1). NCBI lineage: Eukaryota > Metazoa > Arthropoda > Branchiopoda > Anostraca > Branchinectidae > Branchinecta > Branchinecta lynchi. The sequence goes on along the minus strand of JAKZAP010000011.1, from coordinate 11,574,997 downwards.
GAAGAGCAACAAAAACAGTGCCAGCCATCCGCCATCTGCCTTATGAACACCGGCTCCAAAAATTACGATTACCCAGTGTATCTTACAGATTTCTACGATGTGATTTGTTCGAAACTTTTGAAATTTGCCATAGTTATTATGATAACATAAGGCCTGATGATGTCCTCACTTTCAATCACAACGGTTTCAGAGGACACGACTTGAAACTGAGTGGTAATAAATTCCGAAAGACATTGGAAAATGGAGCTTTAGAAACCGAAGAATAGAATATTGTAACAGTCTCCCAGAAAGTGTTGCGAATGCAGAAAAATATCAACCAATTCAAAGTAGGTGGCGACTAACCCCTGGCTGAAATTCAATTTAGTGTGTAAAGTGTCCCGAGAAATTTACAGAGGCGAAAGCCTTATTTTCGCAATTATATTATTATTATGGACATACCCAACAGGAGGGACGACCTGCCTTGTTTCGGTAGAAAGGCAAATGGAGGTGCTGTCGTTAAAGAACAAGGTTATGAAAAGTTAATGCAGGGTAAGGAATGTAAAGGATAGATTAGCAGTAAACATTAATATGGTAGCCTATTTCTTAGAAAGTTCAAGGTCTGAAGTTTTGTTTTCCTTTTTCAGTCCACACTTCTTCAAAGATATAAAAATATCTGCCCTTGCATTACTGAAGATGGTGATGCATGCTCGGTCAGGAGGTCCCTTGGAGGTGATGGGTCTTCTACTTGGAAAAGTAGATGGGAATGTTATGATAGTCATGGACTCTTTTGCACTGCCCGTAGAAGGAACTGAGACACGTGTGAATGCCCAGACTGAAGCTTACGAATATATGAGCGCATATATGGATGCTGCGAAACAGGTAGGCCTAAGCTTTCTAGTCAAGAGCTTAAATAAGAACGCTTTCGTTTCTAATCGGTAGCCTATTATTTAGCATTCTCCAGTAGGATGCACCATATTATCATGGGGAAGAGCCATCGGGTAGAAAATCTGGGCAAGGACTAAGTGGTTGAAGTGCAGCTCGTTTCCCGGAATTGAGCTATAGGCCGCAGCATTTTTTTTCCGAGATAGGTTTGCTCAGAAAATAGCAATTTTTTCCGAGATAGGTTTGCTCAAAAAATCAGAAATGTTACATACCTTAAGGGTTTCTATGACGTGACCTCGGGGTGACGGTGGTGAGGTGACGTACGCTGACAATGAAACTTCGATACAGTGTGCCTTAGTGGAGGGCTGGAGGTGACAGACGGGAATGATGTGTTTGGTTCTCAACTTTGAAGTTTAACCGAATAGAGTGAGATACGACAGTCACCTTACCCATCACTTGTTTACTTGAACAGGCTTGATGACCTGAAGAAATTGCTTTACTTTGCTGCTCCGCGATTCGTCTAAAAGATTTTTACCGAACGTACCTCTATATCTAAAATATGTAGCAACTACAACGGCAAATGATTGTCGATAAGTACATTTTTGGGGGACGCAGGCAATAGCCGGCTTTCTTCAGAAGTGGCATTACAATAGTTGCATTTTTGCAGATACCGTAGTATCTGTTACCGCGGTAACTGAATCTGCTATTAGTCGTTTTTGCAGTTACCGTGGTATCTGAAACACGGTTGCTCTGCAAAACGACTATTGTCGAAATTGCACTTTTCGAAGTCATCCCAATAGAAAAAGGGATATCCAGTTACATCACTAACTCGCCAATTTGACAAAATTTGAAGAAAGTGAGACAACTTTTCAGATACCACGATCAGTTACCACGGTCGGACCGTGGTATCTGAATATCAGATACCACGATAATTGGCCAGATACCACGACAACTGCAAAAACACCTTTTGACCGTGGTATCAGATACCGAGGTAACTGCGAAAACGACTTTAGACCGTGGTATCATATCGTCGGTGTCAAGCGGAAACCACGTATCTGTTCAAATTTACAATTTATACTTTTGACACAGTTCTACTCGCCGACAAATTCTGCGTCGACGGTCGAACGGTGCGTATCTCGATTGCGTCCGAGTCATAGTTTGGGAGATACAACCAAGAGCGTGTTCCACCCTCCTAACAATAGTTACTATTAGTTACTACTCCCGTTCCATCCTCACGAAAAGTTACTACGCTGACCGTTCCAACCTTGTCGGAATAGTAACTAATAGTTACTATTTGCTTACCATGCTCGGGAGCGTAGTAAGCGTAGTAACTACGCATCTCTGTAACGTGATTGGTCGGATTCGCCCCTGGCGTGAGATCCTGCTGGAAAATAGAAAAATCGTTCCAGCCTTGACGGCAAAAAAACAGAATTCGTGACGTCATGCGTAGTAACTACGGTAAGTAGGATGGAACACGCTCCAAGATGGAAACCACGTATCTCTGATTCACACATAAAAAGTTATTCACCTCCTGAAAAGTTTTGAAAAAGGGAGATACGCGGTTTACGCTTGACACAGACGATACATCATGGTATCCGCAAAAACACAACTAATCTAGAATTGAACATTTCCTGAGCTTCGCTTCTCTAGCCATTGAAACCCACGCCGTTGCTGAAATTCAAGTTCTCCGCGTAAGGATGAACTTTATCTTGTGGGACTAGCAGTGCATATTCTGAACGTCACAACTAGAGCCCAAGATGAAAAAATCTGAAATGCCTTAGCGGAGTCAAAATATATCGTTTTTTTTCGAATCCAAGATATAACAAGACCGAAGGTTTTGATGGGATCCCAAAAATCTAATACTTGATCCAGACAATTGCGAGTTCAGAAGCGAATTCAGCGTATCTCCTTATCCGTGTAAAGAACATCTGATCAGCGTCAAGTAAAATTTCTTATAAAAAAAATCCGGTTTCAGCCGGATTCCGAACGAACTGTATGTCCCGGTAAAAAAAAAAAAGATTGTCATATACAGATTCAGCGTGTCTTCTTGCCCTTAAATCTGTCATCTAATCAACTTCAAATAGAACTTTTGATTTTAACAAATTTTCCAATTTCGGCCAGATTCCGGCGAACAAATTGTCCGGGTAGAAAATACTCTTCAAAGAAGTGTTCAGCATGTCTTCGTACCCGTAAATCGAACATCTAATCAACTTCAGATAAAACTTTTAGTTTGAAAAGACTTTCCAGTTTTGGCCGGATTCCCGGCTAGCTACTTGTCCGGCGAAAAAAAAGGTTTCCACCATCGTGTTCAGCATGTCTTCTTACCCCTAAATCGAACATCTAATCAACTTCAAATAAAACATATTTTTAAAAGACTTTCCGGTTTTGGCCGGATTCCGGGCTAACTACTTATCCAGCGAAAAAATGGTTTCACCATCGTGTTCAACATGTCTTCTTACCTCTATATCGAACATCTAATCAGCTTCAAAACAAAACTTTTACTTTTAACAAACTTTCCGGTTTTTGCCGGATTCCGAGCGAACTACTTGTCGGATGACAAAATGGTTTTCACCATCGTATTCAGCATCTTCTTACCGATAATCGACTGTCACATCATATGTTTAAAAATATTTCATTTGCTCCTTAATTTAAACCCCCTCCCCACCCCTAAATCTAGGGCTACTAGATTTACGAACTCGACCTTACTCTTGACGCAAAGAGTCCTCACACCAAGTTTCATCAAAAATCTCATCCCCTTCGAGAATTATAGCACGCACAGACGGACAAATTTTGCGATGTTATAGGTATCCCTCCACTTACGTTTTGGGATCCCAAAAATTCGGTGACTTTTCAGTTAACTAGCGTTGACTCGAATGGAGCCAGTGCTCTATGAGGTATGATCGTAGGGTAAACGAAATTACCTTAAGTGAAGTTTGATCCTGGTTATGCCGACTAATAGGAGCACTAGCGTAATGAGGGTTCATTTGCCCTCCCTTCCCTCCCTTTTGTCTATGATGTTAGCTGTATGAATCCCTCTAAATCCTGACACGCTACCCGCCGAAAGGTTGCGTTTTATATCCTGGTTGACGATTTTTCATTTCCAGGTGAAACGTGAAGAGAACGCGATTGGATGGTATCACTCACACCCTGGCTACGGTTGCTGGCTGTCAGGCATCGATGTACAGACTCAGACCATGAATCAGACCTTCCAGGAGCCCTTCGTAGCCATCGTTGTGGATCCCGTTAGAACAATATCCGCTGGGAAAGTTTGTCTAGGAGCCTTCAGGACATACCCTAAGGTGATCTAAAAGTAATCAGTTAGTTCGAGGGACCTCAATCTCCTGTACCTTCTGCTGTCATAGATTCTCAGTGATCTTCCCCATTATCTGTTTCCTCGGTTTTCCTACTTTGGGGAAATAGTCTTGCTTTGTTGCGTCCTTGCCGTGAGCTCATTGGTAAGACCGTGACTAGAAAGTTGGAAAAATGTAAAAGGATGAGAATAATAGTTAAATAGTTAAGTGTAGATAAACATTAAATTATGCGTAGGAATGAAGGGGGGGGGGACTAATAACAGAAACAAAAGTACATCGTAGTTACTTCAAGAATTGTTTAAAGATATAAGTAGATTTGATGACTAAGGATCAGAGGAACTTGAGGTTTTTTGTGAATGAATAGAGACAACATAGGTACTCATTTTCTTTTACCCTTTACTCTGTAAGGTAAGCTAGGCTTTGGTCTGATTTTTGAAGTCTCTAACGGTACGGTGTCGAGTACTTGAGCTAGGCCAGGGATTTGTAAGTGAGCTCTTGTGGCTTTGCCGTCTTTGGCGACCCTGGACCGTCCCGGATCCCTTAAGCGTGTTCCGCCCTTCTAACATTAGTAACTATTAGTTACTGTTTTCGTTCCAACCTCATCAAAAGTCACTCCGCTGACCGTTACAAGCTTCTTGAAAAAGTAACTATTTGCTTACCATGCTCGGGAGCGTGGTAACTACGCATCTCTGTAACGTGATTGGTCGGATTCGCCCGTGGCATGATATTCTGCTGGAAAATAGAAAAATCGTTCCAGCCATGACGGCAAAAAGCCAGAATTCGGGACGTCACGCGTAGTAACTACGGTAAGTTGGGTGGAACACGCTCTTTGAAGTGTTGATGTTGTGTTAGTTATAACTGACTATTTCAGGGCTATCGGCCACCAAATGAAGAACCGTCGGAGTACCAAAATATCCCACTAAACAAGATAGAAGATTTCGGAGTTCATGCTAAGCACTACTACCCGCTAGAGGTCTCGTATTTCAAATCTTCGCTCGACCGCCGCCTTTTGGATTCTTTGTGGAACAAGTACTGGGTCAACACCCTCAGCTCTTCTACGCTTATTACGGTATGTTACCCATCCTATTTGTGTGTCTGCTGCGCAAATTGTCTGTACTTGTCAAGCCGCCGCGAAAAACGAGGGAAGCCGACCCCTGTCCTAGTTCCTTAAGAGCTGAGAGATAAGACCCATGTCGTCCTTGTCACATTTAAATGTTCAGATCTTTGTTTTGCAACGTTAACCTCATTCAGTTTATTTTATGTACAGTGTACACTAAGTTTTTACTGAAATTGCCACTCTCGATTAGAAACACCTATGCTGCGACAAAATACGATCTTACAGATCCAAATCGCAGATAAAAGACCTGCGTGATCGGTTTATGGCGGGCTTGAGCACTAGCCATAGCTTATATCGGAACACACTCCTAGTCTCTCTACTTCTAGCTGATATGCTGTAATTTATTTGTTTTTTGTATTCAGCTAATGTCGATGTATAGTTTTTTCTTTCTTTCCTTTTCCTTCTTTTGATACTCCATTTAAGTGCGATCTCTTGGATTCGCTTACCGAAAAGCAAAGCGAGAATCCGCCGAGCGCAAGAACAAGCAAAAAGTCGCTGAGTGTCACTTGCACCTTTACAACTTCTTGCTGACTTGCCGAAATCACTTTCCACTCGTGAAGTGGATTCGCTTTCCAATTGCTGACGGAAACTAGCGGAGCGCGAGAACAACTTTGGAAAGCGAAGCGACTTTTAGCCGAAGTCGCAAGAAGAGCTGGCGCATAAGCTCACGGATCTTTACAGACCGCCAGAATTGCCCTTTAAGACGAATTTGTCATCATCATCATTGACGAACAAGTGTCCGACTTAATTTCCATAGCTCGGTCAACGAACAAGACTACGGGATTACGACAGAAAAGTCTGGCTTGCACTGACCGGGCCCATTGCGTTAAAGGACACTCCAGTGTTTTTCTTCTAAGATGTCTTTAGATAGTTGACTATTTTAGAACTTAGCTGTATTTCTAACAATTTACACAAGTCTTCAGCCGTTTAAGCTCTTTCTATGCCCCTTGCCTTGGATTTCAAAGTGCATAGCCGGTCTTCTGACCAATAAGCTTCTGGGAAACAATGTAAGGACCCTTGAATGTCATGTATAGAGAAAAAACGTGGCAAGTGTGACAATCAGTGTAATGCCAATAGAGGAGATACGAAGTATCCTTTAACGCAATCGTCTCGAACGCAGTCTGTTTTAACCAGGGGAATGCTGAGACACCATTTTTGTTTTACCCGAGCAGGAATGCGCTAAACCAAAAGTTTCCATATTTCGTTAGCCTAGTCCGACATCGAGAGCTCATCACTAGGCGGCTTAATCCCCATCTTCGTTTCAGAGTCGTTCCCAACTTTCGCTGAGCAGCTGTAGAGGACAAATCAAAGGCCACGTTTGTTTAAAGAATAGCGTTCATAATGTTTATAGTACTGTCACATCAGGGAGGCCGAGGCAATGGACCCGATTATGTTGTTGGAAAATGCGGCGATTGTGTATCCGTGCCAAGAGAAAGGCTAATTAAAATTGAGCCCTTCAGTAACGTAATCCATCATAGAATTAGGGTTATTAGTTTTCCTCTAAGATTCTTCCTAGATTCTATTCTGTAAATAGATTTTTTAGTTTTCATTTAGTATAGTTTCTGTATTCCGCTTTTTGGGATCCCAAAACGTAAGTGGAGGGATACGATACCTATGACATCGCAAAAGTTGTCCATCAGTCAGCACGATAGCTCTCCAAGGGAATGAGATATTTTGATGAAACTTGGTGTGAGGGTTCTTTGGGTCAAGTTCGTAGATGTGCTCTGTACCCCTACATTTAGGGGTGGGTTCAGATTAAGGGTCAAACCAAATATTTTTAAACCGCCAATGTGATAGTCGATTATGAGGTAAGAAGACATGCTGAACACTTATTTGAAAAGCAGTTCCGGCCGGAATCCGGCCAGAACCGGAAAATTTGTTAAAAACAAAAGTTTTATTTGAAGTTTGTATATAACAATGATTTTCACCCGGCATATAATTCGTCCAGAATCCGGTTGAAACCGGAAAAGTTTGTATAACTTAAAGTTTTATTTGAAGTTGACTAGATGTTCTTTATTGGCAAAGTAGGAAGTTTCGTTCAGTATCGTGAAAATAGATATGGCTTTGAACTTGGTTTTCTCAGATGATTAGCCTGGCGAAGGCAAGACCCAATTGCCTGGATCAAATAAAAGATTGTTGGGATCCCATCGAAACCTTTGGTCTTGTTTACTATGTCAAGAGTATAATGGGTTAATAATATACACTCATTCATTCAGAGCTTCTTGGAATGAATCGTACATTTTATGACAGCGGTAATTTAATTTTTTATTTCCACGTTCTAGAATGCCCAGTACACAACTGGACAGATCAACGATCTCTCAGAGAAATTGGAACAGGCGGACTCATCAATCGGAAAAAGTGGAGTGTTCTTTTTGTCCACGGAGGGGGAGAAGAAAACGGACGATAAGTTATCTAAGGCAAAACGTGATTGTGGTAAGGCAACGATTGAAGTTATCCATGGATTACTGTCGCAGGTAATTAAGAACCAATTGTTTAATCAGACCCCGGCTCTAGCTGTAAAAGATGTGCCAGCTTCTGTCCTGGTTGATGTAGCAACAGAGATTACAGAGTGATGGAACAAGAAGGGGTACGGACTTTCGAAGTCGGTGGTACCATACTAGTGCTATAATCCCTTTTTTACAACCATACTCGAACTCTGGGGCATGTTGGAACCAGTATACAACATTTTCAAAGTCAAAATGAAATACTGGTTTGTATTACAACCTAAGTGTCCGTATACTGTCACGCCTCTAGCGAATAATGGACACCCCTGTCAACATGGCTCAGTGTTTCAGTGTGGCTATCAAAAAAGGTTATAGTGTACTAGACTGGGTGGTCCTTCCGGATCCGGAAGTTTTCGCCCGTTTTCCAATAAACTTCGGATTTCGCGGCGTCGTGACTCCTTTGCTCTACTGCTCGTTTTTGTACATATTACTTTGTGATTATAATATGTGATACCACCAGTGTGGGTCTTCCAGAGAGCGCAGAAAACCACAGGAGAATTTCTTTTCAATCTGATATCATTTTTTCTGCTGCGGAAGTTAAAGACTAGAAATAAAAACATTGCCCGATTAAGTGGGGTTCTGCAACCGATTGAAGTAGAATCGAACATTTAGTCTCCACGTATTAACACCACAGAATAGTAGCAGCCAGGAAATTGATTGCTGAATTACGTGTCCCATGGGTTCCAGGGCTAAAATAATAATAAGTGTGTTTCATAGCCCAGGGCCATGTACAAAACAAAACAAAAAGACACATTACGAAAAAACAACAACAATATTTGTATGCGGTGATGGGGCCTCACTACGAAGCTTACCTTCAGCGCTCTGTCTATATGTTCACATACCTTGGTTATAACCCTTTCCGATGTGCTATTCGGGATACACGGAAGAAGCAACTTTCCCCTTAAAAAATGATCCCCTTTAACTCCGAAAGCTCCTGGCATCGATTGAGAAAGTGGTCCATCTTTTCCTCTTCCCCAGATTTGCAAAGTTGGCAATTATACCTGATATCTGGACCAGTCCTATCCATATCAAAGACTCTAAATCTACCTAACAGGGGGAGGTAATTGGCAGGGCTATATTGTAGGATTTTATATTTGCTATAAAAATACGAACAACAATCTGCTTCAGAAATGGTGCTTTAAGGATTTGTGTTCAAGTGTTCGAAGTTCTCAGTCACTAACCTAGTGAAAGGCATGGTTTTACTGTGGGGTCGCTCCATTTTCCCCAGCTTGCTGAGCAATCCTCTTCAGTGCCCTGTGACGGGTTCGGAGAGCCATTTTGAAGAGGACGTTTTCTCCGTAGCCCCGAGAGACGGCGAGCAGAGTTCTGTAGTACGCCAGCTGAAAGTAAAAGAATCACAAAAATGGATTTGTAAGAACGTGAAGGTCACTTTGTTATGCTAATGATTTCCTGAAAAAAGCTTGTTAAAGGTTAACTTCAGACATCGAGGTTGATATCGGAAAATAACACCGAGACGGTCATTGAAAATAACCAATCCGAGCAAGGCGAGGTAGGTTATGAAAAATATCTACCGAGCCGAAGGCGACGTTGATATTTTTAAATGGTCGTCGAGGCTGTTATTCTGATATGAACCGAGATGGAGGTATGTTAACTATTATAACTTTTTCGAACGGAATTTTTCTTCAGGTAGCAGCCGACTTAATCTTCTTTGCTTGGTAGTACTTATTTGCTACTTTTGTAGGGAATATTCGTTTAGTGAAATGGCAACTGTAGCCTACTATGGAAATGTGAAAATGACTACTTTTGTGACCCGTGCATTCAGTTTATAACAATAGAATCCTTAGCCAAAATATCAAGGCATGGAGATAGAATTAATCAACCTTATACTGGTGTTGCCACGGGTTGCAGAATTCTGCCATTTGTCATACATTTTCGTTTCTTCGATCAGAAAAAGTGGCAACAATGAAGTTTCTATTAATGGACTCAAGAAAAAAGACTGTGTAATTGCTCAGTACAGTTGAAAGTTGCATTTGCATTAGGAATGTGATTATAACAAGGTATGTCCCAGGGTGGTTGGCTAGGAAAGCAACATTTTTTTCAGTTTTGAAAATTTTTTCTCCAATGTTTTTCAGATCCTTCTCCGGATTATTTTTAGTTTTTTTTTTTTTTTTTTCTGAAAAGGATACCTTTAATCCTTTTTTGGGGGTCAGGATCTTCTTTTCAGTAGTTGAGGAAAAGTGCTCTCTGGATCCTCTCTGGAGGCTGATACGATATCGTAGTAACCTCTACAAAACTCATTGTCATGATGTAACTACTGGTGGGACATAGGAAGATATACACTACATACCTACATACCTAACTTTGGGTTCAGGATTTCATTTATTCAGTACTAAAAATCTAATAATGAAGAAATACTTTAATAAGGAAAACACACGTGCATACACATACTGCAGCTTAGTCTGTACAGGCTTGATCATTATGATAGATTTCGAATCACGCCTTGGTCACTGAACCAAATCAGCGGACAGACCAAATTCAATCAGCAGTAAATAACGAACTAACGAAAAACAAATCAAGCAGAAAAATGGAAATATCAAATTCAACTTGAGAAATTTAAGAATTCTTAGATAAAGTTCGGATGGACTATAGCATTAGTTGGAAGAGGATTCTAAAGCTACAGAAATTGGGAAACTTTGGGCAAAAACCGAATGGAAAAGTGAAAGTTATTGACAGGGTAGACTTACGAAGGGAAAGGTCGAAAGTAGCTTTTTCGTACGGTTATCTTACTTCATTGATGATTCTTACTTCGTCGGTTGGGTTGGGTGAGATGTTGGGACACCCTTTGCTCATATCTTGAGTCTGTGCTTGCATATTAGGGGAAAAGACTTACTTGCAAGTTGTGAGCCCAGTAGCCGCAGGACGCCGTTTCCAGTCCGACAGAGTTCAGTTGTTCCCTGACGAACTGCTCTGGTGTAGGGAAAAACGTGCAGGGTTTGCGAATGCGGCTCATTTTTGTGACAACCCATCCAGGCATGACGCATTGAATATGGATCCCAAATTGCTTGTATTCGATGGCCAGGTCCTTGCTGAACTTGCAAACAAAAGCCTAGAGGAAACAGTTTGAAGGGTTTCTCTGGGACATATTAGTTGCGTTTCTTGCTGATACCATGGTATCTGATACCACGGTCTACAGTCGTTTCTGCAGTTATCGTGGTATCTGATACCACGGTCAAAAGGCGTTTTTGCAGTTATCGTGGTATCAGATATTCAGATACTACAGTCCGACCGTGGTAACCGGTCGTGGTATCTCAGCAGTCATCTCACTTTCATCAAATTTTGTCAGATTGGTGAGAAAGAACTTAGCACTTAGTGATGTAACTGGATATCTGTTTTTCTTTTGGGATGACTTCGAAAAGTGCAATTGCGGCAATAGTCGTTTTTGCAGAGCACCGTATATCAGATACCACGATAACTGCAAAAACGACTAATTGCAGATCCAGTTGCCGTGATCCAAAAACCGAGCTTATAGAGAGGTACGAAATGGGATTGTGGTTGTTGTCGCTGGTTTTCGCTGAGAATGTTGATGTGAGTTTGAGAGAAGTACATCTGGGAAAAGAAGACATGCACTACTTTGTGATGGTTGAATTACTTTGTGACGGTTGAAATCTGGTTGGTAGAGAAAGTGCTGTTTTTTTGCGCTTGGCTAAAAACCTGCTGTTGTTCGACTTGTGATTACTTCCACGCTTATAACTAAAAATGCTAGCTTTCGCCCCGGATGTGGTAATTCATGGTATGGTAATCAATAGTGGCCAGTGCCGAAATCACTTTCGCCGTATGATAGGTGGATGAACCAGAGCTAACACAACCGGTGAATCGGAGTTGTATAGGGCACTTAAGCTGTACGCGCGTTGCCCGAATTCATGTTGTCCACGACCGAATTCCTGGCTAGATGTCCTCGCTCTCGCGGTGCGGTTCTTATAGGCCTGGAACTGTTCTTGCCGAAGACAAGAATTGTTAATTTGATCTTAGCAAGCTGAGAGTAAAGCTTACCTTCGTGCTCGAATACATAGTAACGAGGGGTGTCGGCAGGGCTGCTGAAATTGAAGAAATATTGAGGATAAGGCCATTCCGCCTCTCCACCATTTGAGGAAGAACCAGAAGTGTCATTCGAACAACCGAGTTGACGTTGCAGTTGATGAGCTTGGAGAAGAGGTCTTGAACATCTGGAACCTGCAAGAACCAGCCAATAAGTATTCCTTTAGCCCAGGGTGACCGCGACTGTGCAAAATGGATACTTGAGATGAATTTTTATTAGAGCGTTATTTCGTCCGATCTTGGCAAGGGTGCTCTTCAGGCTCAAGCCACGTTCATTTTCCAGCTTGAGCGGCTGATGTATCCGTTTTGCACTCAGGGTTGCCACATGTCGCACGATAGTGTGAATTGTCACTGTTATGTTTTTGTCACTCCTATCCTACGTAGGACATACAAATTATTTATTATAAATTATTTTTGCAGCAAGGATTCCGACCAGAAGTAACTATTTAATTTAATTTTTGTTAAAACCGAAAGTGAACATTTCATGAAAATAAATTTCACTCCCAAATCACTCTCTGTTTTGGGTCAAAAGTCACTCTCTAAATATTTTTGATGTGTCAACCCTGTTTGCACTGTCAAATACCAGCCATTGAAATATCATTAAGGATCTTCTCTTATCGCCAGGGCTTCTGAAGCAACAAGTGATCAATTAAACTAAAGTAAGCCAGCAGCGGGATATTGCCCGTCAAGCAACAGTAAGGAATCTGATTATACAGGCTTGGACCAGACCGGCGACCACGGCTTCTCGTGGGGATTTTTGCGAACAGAAATTCTGGCCTCGGATAGGTTGGTAGGCAGCCGAACTGGTTTATCTAGTCTCACTCTGGTGCCAGGTGTTGAGTCGTAGTATAGAAAATTCCGTGTCAGTCATGTGTACAATATTACATATTGAGCTGCTGGATATAAGATTTGGATAAAGGTTATTTATACAAATGATATATACTGTGTAAAGTCTGTCAGTGTTTGTGGTTTTCTTTTTAAGTTTCTTGTGTTCTTTCCCTTATTTCTGTTGACAGTAATGTTCTTTTATTTCATTCTTTTTTGTTCTTCTTCTTCATTTAATTACTCCGTCTTTTTGTACATTTGTGCATTATGATGGGCAATAAATCTATTGTTATTATTATTACTTACGTTCGCCAAAAACTCGGGGTAGCTGTAGGACATCCCGACGTTGTTCACGAGGATGCCTATGTCGAGGTTATCAATCTCTTTGGCTATTCGCTTGTAGATCTCAAGACCATTTGTGAAGTCGACGTCGATAACCTTTGTCTGGATTCCATACCTCTTTTCTGAAAATGAAAATTTGAAATAGTAGAGAAAGGGTTTCCAGTAGACGCTCCTTGGAGTCTGGCATTTACGACGAACCGATTATCGGGAATACGCAGCCACATACAGCTGGAAACTTTCTGTTCCTCAATAATCAACGGCACCCTCTGCTTGCCTAGTCTTTATCTTTTGTAATAGTGCGAACACACGATCAGGATAGGGAGCTTCCGGACTGGAATTCCTGCCCGGAACTTGATGATGAAAGTGCAGGAATTCTGGCCAGGATATCCTCATCGTGTGTTCGCACTTTAACCAGTCGGTGCCTCACCGAGCCATTGACAATCCGCTATGTTGATTCTGGGAATCCGATAACTAGGAACACGCGGGCAAATCTCAAGATCTTGTCATAGCTATATCCGCACCTACTGAGAAACATCCAACCGGTTGAGCTACTTTGTAGTCAGACTGAATTGAACTCTCAACAACCAACGACTGGACTTGACCGTCGGGCTAGTTCGTACCAATACTCTATATGACTAAGTCCAAAACACGCCAGTGATCCTCAGGAAGAAGGACTAAGTGTCTCCGTAACGACTCAAACTCAAGACTCAAATCCTGTGTCAACCAATCACGCGATCTTTGGGAGCTGTAGTGACAACTTCTTCCGCTAGGTACCCGGAGAGGCCGGAGATTTTACATCGGCAAGGAGAGATAGTCCTCAAGAGTATAAGCAATAAGCTCATGGGCAGCTAAAAACAAATTAGCTTAATATATCAAACAGTTTATTATACCTTGACGTTTTTCAAAGCTCCCAAGGTTTTACGAACGGCCCTCAGGAAAAACCCATAAAGTGACGCAATTGCTCTATTGCGAAGTAAGGGCTTTGTGAAATTCATTTCTACTTACCAAGCGCTGAAGAGACTTGTTTCAACTTCGGCAAAGACCGGCTTATGAGAACGACGTTGATTCCCAGCCGACCAAACTAAAAACAAATTGTTTGCCATCAAGAAAGGTTGTAAAGCGGTACCACCCCTGTAATAAGCGAGCCGTAGGGTAACATAAGTCAGACGGTATAATGTCCTTCATAAATTCCTTCTATATTAGTTCTTTTTCGGCCGTTAGATGTGCTAGCATAAACTCAGCAATGTTACTCCTTTGTGTAGGTTTATTCTTGTTTGGCTATTTTCAACTCCATCTCTATCAACTCCGTCTCTGCATCTATCTGTGCTGTATCTAACTCTCTTATGTCAAACTTCATCAGGTTTGCCAATTCTGGCTTCCGACTTTGGTGATGAGTTCTGGTTGACTTTTCCACGGCGTAAATGCGCGACTCGGTATGAAGCGAAAGCCTAATCGCTTATTTACCTTTCAGATAACTTATACTAGGATCTCACGTGTGATTGTTATTTTATGAGGGGGCGTATTGGGTTCGTTGTCTTTCCTTTACCGTTTTACCTTACTGTTTACACTTACGTAATATGTTTAATTCGGTTGGATTCTTTGTTCCACATATGGCAAATTTTCCCGATTGAAAGGGGAGATAATTGAGCTGGCCATAATTAGTATTAACGAGGCGATCTCTGACGTGTGGCTTGTCCGCGATGGCCAGTCGAACCACTATGTCTTATTTGCTGTAGAGTGTAAGAGGGTGGGCAAATGTTAACAGAAACCGATTTTAACTGGTAAAGCGTGTCGAACTTGTATCAGTACAAACTACTCATGTAGCGCGGGGGGTGGTCACTTACCTCCTTCGCGTATGCCTCCCCAATGCCGTCGGTCGCTCCGGTGACGACTAAAAAGAAATAAGCTAAATGCAGCCTTTTGATGGGCCTATATGATTAATACCCGGCTATATGAGTAAGTCCATCAACTTTATTGACCAAATAGCTTAAAGCTAGAAGAGGCCGTCGAAGACAGCTAGGAAGCGATCAGGGTTAGGCGGTCTCGAACTGGTATTCTTGATAGGATTTTCGGAAACGTAGAAACTTTCAGACGGAAAAGTTGATAATTGTCCAAGAAAAGTGTAGAAACTCTACAGAGCAGTCATGATCACATTATAACTAATAAGGAAATGTTCCATGGGATCAGAAAGGCACTTGCATGGTCTCTCAAGACGACTCTTCTTATATTCCTTTATTTTGAAACAACGCTCCGTTATATTGCAACAACGCATAGTTAATATAATAAAATACATAATAAATAAGAGCTGGAAGCTCATATGGTACTTGCAAGGCTTGGTCAGAGGATTAAATTAGGAATTCGTGGGTTTGTTGCGATCATTTATAAGCAAAACCCTTGAGATAAAAATGGTCATGGGTCCTTGGAAATCATGAGAATGTATTGTTCGTAAAAAAAAACATTTTATTTGTGTATTTGGCCGTCATGATGCGCACTTTAAGAGCGCTAGAGATTCATCTGTAATGAACACTCTCGAAGCACAAATGATGATAAGCTCATTGGAATCATGAAAATGTATATTTTGCTTAAAAATCATTGTTTGTATTTTAAGAATTTCACTTGTAAGCAAAGCCCTTGAGGCAAAAACGATCGTGGACCCTTGGGGGACCATGAACATATATCATTTGGTTAAAGTATTTTTTTGACTTTTTGGTAAGAAACGCACTTTAAGGGTGCTAAAAATTAGTTTCGGAGCAACACCCTTGAGTTAAAAATGTATAGCCTACTTTGCTTAAAAGCATTTGTGTACTTTGTGGTTGGAAATAGTACTTTAAGGTTAGGATTATTACTTTAAGGGATGTTCTCGACAGTTTCTAAGCCAATCTTGTCAATTGTCATGCCAAGTTTCATCGCCCTAGCGTATCTGAAAGTATCTTAATTGACGATCACCGAAATTGGGCCCCTCCCCCCGCCATCACCTCCCCTCACAGTGCCCAAGCACAGTCCGGTTTTGTCACTTATGTAGCTAGTTCTTGTCCTTGTTCTTCCCACCAAGTTTCATCCCAATCGCTCCACTCTAAGCGTGTCACAAGATATCCGCCCCCCTCCCACAAACACATTCATCGGATCCGGTCCCGACATAAAACGGGACATCCGAGACACTCGTTAAAAAGTTATACATACCTCAAGATTCGAGATTCCCCCTCCCTCCACTCCGCCACGATGGTTGGGTCGGACAACTGACTATTTCTAAGCCAATCATCTCAAGTCTCTACTGTTCAAGCCAAGTTTCATCTTCCTAGCACATCTGGAAATACCTTAGCTCGCGATAGCCGGAATTTCGCCCCCCCCCCCCTCTAACTCCCCTCACAGTGCCCAAATGCTATCCGGTTCTATCTTGAAAGGAATCTCATCGGTGGCGCTGGTGAAAGGGCTAACAAAAAGTCCAGCCAGCTTTTGATAGCAGCAGTCATCAGCAGTGATTTCATAAATGCTATACAAAGATTATTTTGTTGACTACACTGTAAAAGTTTCTCCGAGTAAGGATTACACTTAACTGCAGTATTTGCTACTGGGATTAGTCTTATCTCTAATGAGATAAGTTTAATCCGAATTAGAGATAAGATTAATCCGAATTAGAGATAAGGTTAGTCCGAATTAGAGATAAGATTATCTTTTTAGAGAAAAGATTAATCCCAGTAGCAAATACTGCAAGATTTTTGTTTAAAGGACTCCTGAGCATTTTTGTTAGTACCGAACAATTTTAGAAATGAGCAAATGCCTCCCTTCTTCTGGAATATTTTTTAACCAGTGAAGTCCAAAGGTATATGTAGAGGAAATTCCAATACGATCCGGCCAGCGCTGTACACGATTTGAATGAATTGCGCTTTTTGTCTTGGAGTCTGTATGTGTGAAAACTTCAGGCTCAGGAGAAGAATGCTCTCCGTGGCCATGTACGTAAATGCATTCTCCATGGTGTGTTCAAGAATGTTTTCATTGTTCAGGTGTCCTTTAAGTGTAGTGAATTTTTTCTCCGAAAAAAGTTTCTCCGAGTAAGGATTACACTTAACTGCAGTATTTGCCACTGGGATTAGTCTTATCTCTAATGAGATAAGTTTAATCCGAATTAGAGATAAGATTAATCCGAATTAGAGATAAGGTTAGTCCGAATTAGAGATAAGATTATCTTTTTAGAGAAAAGATTAATCCCAGTAGCAAATACTGCAAGATTTTTGTTTAAAGGACTCCTGAATGAAGAGTACCAAGTATCGTCCCTATCTGTATGACTTCCGTTAACATTGCCTGCAGAAATCCAAATACGAAATAGTGTTTCCAAGCTATGGTTTTTGCTCTGTTTTGCATCTGTCCTTATTCCAGTACCGAACAATTTTAGAAATGAACAAATGCCTCCCTTCTTCTGGAATATTTTTTAACCAGTGAAGCCCAAAGGTATATGTAGAGGAAATTCCAATACGATCCGGCCAGCGCTGTACACGATTTGAATGAATTGCGCTTTTTGTCTTGGAGTCTGTATGTGCAAACCTCCAGAAAAGAACATCCCTATTTTGAAAACTTCAGGCTCAGGAGAAGAATGCTCTCCGTGGCCATGTACGTAAATGCATTCTCCATGGCGTGTTCAAGAATGTTTTCATTGTTCAGGTGTACTTTAAGTGTAGTGAATTTATTTTTTTTTCAGATTTTCTGGCCTGAAGAAATAGTTGTTTTTTTTCCTCTGCTTGTGAACATAATCTTGTCACTGACACCCAACTCCGTTCAAGTTTTCCACTAAACGCTGCATAAGTTTTATCCTCTCCTGGGTTCGCAAAGTCGGATTCCAATAAAAGTGTACCTCCTTTAGTTTTCTCGAATAGGCAATAGTTTTATTTATCCTTCTCATCTTAGAGGGAAAACTAGCTGATAAAAATTCCCGAAAATCTCGTTATTTTTACACCGATCTCTTTTCCGTCGGTCTGTCGGTCCACTGTTCTCGAGTTAGGGCACTTCCAGAAGTGCTAGGACCACGAAACTTGGCAGGCGTACCAAGGACCCGACCAAACTAACTTGAAAATAGTTATCCGCCCGATCCGACCAATGTGGGGGGAGGGGAAGACGGCGGAATCCGGAATTCAGGGGCATGCAGAACCTTCGAACAGCTGTGATCGGGTCTTAATGAAACTTGACATCTGGAAAGAAGTCATGTCTCAGATTTTCCATTTCCGATGAATCCGATGAATGTGGGGGGTGGGTCGGAGGGGGGAACCGGAAATCTTGTGTCACGCTTAGAATGGAGCGATCGTGATGAAACTTCGTGGGAAGAATAAGCACAACCCCTAGGAACATCTTTTACAGAATTAGACCGGATTCGTGGACCATGGAGGGAGTTTGAGGGGGGTTCCAGTATTCCGGTGATGCGGAGTTAAGTTACTTCCAGATGGGCTAGGACAATGAAACTTGGCAGGCAAGTCAGGGACCCGACCAGATGGAAGTAGTCGATTTCCCGAACGGACCATCGTAGGGGGAGTGGAGGGAGGGGAATCCGGAATCTTGAGGTATGTATAACTTCCGAATGGGTGATCGTATCGTAATGAAACTGGATATTTAGAAAGACCACATGTCTCGGATGTCCCATTTCAAGTTCAGACAGGATCCGATGAGTGTGGGGGGGGGGTAATAGTTAGTTCTCTGATCCGTCCATCATGGTGGGGGATTGGAGGGAGGGGAATCTTGAGGTATCTACAAATTTTGAATGGGTGGTCGGATCTTAATGAAACTATATATTTGGATATTTGGAAAGATCTTGTGTCTCAAATGTCCTATTTAAAGTCCGGATGTAATCCGATGAATGTTGGGGGTGGGGTGGGGGGTGAAAGGGAGAACCGGAAATCTTGTGACACGCTTTTAGAGTTGAGCAATTGGGATGAAACAAGCCTAGATACATCAGTGACAGAACTGGATTGAGTTCGGGCACTGTCCAGGGAATTGGAGGGGGATCTGGAATTCCGGTGATCGCGACTTAAGGTACTTCCAGATGTGCTAGGACGATGAAACTTGGGTTGGAAATTAGACACTTGACAAGACTGACTAATAAGTTGTCAGTTCCCAGATCCGACCATCCCTTTAAGTACTAATTCTAACCGCAAAGTACAAAATATAGTTGTAAGCAAAATATACATTTTCGTGATCCCTATGAGCCCATGATCGTGTTTGCCTAAAAGGCTTTGCTTACAACTGAATTCCTTAAAGTACAAACAATGCTTTTGAATAAAATATACATTTTCGTGCTCCCGATGAGCTCATAAGCTCGTCTCGTTTTTGCTTCAATAGTTTTGATTACAGATAAATTTCTGGTGCCCTTAAAGTGCGCACCATCACAGACAAATGCATTACCAAACCATACACCCAGCCTTGCAAGTGCCATATGAGCTTCCAGTTCTTGCTTCTATTTAGTAAGCAATAGAATCGCAATCGAAGCCGACAGGCCACACAAAATTCCAACGCATCTAGTACATACTGTAACTGCGCGAAGACAAAATCGGAAAAAGAACAACGGCGAGCTAGACCATTTTCCAAGTCGTCTTCACGAACGGAATCATTTCAATTCGATCAGAATTCCTTTCTACTCGACTGTTTTTCTTGTCCATATAAACGCTACATTAACTGAACTATCATTACCTGCCCAAGATCCCAGCTCCTTGAGCTTCAGAGTCCTTCCTAGAAGCTTGCCAATCCTCGATACGAGCAATAGCCTCCACAAAAAGTTGATGACGACATAGAAGACGCAAGTAATAGCGAAGCAGCCTATAAGTTCAAGAACAGTCGCCATCGCGAACGTCAGAAATAAACTGACTAGGAATTCACCTGCACAGATTCAAGGCGCGACTTATGGCTTAGACTGTGAACTCGTTTCTCCCTGTTTTGAAGCACTAAGTAGATTAGCGCCCTCTGGGAATACCCTGTAGCAAGCTGGTGGAAGTGTGGATATAGATTAGTTAGTACCATTCGAATCCCTAGGGCCCTGACAATGTAAGCAACACAAAACAAGAGCTGGAAGCTCTTATGGCACTTGCAAGACTTGGTAAATAAGAATGATGATGAATCCTTGGAAATCACGAGATTGTATCGTTTGGTAAAAAAAAAAAAAAATCTGTAATCATCCAAAAATGATCATGGGCTCAAGGGGATCATGAAAATGGAAGTTTTGCGTAAAAGTATTTTTTGTACTTTGCGGTTAAGATGAGTACTTTAAGGGATGGTCGGATCTGGGAAATGACAATTTCTAAGCCAATCTTGTCAAGTCTCCAATGTTCAAGCCAGTTTCATCGTCCTAGCACATCTGGAAGTAGCCTACCTTAAACTGCAATCACCTGAGTTCAAGACCCCCCTTCAATTCGCCAGACTGATCGAATCCGGTCCGGTTCTATCACTGATGTATCTAGGGCTTACGCTTATTCTTCCCACCAAGTCTTATCCCAATCGTTATATTCCAAGCGTGTCAAAAAAATTCCGCTCCCCCCCCCTCCCTGAATCCCCCACATTGATCGGTAAGCTTTTGGAAGGGATCGTAACGTCTCGTCAGAGGCCATTTTGTCGGTTTTAGCCAATGACAGCATACCAGGTCTGGACGGGCACGGTTACGACGAACTTACGATTGCCACACCCACTTCAGTCTGTAAAATTTGAGCATTAGCTCCTGTTAGCTTCATTAAGCCAATCTGAGTCCACGCCATAAACTGTTCGCAAAATGAACAGTTAGTTTGCACATCCTCACGATCCTGCTCACTATCAGACCTATGTTTGTACCATGGATAATAAGATATAAGACAATGGGGGACTTGGAGCGCCGAACTAGGATAAGGCGATTATATGTTGTTCCTGGTGATCAGCAAAGGGTTTTCCCTGACATGATTACTCGCTGACCTTCTTCCTCATACCTCACCAGTAGTCACCAGTTTCTGAGGGATGGCGCACTTGTACGACGAGCATTAGATCGTTCTAGGCGAGATCTACTTTGCAAATATACATAATGTTGCTCTTATTAACAAGACCAAAGGTTTCGATGGGATCCCAAAAGTTCAAATTTGATCCAGACAATTGGGTCTTGTCTTCGCCAGACTCCTTGAACACTTTTACTATTAAAATTTAGAAAAAGATTAAGGCAAAATAGCTAATCATATTAGAAAACCAAGTTCAGATATGGATTCAGCATGTGTGTTTACCCCTTTAAGTCATATCTATTTTGACGAAGCAGATCGAAACTTCCTGCCTTACTTCTGCCAATTTTCCGGTTTCGGCGGAATTCCTGAACTACTTGTCCGGCGAAAAAATAAAGCTCAAAAACGAATTCAGCATGTCTCCTTACCCCTACATCCAACCTCTAATCAACTTCCAACTAAACTTTTACTTTTAACAAACTTTCCGGTTTCAGCCGGATTCCGAGCGATCTATACGTCCGGGGAGAAAATGGTTGTCATATGCGAATTTAGCATGTCTACTCACCCGCAAATCGAACATCTTATCAAATTTAAATAAAACTTTTACTTTAAACAAATTCTCGGGTTTTGGCCGGATTCCGGCCGTACTAATTGTCCGGCGAAAAAATAATTTTCATATTCGGACTCAGCACGTTTCCTTGCCCTTAAATCGAACCTCCAATCAACTTCATATTACTTTTCACAAATATTCCGGTTTTTGCCGGATTCCGGGTGAACTATTTGTCTGGCGAGAAAATAAATTTCCTATTCGGATTCAGCATGTCTCCTTACCCCAATTCGACTATTTCATTAGCTTTTTAAAAATATTTTTTGTTCCCCTTAATTTTAAACCCCTCCCCCACCCCTAAATATAGAGCTACATAGCCCATCTTCGAACTTGACCTGTACTATCAAGTTTGATCAAAATATCTCAACCCCTTCGAGAGTTATCGTGCTAACAGACGGACGGACGGACAGACGGACAACTTTGCGATGTCATAGGTATCCCTCCACTTACGTTTTGGGATCCCAAAAACAGTCTTGTGTGAATAAGTTACGGACAAAGAGTTGACCCTAATTGAAGGGGAAAGAGATCGACTAAATGGTTAGCTAGTGGAAGGCCTTTGAGTAACTAAGCTTTGAACAACTCATGTTGGGCCTTGATGATAGCTTGGGCTTTACAATAGGTAGTATCTGCAGCTTGCTGTTTGGCTACTCCAGAAAGTCTTGCTCGAAAAGGACAAAATAAATACTTCATGATAGAATATGTACAAAACAATGATTTAAGAAAATATATCGGATTTTTCTGCTGCAAGAGACCGTCTTCTAAGGGCCCTCTGTCGTGTTTTGGAGATGATCGACCAAATGGTCTTCTCGCCTAGACCGTTGAAGAAGAAAAGAAGGACGCGGTAGTAAGTAACCTGAAAAATAAAAACAGATATGAAGTACATACTACGTTGGTGCAGTCGACAGTGTACTGCCTTTCCTAGGTCACGCTTAGGCTATCCCTGATTCCAACAGAGTATTTTCTCTGGTCTAAAGCAGTGACTCTTAGCTTAAATTTGGACACCCTTGGTTTACGCTTACGACGTCACAACGACTCATCCGTTTGTATCACCATGCTATTGTTTAATTTAAGGGATGTTAAGGTCATGCTCCACCCTACTTACAGTAGTAACTAAGCACGATATCGACACGCCACAGATATCATAGTTACCACGCTCCCTAGCCTGTAATAGTTACTATTTCTAGCAGGTTGGGACGGTCAGGGTAGAAACTTTTTTTCGAGATTGGAACGAAAACAGTAACTAGTAGTTAATATTGTAAGAAGGGTGGAACACGCTCTAAAGGATTCACGCTAGCTAGCAGTGATGCCTATATTTATTCACCGCTAACTATTAACAATAATAGTTTTCACCAGCCGTACCAGGGGGCTTGTGTTTTTGTCCTTGGATGGAATGTTGGGATTGAAGAAGATTCCTAATCTAAAGTTTGGCTAACCGACTCGCTATATGTTTTACTTCACTTTAACATTGTTGTGCCCAGGACAACTTTTGTCCTTCATGCGACTTGCAGAAGGCACTAACCCATCGCTCTCGCCGTCATGACTCATTCCGGGTTGTTTTACGAACGCCGTCTGATAGCTTGTTCACACGGGGCTGAAACAGCGGCCGATTCTCGATCAGCGGCTGATTTACGTGCGTAAATAGCGGTTGAAAAAATTCCAAAAATCAGATGTTTGAAAAACTCACAAGATGTTTGTGTTAATTTTATATATTTTGTTACAAACAAAAAGAACATTCAGAATTAGGTTTTTCTTTTTAATTCTCCCGTCAACCTCAAACAGTTGATCCGTCGTCTGAACAGATCAGCCGCTGTTTACGCGCTTATTTCAGTCCCGTGTGAACAAGCTATGAGTCGTGAGAGTCGTCACAGATCCGGCAGATCGACAACCGATCTGGCCACGTGCCGATCGCTGGCCCGGGGTCGTCTGTAAATATGTTGTATTCGTGTTTGTGTTGAATAATGAATACACTAGATTTGTGCAACAACTCGTGGACTTAAGCCTAAAAAGTATTTTGTATTACTTTGCGATGGCGGTGGGAATGAATGACTGAAACTCAACCGCCAGCGGTGGACACCAGAGGTGATACTAACCAAAATGTTTGGGGGAGGGGGCAAGGTATTTACCGACTGTTTTTGTGGGAAACCACTGTTTTGACGCAAAATCGGCTGTTTTTGAGAAAAAAGAACTGTTTTAATAACAAATCTTCAATTTTTACGAAAACAGATTGTTTTGAAGAAAAATCGACTGTTTCAAAAAAAATCGGCTGTTTTATGAAAAATTCGGATGTTTTTTGAAAATTCGGCTATTTTTTACCGACTAGCCGACAACGTGGGGGGGGGGGGGACAGATGGACACACATGATCAAAGGCGTTTTTCCGTGCTCCCACAAACATTTGTGGGCCGAGTGTGGAAAGCGCGTTCCCGCGGCCTTTTGTGCGGCCCACAAGTGTGTTCCCGCCACCAACAAGATTTTCGTGGTTCGCTTTGTGGCTCGAATTCGACAAACACTGCCGAGGTGATTGTCGATTTTGTGTCTCAATTTTGGCGGGAAATTCAAATTGAACAGCAAACCAACATCAAAACAATATAATTATAAACTTTCTCAAGCATGTAGACATAAAACTGAAAATACTTTTTGACGGAATGGTAAGGAAGAAACCTGGAGTTGTATTTATTGAGATTTGTACGAGATTTCTGTTTATATTTTCACCGCCGAAAAAAAAAAATGGCGTTTCCGCGAGTTTCAACTTGTGGCTCGGCTGTGTGGCACACAATCGCGTTTCCGTGGAAAACGCTCAGAAGTGTGTGGCCCAAGCACGTCGCGGAAAAACGCCTCAATACAGTAAAAAGTTTCTCCGTATAAAGATTAAAGTTAACTGCAGTAGTTGCTACTCAGATTCATATTGTCTCTATTTGGTATTAAGCTTATCTGTGGAGAGATAAGAATAATGTGAGTAGTAAATACTGCAGTTAACTTCTAAAAACTTTTTACAGTGAAGTTAGATGGAACTGTAGGGACTTACCTGAATCGCATGGACCCAATAGCCGCTGTATACCGTTTGCAGTCCAATCGAGTTGAGATGCTCCTTGACGAACGTGGCAGGCAGTGGACAGGTAATTGAGTTCCCTTTTATCCGACTCATCTTCGTCTTTACCACGCCTGGTACGACGCACTCGACGGTAATGCCTAGAGCCTTGCACTCGGTAGCGAGATCCTCGCTGAACTTCAGGACAAATGCCTAGATTTACCAAAAGACGGCGTTAGTATCTACTTCGGTCGTCTGAACTTTCTCTACAATCGGACTAGTTTGTGAAAGTGTCTCCGCTATCTAATTATGTTCAGGACAAATGCAAGGATTTTCATTACTTCAGGACAAATGCCTAGTCCAAAAGATGGCGTTAGTATCTACTTCGTTCGTCTGAACTTTCTCAGCACTTCATTGCTACAGGTGGACTATTTTATGAAAGTGTCTCCGCTGTCTAATTACCTTCAGGACAAATGCCTAGATTTTCAAAAGATGGCTTTGTTTTAAGAGCTTGGTCACACTTGGCTCAAAAAGCCGCCTATTCGACAAACATCCGAAAATCCCTAGGGGACGTGAAACTAGATGGGCTTTGTGGCAGCTTGGGGATAATGAGCAGACTGCAATTAGGAGTCAATTAGGGTTACTGTAACATAATTATACACGTTGTTTTGCTCTAATTGATCTCCTGAATTTAAAACGACAACATTCAGAATATTTGTATCTTGTTCTTTTTCTTTTTTCTACTTTTGCAACCCAGAAAGCCAGGAAATGAGCCAAATGTGACAAAGCTCTAACTTTTTCAGCAGTTCAGCGCTACAGGCGGACTAGTTTGTGAAAATATCTCCGCTGTCTAATTATCTTCAGGACAAATTCGTAGATTTTCATTACTTCAGGACTCAGGACAAATACCTAGGTTTTCAAAAAGACGGCGTTAGTATCCGCTTCGGTCGTCTGAACTTTCTCAGTACTTCGGCGCCACAGGCGGACTAGTTTGCCACAGTATCTCCGCTGTCTCATTATCAACACGTGTAACAAATGCTTGTAAAATAGGGCTCCGTAAGGTACCCGATGAAAAATTTGTAGCCTGCGTAGTAGTACAAAAACGTTGCATGTAATGCTATGTAATAGCTAAGAATACTATCATTTAATGTGCCTCAGACTGGTCCAGTCTTATGTAGTAGTATCCAGTAGCATCCTCTCTTGCCATAGTATCATCCGGTCTTGCTAATAGTAGCATATAGTAGTATGCAGTAACACGGTAGCCTTGAAGTAGAAGCATGTAGTAGCATCGTTAGTACTGCATGCTACTTTTTTGTTCTGCTTTTAGTACTATTTTGAGATAGTTTTTCATCGGGTAATCAGCAGAAAACAACAGCTTTTACTTTCAACTCCAAAGATAGTAGTTGCGTTTTTGCTGATACCATGGTATCTGTTACCTCGGTAACTGGATCTACAATTAGTCGTTTTTTGCAGTTATCGTAGTATCTGATACAGGCTGCTCTGCAAAAACGACTATTGCCGAGATTGCACTTTTCGAAGTCATCCCAGAAGAAAAACAGATATCCAGTTACATCACTAAGTGCTAAACTTCTTTCTCACCAATCTGACAAAATTTGATGAAAGTGAGATGACTTTTCGGATACCACGGTCGGACCGTACTATCTGAATATCTGATACCACGATAACTGGCCAGATATCACGATAACTGTAAAAACGCCTTTTGACTGTGGTATCAGATACCACGATAACTGCAAAAACGACTTTAGACCGTGGTAACAGATACCATGGTATCAGCAAAAACGCCACTAGTGTAAAACTTCCATTGCTCGAGAAGCACGCTGCAGATTATCTGCTCATCAGCTTGTGGATCTGTTCCAAAAGGTCTCAAAGATATTAAAATTCACACGAATATTTTTAAAACTAAAATCCTTCTAACAGTACACTGCGGCGGGAACATTTAGTTGAAATATGGATCCAGGATGTATTCTTACATCTAAATCAACGCTCTAATTGACCAACGTTGAACCTCTAATCAACTTCAGAAAAGACTTTCACCCTTACCAATTTTCCAGTTTTCACCGGATTCTGGGCGAACTATTTATCCGGCATTCAGCGTGTCTCCTTACCCCAATCAACTCTCACATTAGCTTCACAAAATATTTGTTTCATCCCTTAAATTAAGCCCCTCTCCCCCACCCCTAAATGTAGGGCTACATGGCCATGACGTCATACCAAGTTTGAACAAAAATATCTCAACCCCTTCGAGAGTTATCCTGCTGACAGACGGTCAGCTTTTACGAATTCGTAGGAATCCCGTCACTGGTGTTTGGGATCCCGGAAAAAACCGATTGCAGTTCGACGTTGAACCGAAAGTGTGTGAAAATGAGAACAAAATACACAACGGTAGTGGAGATAAAGAAAAAATGGGCACAACACAGTTACTGGCATGGAAGCCTTAAGATTTGTTCGGCAAATGACTTGTGACGATTAACGTGAGCGGGAAACGCCAGGCGCGGCGACATTCGTCTGGATCCCTTACAAGTGCAAGTGGGCAAAGAACAGTAAACGACTTAATTTTACATGACTTACCTTGGTGCCGGAGTACAGAGCGTAAAGCGGCGAAGGGAGGATCGCTGCAATAGAGGAGATGTTCAGGATAAACCCTTTCCTCTTCTTTATCATTTTTGGCAGTACAATCAGAGACATTTTCACGACAGAATGAATGTTGCAGTTGATCAGCTCCGTGGAAAGCTTCTGCACGTTTGGGACCTACGAAGAAAAAACTTGTATGTTTATTTATTTTAATTTGATAATCGTGGAATAATAGGGTTGTTGAGCAACTATAGCCCTTCCGGTACTGACAAATAGCCCCCCCCCCCACTTCAGCCGGATGGGAAGAGATGGATTAAGTTACTATTTATAGTGACTAGGTTCTACTCATTTATCTGACCCCCTGCTTAAAAGATGTATGAAAGGAATGATAAAGAATAAATGCAGTGCAGATTTTAGTGATTCCCAAGAAGCAACATCCGGAAATTGGAGATTTATAGTTACCTGAAGAGGTGCATTGCCGAGAAGGGCCGAAAAGCCACTGAGGTAAAATATCAGCTGATGTGGCCGATCAGTGCCGTGAAACGAGAAGGAACTGTACTGTATTCAACGACCTAGTTTGATCAAGAACAATTAAGCCAATATAACCTCTATCTTTGGTCCAATGCAGCGACTATGGATACCCCGATAAAACTGGCTGAGCTAGAGGCACTTGATGCCCGTCTAATTCCCTCTTCGGCGCTGCGCATATCAGAGGAAAAATTACACGAGACGTGATGAACCGCTCTGCAGCGCGTCACACAAAGACGGACAACCAATCGGCTTTTACTTTGGAAATTTCTTCTCTGCGGCTTTACTGCGATGTGGCGTTTCGTAGAGGCAACAAATTGTGATGATCTGCCTAGCTCCTGCTCTCCACTCGTTTGCATGGGGCAGGGTATAGAGATTTATTTGACTCCACATGATCATATTACAGAGATAGGGAGACGGACGTTCTGGTGCTTATTTGTTCTTGGTATTTATTTCCTCCTCTCCCCACACAATCGGGGATGAGACACCATACGTCCATACTCCGTAGATATTCTGATTTCTGTTGGTGATTCTCGGTGGCACATTACCTTAATGCGTCAAATCACCACATGTGCTCGTTTTAAGTCACTTCCAGAAATTGTCGAGGTTTGTTAGAAGTCACTTGAAGGAACTGTCAGTGCTTCAGTTTTGCATAAGTTTTGTTGTTCACCGCTAGAAATAACATGCATTAGGCTAACTTACGAGGGTGAAGTATTCTGGGTATTCGTAGGACATGCCGACGTTGTTTACCAGCACTCCGATGTCGAGGGGTTCGAGCGTCTCTGCTATGCGTTTATAGAGCTCAGCTGCTTCGGTGAAGTCAGCTTGGAGAACTTTTGTCTTTACGGCGTATCTCTCACCTTTAAGAAAAATCGATAGTAAGTATTCATCCATTATAGCTTTACTCCGGCCAAAGACGATAATCTACACCCTACAATACAAACTTAAACAAACAAAACAATAAACAAACAAATAATTAACCAGCTTCAGGTTCGTATAGCTGCAGCCAGATAGGCAGAGACAAACGGAGTACCGCACAAGAAAGAACGCGAACATTTGCATGTTCCTGAGAAACGAGTCGGTCACGTAATGATACATTAGTTGCGTTTTTGGTCCGAATTCTCCTCGTAATTCTCCTATTTAGCATTTTTGGACAATTCAGTTGAAGTGAATTCTCCTTTTCTTGCGTTTTTGTCCGAGAACGGGGAAATAGTGTTGGGCGATATTCGATATCGATAACGATATATCGTTATATCGGACCAGATATCGATATCGAATATCGAAACGTAAATATCGATATCGAAAACGATATTTTTTCATTCATAATTATTGTAAATAATCCAACATAACCTACAAATATATATCCGAAATTGGAGCAATATGTCTTCGTAATTCAGTTCTTATTTATTCAGAGTTTGAGATGATGCAAGATGCTATTTAACAACAATTTCGTTAGTAAATTTTGGCGAAACGAGACGTATCCTATAGCGGAACATACCAAAGAAATATCGATATCGATATATCGAATATCGAAAGTGAAAATATCGATATATCGAAAAATCCAAATATCGCCCAACACTACGGGGAAAGCCTCAGGATTCTGCAGAATCGAGAAGTCGCTCCGATGGCGAATTCTCATTCTCCTCTCCGCGTTCTCCTCCCTGATTGGTCAACAGAGTACGGGTGCTCAATATGCATAAACACTTATACCGGGTTGCGATGAGTTGCAAAATTAGTAATTTTGTCAAAAGCGAGAATGGAGAAGTCAGAGGAGCAAAAACGGTAATTTGTACGAGAATCGAGAATTCAGAAGCGAGAATTCGAACGGAGAATTCGGACTAAAAACGCAACTATTGCAAGAATGTTGAAGCTGTGCGAAATTTTTTACTTTGAAATCATCGAATACTTCAGAGGCGCTAGCAAACCGTGGCAGCCGGTGACGAAAACGGAAGCTATCATTGTATGCCACGCGGAGATCTCTTATACTTGGTGTATTTACACATGAGGGAAAGCCCAAAAATAGAAAAACAAAAACATCGAAACAGAAAAGTTTTGACATCTGGTGAGCAATCACAAAATTTGCGTATGAGCAAATTTCCACGCATATTTGACGGTGCGAAACGGATAAGTCAGCTACATCTTATTATAGCTATATTTCGGCCCTTCTTGGCAAGGGTCCCTATAAAATGTAGCTGACTTATCCGTTTAGCACCGTTAACTATTTTAAGCTTATTTACACTAAATCCTTGTCGCCATGGTGAAGCCTAGGGTGAAGCTACGTGCACACAAAGTCGGATTGCCGCATGCGAAATTCGCGTCAATATGGGAAATTGCACGGGTCCCATTCAGTCACATCTGTACATAATTTAGTTATTATCCACTCTTTACGTTTCATCCTGGTCAGACTTGGGACAAAGAAACTCAAGATATATTACCATCATCACCGATGTGCAAAATTATCTTCAATTGCCCAGGACCTTCACGTTTCTGCCCTTGGCCATTTCTCCGCATTCCATCTAGGAAGAAGATTTTTTAGACCCGTTTAGTCCCTGATCTTTTTTTTTATATTCAGTTTTTAATCTTGTGCATTTATTACATTATTGAAAGCTCAGTGTATTTTTTCCCTCGTCCGTCACGATGTCTACGATTGAAAAGGATAAAGTTCAACTGACTGCAAAGTCAAATTTAGTCCCTTCTTCCGGTATTATTTTGTTGTTGTTCTTACAACGCTGAAAAATAGCTTTTGATCATGTGATTATTTTTTTAGAACATACCGTTTTAAAAGCTTCGATATGTTGACAACTTCAGCATTAACCGACAGCGAAGAAACAAAACCAGTTTGAAAGTTTCAAGGGGTTGACGACTTCAGTAGTAAGGTATACACTGAAACCAAAAATAGGCGATACCAGTTGTGAGACATGTAGGGGACATGTATGCAACAGTCAACTGTTAGCTCATAATCATCTTCGGCAATGAGTGGTTTGCAGCTTTTGCTAGTTGGTGTACCTGTTATTTGTTTCCAGTGCATTCGATGGTAAGAACAATTTGTTTCCCAATTGTAAGACATGCATGGAAATTGTAAGTAATAATCGGCTGTTATGCCACAATATCTTCAGGGATGAGGGGCTTGCAACTTTTGCTAGCTGGTGTACCCATTATTTTTATCCGGTGAACTTGATGTCTATCACGGGAGAAGGACTTGTAAGTAAGAACCGGTTCACGATGGGCTAGAACTTTTGTAAATTGGTGCACACTGTATTCGATTTCTATAAATCTGACGGTAAGAAAGTTTGTATCGATGGTCTATCGCTGTAGATTAACTGTTTACGCAACGGGTACAGACGATAATGTAAAACAATGAGGTAGTTTCGTAATAATTAATAGTGTCATCTATGGTATTTTAATCCTGAAAAGTACGGATAGCTTTATAATACCAACTAGATTATCTAAGATATTGTTCCAAGTTTTCATCCGCCACGATGTCTACGATTGAAAAGGATAAAGTTCAACTGACTGTAAAGTCAATTTAGTCCCTTCTTCCGATGTTCTTTTGTTGTTGTTTTTACAACGCTGAACAATAGCTTTTGATCATGTGATGATTCTTTTTAGAACATACCGTTTTAAAAGCTTGGATAAGTTGACAACTTCAGTATTTAGCCAACAGCGAAGAAACAAAATCAAAGTGTTGCTCTCGCAACACTTTAGTCGGTGAAGCCGGACAAAGGTTGCCGCAAGATTTCACGTTGCCCAGGCAACGTAGGTCTAGTTTTGTTTGTAGTTATATTGTAGTTTCTTCTTCCATTCTTTATCTTATTCCGTCTTTTCTTTGAAGGGTAGCAAATAGAAAGTAATGTGTCTAATCCCCACTCTTTTTTTCCAATACAGAAAATGGATTTCCCTTCTGAGCATCGCTGAAGTGAAGTCTACGGGGATCGAATCTGTGTCTTCAACTAATAATGTTGTATTTACTTAGCTCAGAAGCGACGTCTTGAAGTTTCTGAATAGACCGACTGATGAGGACGACATTGAAGCCACGGCTGGCTAGCTGAAAAGTAAGAAACAGTTAGCCTTATAATTCGCATAGCTTGTAGTCCGCTTCCAGTGCGTAACATAAATTTTTAGATGTAGGGTTGTCAAACGACGCCAATCGTACTTAACGTCTAGAAGCAGGTTCTTCTACAACAAGGTTCTCTTGAAGCTTGAGTATATAATAGCTGCGTTCGTTGCACTCCGGGCTGTCTCTGATGTTTAGTCACCAGTGTCTGGTTCTTCTCTTAAAACGCGTTCTTTTGGTTCACCGGTGAGTTGATGAAAACTGGCTAACTCCTCGCTGAAGCCAGGCTATCGAGCAGGTTCTGGTTAGTCCGCACCGGTGAGATAAAACCGGACACTGGTTAGTTCAGAAACGGGTTATAAGACTGGTGAGAAGTCACCAGTGGATGCAAAAACGGCTTAGAAGAACAAGACCGAAGGTGTCGATGGGATCCCAAAAATCTAATATTTGATTCAGACAATCGAGTCTTGTCTTCGCCAGATCCAGTCTTGGACAGGCTAATCATCAGAGAAAACCAAGTTCAGATATACCTCTATAAGCCATATCTATTTTGACGATACTGACCGAGACTTCCTGCCGATTTCCGAGCGAACTACTAGTCCAGCAAAAAAAAAATATAGAAACAAAACCAGCGTATCTCCTTATCCCTATAAAGAACATCTAATCAACTTTGAATAAAAGTTTGACTTTAAAAAAAATCCGGTTACAACTGGATTCCGAAATAATTATATGTCCGGGTAAAAAACCATTGTCATAAACCGACTCAGCCTCTCTTTTTACCCCTTAATCTGTCATCTAAGCGAACTTTTGCTTAAACAAATTTTCCGGTTTTGGCCGGATTCCGGGCGAACTAGTTGTCCAGCGAGAAAATGATTTTCACCATCGTGTTCGGCCTGTCTTTTTACCCAACTTCAGATTAAACTTTTACTTTTAAACAACTTTCCGGTTTTCGGCGGATTCCGGGCGAACTGCATGTCCGGGTAGAAAATTGTTTTCACATAAGTGTTCAACATGTCTTCTTGCCATAAATCGAACATCTAATCAACTCGAAATAAAACTTTTAAGTTTAACAAACTTTCCGGTTTCGGCCGGATTCCGGGCGAACTACTTGTCCGTCGAGAAAATGGTTTTCCCCATCGTCTTCAGCATGTCTACCTACCCCTGAATCGAACTTCTAATCAACTTCAAATAAAACTTTTACTTTTAACAAATTTTCCAGTTTTGGCCGGATTCCGGGCGAACTACTCGTTCGATGACAAAATAGTTTTCACCATCGTGCTCAGTCTTCTTACCCCATAATCGACTATCACATTATCTGTTTCAAAGTATTTTGTTTGCCCCTTAATTTGAACCCTCTCCCCCACCCCTAAATGTAGGGCTACAAAGCCCATCTACGAACTGCCCATCTGGTCCGACGACCCAACGAATCCTCACACCAAGTTTCATTAAAATATCTCATGACCATCGAGAGTTATCGTGCTTACAGACGGACAGACGGACGGACAGACGGACAACTTTTGCGATGTCATAGGTATCCCTCCACTTACGTTTTGGGATCCCAAAAACTGTAGACCACCGGTGAGAACTTCCGTGACAAAGAACGCAGCTAATACTGAAAGGAAAATTCTTCTCAGCAGCATGTTAACCAGGGTTGGCACTACCCTGCCAACAATCCATATTTCTGATGCTCAGAATTCCGCTTTTGGCAAAAATGCAGGTTTTCGCTGAAAATGGCAAAAATAGCTTAAAAAAACTGTATATCTGTTAAAACTAGTTTGGGATATTCATTCAAGTTAAAGGAGTTAGAACGGAATGAAAATCGTCTGCTCTAGTTCTTCGTCAAGTCGTATCAGATTATGGGACTGCTTAAGTCGCATCGAAAGGCAATTATAAACGTATTGGCGATTGAAAAACGCAGTGCTATTTGGATACAGCTCACTCTCGAGAATATAGACATATGACAGGACATGCAGAACTGGACGAGACTGGAAATAGGGCATTTGACACTAAAATTCAATACCGAAGATGAAACCAAACTTACCTCTTCTGCGTATGCCTTGCCCATTCCGTCCGTAGATCCGGTAACAACTGTAAACAGAAATGGTTATAAATGATATACTCCAATCCTAAAATTTGTCATGATGTACCGTAGTGCATTTTAACTTTCTGTATGTCAGGTATGCCCTACCACGCGATTTTTTTTTTATATATTTATTTATTTATTGTATTCCCACCCAGTGACCGTAATATTTCCTTGAACTCTTTATTTATTTATTTGTTATTTCCAAAAAAAAACGGTAAGCTAAAAGCTTGTCGCTATAACTATAAAATAGTATAACTTGACCTACTTTTTCCAAAACAAAATGTTCAGACTAACTTTAATCTATTCTCTTTATTTTCAGTACCTTCAAAAAGTTCTTTTTCGATTTTACATATAATTCTTATTTTCATTAATAATTTGTAGCCTATACGTTTTCTTCCCTGTCCGTAGATCTGCAAATCATCTCAGCCACTCACAAGAATTTCAATCCCAACCAATCATTACATGAAAAGTAATTCCACCAAAACCACGAAAAGCACAAATAGATTTCAAAGCCATTCCGAACTGCAATGTTTACTTTGTATCTATGTCAAATATTATAATTAAATCATTCAGAAACATTTTTTTAAGATTTTTTTTTTATTTAATGTTTTTTAAATATAATTTTCTTTCAGTCCCTATACATATTTTTTTTATTTAAATAGATTTCTGAGCAATTAGTTTTGATGTTCATGTTTCGTTTCCAGGTTTCTGGAATCAAATCTGTTTCGAGGAGCCCTTCCTCCATAGGGTTCCTTTCCTCTGATGGCCGATTACTCTACAGCTATACTTTCAATATTCCCCTCTTTGACAAATAAACTATAAATACAAATCTCCTCCCAAGAAAAATCTCCTCAGCAACTTCTGATCTCTGATCTCTGATCAGCAACTTCAACTCCTTATAAATCTCCTGTTTTCTTGAATTCCTGAATCTTCTGATTTCTCCGGATTTTTGAACTCCGTCTACGGATTTTCAAAATTCTGTAGTGGAAGCACTGCGTTTAGATGTTTCAGAAAGCAACAACGGGACCTTCTGTCTGGACGAACTTTTAAGATACCCAACCCAGTTACTCTTCCCATTCATTCTTTGTCTCCACTTACGTTGAGTATTTCGCAAATTTCCTTTGTAAATGAAGAAGCTACTATTAAAACTCTTTACATTAATATATTTAAAAAATCACTTCCTTCTTTTCTATTATATATTTTGCCGGACAACACTGTGATTTTTGGTTGGCATTCAGATGGTTCAGTTGTTCAATGTCCTTATACTTAAGCTCTTATAACTGTAAAATAAAGTAAGGGTTTAATTTCAAAAGTTAGGTAACGCGAATAGTTAAAAGTGGGTAAAAATATACTAAAATTTACCCTCTGAGGGATGGAGGGAATAACTGCTTCTGACTGTGTTTTAAAATCAAATTATGTAACTTTCAATGCGGAAAAATGTTGAGGCATGCTATTCTCCTGGTATGGTAGGTTTCGGCTTCTATTAAACCTCGTCTCTCTGATGCCAAACTTTTAAGATCTTCTTATTATAAGTAGTGAACTGATAGACAAAAATGTTCCTCAGCCTTCAACAGCAAAAATGAAATTTTCGACAAAACTTGACTTATTTTCAGAAAAATCCACTGATTTTCAGAAAATTCGACTATTTTGACGAAAAATCGACCAATTTAAAAAAAAAAATGACTGTTTTCATGAAAAAAACAACTGTTTTGACGAAAAATCGTGGCACTTCGCGCCGACTCGGTTATTTTTTTACCGACTGGCAGACAGCATTGGGGGGAGGGGGGTCCCCCCATCCGCCCCCCCCCCAGTCGTGACGCCGCTGGCTCTACCATCTGAGCTGCCGAGGGGCTTGTGAACAGAGTTCGCAAACCACTACAATAGGCTGGTAGAAGCCGGCCATAGGAACAGTGATCCCGCCCGAAGGCAAATTCATCTAACCAGTTCACATCCCCATGTCACGGAAATTAATACATAGATGACACTTTACACAAGGGACTTGTACCGTGACCAATAAACCATAAACAGTTTTTTCGAATATAACTTAGAAGTCCTAGACTTCTAAATTATATTCGAAAAAACTGTTTATGGTTTATTGGTCACGGTACAAGTCCCTTGTGTAAAGTGTCATCTATGTAATAAGATCTCCTATTTTCAAACATGTTTGCCTTATCGCTGATGAAAATAACTGTTTTAAACAGCACGCTGATTCTTTGGCTCAGAAATTGATCCAAACAATGGCTTGTTGTTCTACCTCAAAAACTGCTTTGCATGCATCTTACGAATTAGAAGTACAGGCGTGCGAGTAATTACTGAACCGCGGAAAAGCCATCGTCAAAATCCTATTTGTAAAAGAACACATACAACTTGGAAATGTCGCAATAATCTGTTTTACCTGCCCAAGAACCAAGTGTCGTTAAATCCAAAGTATGACCAAGTACTTTGGCAATCCTTGCTGTATATAACAGTCTAAAAACATATGTCAGCACAAAGTATAATAGGAGCACAATACAATAAAATCCAACTGTTTCGAACACAGACGACATGGTCGAAGGAAAAGTAACAACTGGCAAAGTTTAAGTCTCGTGTAAATTTAATTTTACATTTTCGTGCTTTTCTGGTTTCCTCGAGCGAGTTTGCAGACCTGTCTTTTTTCGCGGAAGTGTGATCACAATCTCAGTAACCCCTATTTCCGGTCTAATCACTGATCTGATATGAATCAGGGTAATGCAAAGGTAAATTAAAAGTATTTAATTAATTTCATGCCACTACTTTACGCCGTCCCCCTGAGTACTCTGAGTAGCCCCGAAGCCGCGCCGATTTCGTCCATTCGTCGCAATGGATTTCGTTCGGAGAAAAATATGCAGTTGACGAAATTAGTCTGGAATTCTGGATCCACTTTACTTTTGGTTTTGTTTATTCTGATTGCTTTTAAATAATTTTACATTGCACATCATCAAAAATTGATTCCCCTCCGAATCTGAAAGGAAGTCCTTTTTGCTGATGGTAATGATAATCGGAACATTCCCTGTCCGTGGGGACTCACGAGAATACGGGGAGTGAGTCCCCGGGACAAACTAAAATGCGTGGACTCTACTCAAGTGGAGTCCTCAGGGAATGGCGAAACGCCGTATGTGTCCTCTCTGAAAACCTGTTGGGTTCCTTACAATATTATAAACCTGTCCCTGTTATTTCAAGCCTCGCCGGCCCCGACCAAAGTCACCGCGTTTTTGTGTCATAGGGACTCTCTCCCCGTATCCTAGCGAGTCCCCACAAACGAGAAGTTCTCCGATTGTCATCACAATCGTCAAGAAGGGACTTATATTCAAGTAATGCATAAAACCTGACGACCTGACTTGACGAGGACCCTTGCCGACAAGGGCCGAAATACCGCTACCAAAGCATCGTAGCTGACATATTCGTTATATGCATTACTTGAATATATGTTTTCCAGTCAGCTTGGGTCCAAGGAGTATTTAAAGTTTAACTGAAAAGCCAACTTGTTTTTGTGTCATTTAATTGAATACACTGAATTATTTGGATTCTGCAAAGGGATTTTTTTTTTCCACGATCTGCATGCCGTTCAGAATATCTACGGCCGTCCCCTCAGCGTATATTCTACTATGACCCGGTAAATTTTAATCTCAACACAAACGCGGATTTTCAGTGGGCAGTGGTGAGAATGGTGAAGATTGCTTAGTGCCTGAACAAAAAAAAAATCATAAATCTTTCTCGTAAGGTATACAACAAAAATTCAAGCGCATAGAGGTACGAAAAATCACACGGAAATTCCACTATTTGAACATCGATTATTCGTGAATAGGGGAACAACGATCTAACACATTTTCAGCGGATCTTCAAGCCAATTTAAGTGAATATGGGTAACTAGATTGTCCTATCCCAGCTGCTTTCGGTTAAACTTTAAAAAGGGACTTCCCGTTAGATTCAATGGGGATTGGGGAGCCGATTTTGGGAGTTGCTCGTGTTGTTAGTTTTTGAAAAACAGATATTGGTGATGGTTGAATAGAATTTCTGAGATCTAAAGGTCTGTTAGTCGACAGACTAACTGCGTCATCCAATTTTTTTTTTTTTTTTTTTAGGCTACTTACAAAATTCTTGTGGAGGCTTGCATTCAAGGTTTACTTGGTTCTATATTTCACTTTCTGTTTCCTTTGTCCCACCTTTGTTAACGGTACTTCTGAACACTTGTCATAGAAAGCCCGGGGAAGTCATCTTTGAAGGCGTGAACGCCATCTGGCATCGTATTACAGAGATTAGCGCTATCTAACGGAGCATAAGACAATGTATAGAGAAATATCGGCGGGCGGTAAATTTAAAGTGGCCGGTCGGCATGCTTGAGATAAAGCAGCTAGAGAGAGGAGAAAGTTTCGTATTCGACGACACTCATGGAGGACTGGGGCAAAATAAGCTTTGAAGAATTACGCCGTTTAAACAGAAGCAGAGGTGCTCAGTGTGTTGCAGAACTGGCTGGCTTTGGAGGAAAAGAAAAACTCTGCCAGAAACTTAAAACCTCATCTAGAAAGGGTAAAATACAACAGAGCTTATTTGAACAGTTACTTAAATGTAAACATTGCGGTTTTGGGCTAAATGGTAGAATGAAGATCTAAACTACTTATGGTGTTTTCAAAGGCTCTTAATTACCTACTATGGCTACAGTTAACTTTAGACAACAAACGTTCACATAAGCATGCCTCTACTGCTGCTCTACTGTACATACAGACGAATATAGACCTATCCCCTTTCTGCCTCGAACTTTGGAACACATAATGATGTTTGAGCACGAATTTCCAGTTGTCATTCTGAAAGCCTCATATCCTTTCCACCATATTTCTTTTTGTTGATTGATTAATGATCTCTATCCCCCAGCAACTGCCCAGCAATCACCAGCATTCCCTAGCTTAGTAAGAAGGACCGAAGTTCGTGCTGAGCTCAAAACAGGTTCAAGGTTCAGTGTTCGTTATTATTCGCTAAAATGGTAGATATGTAAGTCCAGCCTTAATAAAATAACATTGCTGGTGGAAAATAATTTCAGTTTTTGACCAGAAAAAACATAACTGTCCCAACCCCATTTGACAGTGCTAATGTATATGTCAGTTGATTTTTTATTAGAGGTATATTTAAGTATTGAGCTCTATTTTTATAAAGCTGTTTTAAATGTAGCTCTAACAAAATTCAGCTCACATATCCTTTTTGCACTGTCAGATATGATACGCAGTTAGCTTGGGCTGGAGGAATATTTGCCCCTAACCCCTGTCTACCCCAGCCCTGGCCCTGCCCTATACTAGCCTGTCTCTGTTCTATCCCTGGCCCCTTGTCATCATAGCTTTTCCAGTGCATGTGTGAGCATTATTGTGTCATTCAGCATCGGGGTCTGTCAAGAATACTATTTTTGCTGATGATACCATGGTAGCCTATCTGTTACCACGCTAACTGGATCTGCAATTAGTCGTTTCTGCAGTTATTGTGGTATCTGATACACGGTGGTCTGCAAAAATGACTATTGCCAAAATTGCACTTTTCGCAGTCATCCCAAAAGAAAAACTGATATCCAGTTACATCACTAAGTGCTAAACTTCTTTCTCACCAATTTGGCAAAATTTGATGAATGTGAGATGACTTTTCAGATACCACAACCAGTTACCACGGTAGGACTGTAGTATCTGAATATACCACAATAACTGGCCAGATACCACAATAACTGCAAAAAGGCCTTTTGACCGTGGTATCAGATACCACGATAACTGCAAAAACGACTTTAGACCGTGGTGACAGATACCATGTATCAGCAAAAACTCAACTATTGTTTGCTTGGTTCTCTAAACACCAAGTTCTTAGTCTGTGTTAACACTATTGTGATTCGCATCTCCAGCTGTGAGCTAGGTCAAGCCCAAAGTTTGCTGGTTGTTTTTTCAGATGTTGTTTTTCTTAGCCAGAAAAATATTAGTAGAAAAAAATCTGTTTTCCAGGAAAATAGAAGATAGTTCACCAGTCTCAAAAATGGTTGGCAGTCTGCTGGCTATGAAAGAATACATATTTCTCTTTTCTTGTCTAGGCCTTAACGACCCACCCAAAGACCTGGTGTGGAGGAAGTCTACTTATGGTCACAATGAAGCCGCCATTTGGAAATGGCATATCTTATTCTTGGATATTATCATCAAACTGTTTTGGTCCTTGGAGGCGTTGACAGTATTTGCAATGGGGATTGTCACGTCTGTTGCAGCTTGGTTCACGAGCAAAGTTGAGCCAGTTTCAGGTAGACTAAGATCTGCTTTTTACTTTTACCTTTAACCTGACAATACCATTGTAACCCTAAACAAATTTTGTTTGGTTTTTCATCTAAGCCAGAACATGCCGCCGACCAATGATTGACCAACCAAGAAAGTTGTTTAAATTTTATTTCGTCGATTTCGTTCGGATTTTTATTTGCATCTGCATCGCCCTATTTTGAGTGTTACAGATTAAAGTAAAGTAAACAGATTAGCAGCTCATTTAATTTGGTGATACCTCAGTCATTCTTCGCAAGGGTCCTGCTCAGGTCGCATGTAGAAGTCTAACCGTATGATCTTCGAAATTTACAATGTCAGAAGTTTTATAACATTTTACTCAAGGATGCGCAGTTGCAATATACACATTGACCTGCAAGCAGGGCCCATACCAGCCAAAATATTTTTTTTGGGGTGGAGGGGCAAAGTATTTACCGACTGGCTGGTCATTTTTACCGACTATTTTTGCAGAAAAAAATGTAGAATGTTATCAGTGTGCAGACTGAACCTTTCAGCTGATTAACCAGTCAAGTACCACCAAACTTTAGAATAGTTATCCTAAGTCGCGTATTCTCGCCGGTCCCCGAGGACTCCTTTTGAGCAGTCCCTGTGTTTTTTTTGTCCCAGGGACAGGGACTCACTCCCCGTATTCTCGCGAGTCCCCACGAACGGGAAATGCTCAGATTATCATCACCATCATCGAAAAGGACTCCCTTTCAGATTCGGAGGGGAATCAGTTTTTGCTCGTGTTCGTGCAATCTAAAATTAATTGAAAACAATCAGAATAACAAAACCCAAAATAAAGTGGATCCAGACTAATTTCATCAACTGCATTTTTTTGTCGAGCAAAATCCATTTTGGAAGCATTCCCCGTGTTCTTGTTGTTTCCGAACACGGAGTACACATGGAGGGACTCCCTCTATTCTCGCCGTTCCCCATGGATTCCCCGAAGAGTCCTCGGGGAACGACGAGAATACGCCTCTAGTAGCTGAACAGATCTTCGATGCGCTTAAAAAAATTAAGATCGGTTATATCTAAGAACTGGAACAGATTTTCTATAAAAAGGGTAGGGAAATATGGTTTTGAATTGCCTTTTTTGGTCCCCTCCAGGATTGAAACCTATTATTTGCAGGTCGAAGTTTCTGCAGTTCCCAGTTGGGCGAAGGAGTCACAATTCTTGTTGTCTATTCTTTGCTCACGGTTATTCGTGTCCTTGTTGAGTTTGACCTGGTTCTCAAAAATCAGATGAGAGGTTCGGTAAGCAGATTCAAAGCCAAGGTTCTAAGGGAGAAAATCAGTATGATTCCTGTCGAGGAAATAGTCGTTGGAGATCTGGTTTATGTGAGTAGAACGATTTTGGACATTATAGCAGATATTCTGTAATAACAATAATTTATTTTTAACCCACAAATCGGACAAGACGAAAACATTGGAGTACAACAGAAAATAAGTAGACATAATTAGGAAAACACAACACATACAAACAAAATCTACTCAAGACTCAAATAAGCCCATGAGAGGTCGACAGACGCGCGTACGCCGTTTCGGACAGTTTTCTGTGGAGAACAGACAATTTCGCCGTGATATGCGGTAGCGAGTACTTACTAATAATTTTAGAATTTCCTTGCTAAGGAGGGAAAAAAAGAAGAAATCTACAAAAACGAAAGTAAGAGAATACGATATTGTCGGTGAAGCCTGACAGAAAGCATGTTAAGGTTTTCTGAGGTACATAGCTAGGGGTAATGTACAGTCCGGTGCTTCTTCTAGGAGGCGTTCTAAAGTTGCACATGTCTAAGATGACCAGAGTGACGTCTTTCGGAGAGTGCGAAGATGGCACGCGGTATATCGAGGTCTGATCAAGATACTTACTTCCTTTTCTTCTTTTCTTTCAGTGTATGTACCATATCCCAAAATTTTCGCACTGGTATTTGTGATTGCTCCAGTCTTTAGTTATCTTGTCCTGAAATTCTCGTGCTGTTTTTTGTTTTAATTCCAAATGTCTTAGGCTATACTATAGGGTTTCGTTATTTCATGTTATAAGTCAGCTAGGCTAGTTATTAACAAAGTGTAATTTTCTATGCCCTTTTCATGTCTGATGATTTTATGCCATTGGATTAATTACCATTTATTTTAGTAAAGTGTACGTCCCTTCAAAAATACGAAAGCTTTGATTTAAGAAATAAATGTTTTCAGGTTCATTTATTGATATACTTACTTCTACAAAAATAAAGATTTACACAAATCCGGCAGGGCGGAAAGCACGAAAAGGTCGGACCTTATAGGTCAACTAATAACTGATCTAACTACAAATACAGTGTCGTCTATGCATCATTGCATCGTCTGCTAGGTATATCGAGAAGATGGGACTCGTCTGATTCTTAGCTTCATAAGGTCCTGGTGCCGGTGACAAACAAGCACCTCGGGATTCGCAAGTGAGCATGCCAAAGCCAACACAGAAACAGCGCGGCCGTTTATGACTGATTAGCAAATTCAGGAACTATTTCTAGGTTGAAAAGATGGATGTCGTTCCCTCCGATGGGATACTTCTTGAATCTGGGAATTTGGTGCTCGATGAGAGAAGGTTTCCAGGAGGTCGTGAAGTTGTCAGAAAAGGAGAAAAAAACGATCCGTTACTGCTTGCCGGAACCTATGTCACCCAGGGAAGAGGATTATACGTCACGACAGCTGTTGGGATTACCACGCAGTTTTATCAGAGCTGCCTTT
This sequence comes from Branchinecta lynchi, assembly GCA_023053575.1. Classification (NCBI taxonomy): domain Eukaryota; kingdom Metazoa; phylum Arthropoda; class Branchiopoda; order Anostraca; family Branchinectidae; genus Branchinecta; species Branchinecta lynchi. Next base: position 11,532,155 of record JAKZAP010000011.1, on the reverse strand, counting down.
CCGGACCTAAAGGTGAGTATGAAGTCTACCACATAGGCTATGCTTGATTTGGGAATAGGCTATGTTTAACATTTGATAATGATACTCATAGGCTGTGGCACCTTCACATTGTGTGAGATGAAAATTCGATCACACGTATTCGAAATTGAGACAAGAAACAATTAAAATCTTCCTTACTTATCTATTTTTTTGTGACGATGAATGTAAGTATGAAGGTATATCACACTGTTAGTTTAACCGTATTTGCAGGGTTGCACGTAGCACACCCAAACTTTCGGCTATCAACTAGTTCAGCATTGCCTATGCAAGTATCAAGGATTCGTGGGAGTGCGTTCGTAACTCGACGTGTAGTACAACGAGTGTTCGTCATAAATTAACTGCAATATCATGAATCTTTTCATGTCCCTTTTACAATCTCAGTTATTTTTTAGCTCTGAAATGTGTCATTTGAATCGGAAACTCACCCAAAATAGCAAATGTGAAATATTAATGAACAGTGCATGTATATTTTTTACGTGTTCAGGTTTGATCCCTCTGTGTTCGAGGAAGTTGCTTGATGAAAATGAGAAACTATTCCGAAATCTCAAATTGACAACCTGATATACCGCGTATAGGTGAATTCGTAATTCTGGTGGTGTTTGTTTTCGAAAATCTGAGTCGAAAAAGGGGCTTCGGGTAATCATAAAACAAGTGTACTAGCTACTTTAAAGCTTAACTGAAAAGCCAACTTATTTTTGTATCATTTAACACAACGTACTGCATGATTTGGATTGTGATAAGGAATGGTTTTATTTTTCACTATTAACTCTAGCATGACTTTCAGAATATCTACGACCGGCCTCACAACGCAAAATTCTACTATGCCGCGGAAAATTTGTATCTTTATACAAATGCTGCTTTTCAGTGGTTCAGTGAGAAGCTCGCGGACGGTAGATCACTGCGTGACCACTTATTTTTCATAAATCATTTTCGTCAAGCAAACAACACAGATAAAAGCTCATAGAGGTACAACAAATCCAACAGGGAAATTCTACTATATTAAAATCGATTATTCGTGAATAGCGGAGCAACGAAATAACGCATTTTCACAGGGTCTTCAAGCTCTTTAAGTGAATAATTGATGGGTAACAGATTGTCGCGTCTCAGCCCTTTTCATTTAGACTTTAAAATAGGAACAAAGTCGTCGGCTTGGGGAAGGTAGACCTTGACTTGCCAAGTTTCATAGCTGGAGAAACTGGAACAGGCATACAGACGTAACCCCTTATGTAGCTGATTGTTTCTTTTGACGCTTAGCTCGTGTTTTACTTTTGTTCCTCTTTGTGTAAACAGGACGTAAAGAACGCCATTTTAAAGTTTCGTTTTTTTTTGTCTTAAAAAATGACGCGAACAGGTATAATGGATTATTTGATTTTTTTCTGATCGGAATTGCCAACAAGGAAATGTTACAAAATGAAAATTAAAAAGTTAGACAATATATGTTCTTTTGCTAGAGCGGGTGCAGAAAATGCTTCGAACTGGACGTCGCATGAGCTTTCCTGAAGTCGAAGAGTCGGAGGCCCCTGGCTTTGCCGGAAAACCACTCACCAGGAAAGAAGACAGGATCACCATTCAACGCGATTTGGACAAAATATCAAGAATGCTGCGATGGCTAGGTGAGTTTGATTAGATCATCGCTAGGAGCGTGTTCCACCATACTTACCGTAGTTGCTACGCATGACGTCACGAATTCTGGCCTTTTGCCTTCTAGGCTGGAACGATTTTTGGGATCCCAAAACGTAAGTGGAGGGATACCTATGAGATCGCAAAAGTTGTCCGTCCGTCCGTCAGTCCGTCCGTCTGTGAGCACGATAACTCTCGAAAGGAATGAGATATTTTGATGAAACTTGGTGTGACGATTCTTTGGGTCAATAGTTAAGTCGAGTTCGCAGATGGGCCCTGTAGTCCTATACTTAGGGGTGGGGGCGGGGGTTCAAATTAAGGTACAAACAAAATATTTTTAAACAGCTAATCTGATAGTCGATTCTAGGGTAACTGAGCACGATGGTGAAAATCATTTTCTCGCCGGACACGTAGTTCGTCCGGAATCCGGCAAAAACCGGAAAGTTTGTTAAAAGTAAAAGTTTCATTTGAAGTTGATTAAATGTTTGATTCATGGGTAAGAAGACATGCTGAACAAGATGGTGAAAACCATTTTCTTGCTGGACAAGTAGTTCGTCCGGAATCCGGCAAAAACCGGAAAGTTGTTAAAAGTAAAATTTTCATTTGAAGTTGATTACATGTCTGATCTAGGTGTAAGAAGACATGCTGAGCATGATAGTGAAAATCATTTTCTCTCTGGACAAATAGTATCCGGCAAAAACCGGAAAGTTTGTTAAAAGTAAAAGTTTCATTTGAAGTTGATTAAATGATTGATTTAGGGGTAAGAAGACATGCTGAACAGGATGGTGAAAACCGTTTTCTCGCTGGACAAATATTTCGTCTGGAATCCGGCAAAAACAGGAAAGTTGGTTAGAAGTAAAAGTTTCATTTGAAGTTGATTAAATGTTTGATTTAGGGGTAAGAAGATATGCTGAGCACGATGGTGAAAACCATTTTCTCACCGGACAACTAATTCGTCTGTAATCCGGCCAAAACCGGAAAATATGTTAAAAGCAAAAGTTTTATCTGAAGTTGATTAGATGTTAGATTTAGGGGTAAGAAGAGACGCTGAGTCTGTAGGCTATATGATAATCATTTTTTACCCGGACATATAATTAGTCCGGAATCCGGTTGTACCCGCATTTTTTTTAAGTCAAAGTTTTATTTAAAGTTGATTAGAAGTTCTTTATAGGGCTAAGGAGATACGCTGGATTTGTTTCTGAATTTTCTTTTTTGCTGGACTAGTAGTTCGCTCGGAATTCGGGCGAAACCGCAAATTCGGCAGAAGCAAAGCAGGAAGTTTCGGTCAGTATCGTCAAAATAGATATGGCTTATAGAGGTATAGATAGATAGATAGATAGAATATCTGAACTCGATTTTCTCTGATGATTAGCCTGGCGAAGACTGGATTTGGCGAAGACAAGACCCAAATGTCTGGATCAAATCTTAGATTTTTGGTATCCCATCGATACCTTTGGTCTTGTTGTATTTACCAGCAGAATATCATGCCACGGGCGAATCCGACCAATCACGTTACAGAGATGCGTAGTTACCACGCTTACTACGCTCCCGAGCATGTAAGCAAACAGTTACTATTTTGAGAAGGTTGGAACGGTCAGTGGCAGCGTAGTAACTTTTAACGAGGTTGGAACGGAAATAGTAACTAATAGTTACTATTGTTAGAAGGGTGGAACATGTTGTAGATTAGACGAGATTTCTATAGCGGTTTTCTGCGCGATGGAAACCATTGCACCTTTCGAGAACGGGTTTCCTTTCCTCCGCGGAAAGTTTAATGTTTGGATTAAGATTCGTGTAAGAGTTGTTGTTTGGGAATATAATAATGCCTGAATTTAACTCTAGTTAGTGTACTTCTAATTGCTCTACAGTTACAGTTCGGTTTATTTATCCATAAATATCTTTTACAAAAACAATAGTGCTAGACATGTTATTATGAATAAAAAGATCAACCAAGGGATATATTTACAATGGTAACCTATGATTTATATATACAATTCACAGTTTAAAATATAATTTATTAAAATTACGAACGCGAATTAAAATGACAAGTACAAAAATAATTCATCATTTTTTTATTATTTTTTTTTTTTTTTTTTTTCTCGTAAGTGTCACTACTATTATACAGTTGGCGGTTTAAAATACAATTCATCAAATATGAACGCGAGCTTTTTCTAATCAGTGGCAGAACTATCCCATTTTCGTGGGGGGGGGGGGGCAAGCCCGGATTTTACCGACAAGATTTAATGATTTACCGACAAAAAGCGCTTGCGCGGCAACGGCGCACGTTCCACGGGAACACATCTTACAACCGTTGCAATAATAGTTTATTTTATTTTTTTATTTATTTATTTATTTATGACCCGCTTTTTGCGTAACAGCGGAGTATAAAATACAAAAGTAAAATATACATATTAAAACACTTAAACAAAACAATGCAAATAAACACGACAACATTTTTTTCATTAAAAAAAAAAAAAAAACACTAAATAGACATAAAATTTGTACACAGTGACAAGCACATTAATCGGGTTCAGGAATGAAAAACTGGCTAATAATTTCATGGGCTGAGAGGGCAGGATGTTTGTGGAGGGAAAATAGATTTGAATGCGAACGAAAAAGTGTATTAACACTATCCTGAACATTAAAATTTGAAACCAATTTACGATTACGAAAAGATTTTGGAAGATACATCAGAAATTTACAATACTTGAAAAAACAACTTCTCAAATTTTTAACATCTTTTTTCCTTAGGATATGGTAAACTCCGGAACAATTGTGGATATATGGGCCGCAAAAAGCACTATACAACTTTCCGAGCGCCTTGCGTGAATATTTTCCTCTATTTGGGACCAAACGCCCGTAACCAAATCTAATGGAATTTGATACTGATTTTAAAATAGAGGAGCACGTTAAAGATAATGTGGATTTGAAGGTAAGTCCGAGCCATTTCAGCGACTCGGACGAAAAAATAGAAAAAGAACCAATTGCAACAGAAGAGCGCTCAGAGGTTGTTGTGCGACCGAAACAAAGATATTCACATTTTGACAGATTTATCTCAAGTCCGATGTCTGAAAGTTTGTTTGCTAAAATTTTCATATTTTTAGAAAGAGTGGATTTTGTACGGCTGACTAGGAGGATATCATCAGCATACGCAATGTAGCTGATCGAAATCTCCTTGAACAAATATGCAGGAAGAAGAGAATCCAAACAATCAGAAATCGCAGACTTAAATATATACGGTGACAAAACTCCACCTTGGCGAACTCCATGGTTCACTGAAATATTTTCCGATAACTGACCCTGCCATTTTACCCGAATGCTGGAATTTGCGTACCAATACTTTAAAAGGCAAAGAATAGAAGAATTGACTCCAGAACGAGCAAGCGAATACAAAGCTTGAGAATGGACAACATTATCAAAAGCCCCAGAGATGTCTATGGAACAAATGTGGATGGTTGATCTGTTTAGAGTGGCCTGTCGCATTATTTTGGTTAGAACGTGGTGAGCATGCGCACAACCCGTACCATCCCTTAAACCCAATTGCATATTTCCAAAATTGCCTTTTTCAAGAAGTTCGGGAAGAAGGACATACTCAAAAATTTTACTGACTGTACATGATACTGTAATCGGACGGAAACTATTGCACAGTTCAGGGTCCTTGCCTCGCTTAAGGACAGATGTTACGGTTCCAACAAGGAAGCTATTCGGGACCTGAGATTGGGAAAGAAACATTTGGAACAGTAGTTGTAGATGTTGGATCAGAACAGGACATTCAGTTTTGAAGAACTCTGAAGAAATACCATCGATATCGACAGATCCAGTCTTTTTTAGTCTGTAAACAGCCTTTTCGACAGCATTACTAGTAACCGCAAAAACAGAAGACTGAGAAATTTTAACAGGGAGAAACCTTGAAAGTAAAGAGTCGAAAAACTGTTGCACGCGCATATTGCACTGAGTGAACAAGTTGCGATAATGGTTTATCCAGTCAGAGGAGGTCAATTTTGACGGAGACACTGCACAACACTTGTCCGAAAGAAGAACTTTATTCCAAGACTTGCGGTCTGTAGGGGCATCAGCGCCATTTAAACGTGCGGATTTCAAACAAAATTTATACTCCCGCTTTGTCTTCTTTTTAAGGTCAAACACGGTTCCACTGATAGGGCGTCCACAAGCTATCCATAGTCTCAACCAGAATTTCGCATGATTTTTGGCTTTCTTAACCTCCGGACAAACTCTCCAAAGCCGCTTTCGGGTTCCAACCCTAACATTTTCGAATGGTACGGCTACGTTAGCGGCAGTCTTCAAGCAATGAACGACCTCAGAGTAATAAAAGTTCAAGTCGATGGAGGAACCAGTCACATGGAGACTAGTCTGGAGTAAGTGGAACGGAATTTTCACAGCTGTCAAAAGGGTGGTCAGTGTAGCTATATAAAGTACGGGATCTAAACGATTCCAGTTCCTTTTCTTGATCCATGTCTGAGGTTGAGACGTAGTGCTTTTAACACAATCGGCGGGGAGTGCCAATTTGAAAGTCAACGGCAGATGGTCATTTTCAATTTTTTCGTCGTCAACTTCAACCGTTCCATCAGCTACAGATGGATGGGAGACTATAAGGTGGTCAAGGTTCGAAACGGTTCCGCCACGATTGTGTCTGTAGGTATACGGCAAGGACTTTTCTACGATACAATACCCGCTAGGAAGAGACTCCGTAAACAGGTCAGTGCGTATAGAAGGAGCCAGGATGTTGGTATTCAAATCACCAACAAGAATCCAGTTAAGACCTTTGCTACTGATGTCTGAAAGGAGAGACTTGATCTTGTTACAAGATTTAGCAAATAATCCAAATGAAGCGAGGTTGCGACGGTCGCACGGAAGATATGCGTTAACTAGAACGAGGTCGCCAAACTGTACAGCTAGCATCAGTCTATCCGAAAGAAAGACAGTTGGAGGTCTGAGGCAACAGGAAGAACGGATAAAAATTGCTAGTCCACCGGAAGGACGGCCTCTCGTTTTTCTAGCAGGTTGCACGAATATATAGTGATCGACCGAACGGCGCAGACTGTCGGCACTAGTAGTGGAAAGAAGATGCTCTTGAAGGAACAGCACATCAGTTTCGGAGAGTAATCGATCCAGTTCAAGGTCCTTATCTTTCGTCCCACGGTTTATGACATAGGTATCAATTGAGATGGTTTTCCAATGAAAGTTAATGAATCGCCGTTCACTTCCTGGCCCAGATCGTTCACTTCCTGGCCCAAATGGTTATGACATGGGGCCAGGAACACAATATGCAGTCAATAATCTTGCAAACCAGAAAAGAAGTGATAAGGCACTGCAACAGATTACTTCACTGCTTGAAGATTTACGCGGCTGTCTTTTTCGCTTGTAAACTAAGCGACTTTCTGGGGTCCAAAATGTTAGCACATACGGGTTCGTAAAGTCTGTCCGTCTTTTACCATGATAACTCTCACAGGATCTAGACATTTTGTTGAAATTTGGTATGGATGCATTGGACCAAAAGTACAGGTAAAGTGAACGGGCAATCTAGTTTTCTGGAAACTTGATGGCTGATGGGAGCAGATTTGCTGCTTCTGTGTCCGAACGAAATCCGAGAAATGAGTGGAACGTAGGGGTCAGAGTAACTTTATGATATTCCTCAGAAATCAAACGGCCCAAGATGTTCAGTTTATCCGTGTCCAAGAACAGTGCTGCAAGGAGGTCTCGGAGAAATATTGTAACAAGAGTACGGGACGAACGGATAGAGTTATTGGGATAAAACTTGAAAGGTACAAAATTCATGGGACTCAGATACGTAATTTGAGACGTTTTTCGGAAATGCTCCGTTTGAGTGATGCTTGATAGATGGTAGACGCAGATGCCAAAATGTGCCATTTGTGTGTCCGAACCTCTTCTTGCCATTATGGTAGTGCTGGGGGGGGGGGGACTAGAGGTGGGTCCTGCACATTTTCTTAAACGCTTAGGGACCAAATGGGTTGAGCGATTGAGACAAACTTGGTGATCTGCGCCCATGTGTCCTAGTTGTGTTATTCAGATACCCTGGACTGATCCAACCTCTGTGGGCCGGGTTGATGCGGGTATCACTGACGGGAATGTGTAACTCATAAGTCTCAGGGTAAAGTAGTACAAAGCAAGAGAAAAAGGCTTTCGCCTCTAAATAACTCTAAGAAATTTTGAGTAGTCGAACTGATCAGAGTTAAAAATCTCATCAACTGTTAAGGAGGTGTGATCGAATCCCACTTCTGACACCATTGTTAAGTAACTATTGATCGATTCAGCATTAACCGCATCTTCGGTAAGGCTGTTCCAAGGATCAACAATTCGGTTGCCAAAACCCCACTTAAAAACGTCCTTGTAGAATCTTGACTTTGTAAGCTTGTACGCATGCCCCCGATGATAACGGTTAATGCTGAATCTTTACTAAATCAGTCACTTCAAAATTGTCATAACTTCCATTGATTAATTTAAATGTTTCAATCAGGTCTCCTCTAAAAAATCTGTATGCAATGGAGGGAAGGCACAACTTGGCTAATCTCACTTGGTAGGGGAGATCGCGCAGATCTGGTACGAACTTCGTAGCTCTCCGTTGGATTTTTTCATAAGCCTCAATGTCACAATTGTAATATGGCCTCACTGTGGTGTGGCCATATTCAATGATCGGGCGAACCATCGACTTTAAAAGAAGTGAGAACAAGCCATCCTGCTTAAAAGTAAAGTTTCTTCGAATTACACCAAGGATTCTATTACACTTTTTCATGGTAAGGTTGTAATGTTGCGAGAAACGCAGATCCCCATCGATCAGGATCCCTAGATCCCGTTGGGTCATGCATTCGGGTATCGTTTGGCTGTTGAAACTATAGAAAGTTTTAAAGTGAGAGGGTCCCAGGCGAAGATGGTGACTTTTTTCGACGTTGACTTCCATCAGCCACACTTGCATCCAAAGTTCAGTTTTGTGAAGATCATTTTGGAGTATCTGTGAATCTTGGGAACTCCTGATGACTCTGTACATCTTGGTGTCATCCGCATACAACACGATATCAGAATCAATGTAGGACACTAAATCATTAATATATATATTGAATAGTAATGGTCCCAATACACTACCCTGGGGCACTCCACTTGTTACAGAGACGGAGGAATTACTCAGCTGCCCGTTTACTTTGACTCTCTGTGTCCGTTCGGAGAGGAAGCCGGGAATCCATCTATTCAAGCTCCCACGTATGCCTAGCTTCTCGAGTTTCACCAAGAGTCTCTTATGGGGAACTTTGTCGAAGGCTTTTCGAAGGTCAAGGTAAAGGACATCTACTTGGAATCCAGAGTCGATGTACTTCCTCCACTGTTCGGTTGTCAGTAATAACTGGGATTCGGCGGACCTTCCTTTGATAAATCCAAACTGCTTCTTTGTTAGAAGCTTCCTATCCAGTAGATGAAAAGAGAAGGTGATCAGAGGCGATTCTTTAAAAATTTTTGGATGTTACGTAAGTAAGGCTAATTGGCCGATAGTTATTTGGATCTTCTTTCGAAGCACCACCTTTAAACACTGGGGTAACGACATTTCCCGGATTGATGTACTGCCAAATAACCGAAAAGGACAATTTACTGGTGGGAGCACAGATATCACTGAAGATCAGTTCAAGGAAGCAGGTTTGCCACTGTGGTTGGTTTACCGTCAAGGAACGGAAAGTAACGAAGAAGTGTTTGATTATTACATTTTCAGACACACCGACGAGAATATTCCAGTCACCTCATCAAAAAGTCTTATCATTGGCGAACAGTTCACAATTACTGAATTTACCGACAAGATTTGTATCCATTGCGGATGTAAACAGACCGGAAAAGAGAGTTCCCATTTTACCGACAAGACTTTTCCCAGTCATCGTATCGAAAAATCCAATCATCGGCTTGATTTCCCGACAAGGCTTTTTTCGGTATCGTCTCCGCCCTGACACAAAATTCCGATTTCCAGACAAGAAGCTTCCTGATTACCGACAGAGCTCTGTGGGAATCAGAAACGGTACGAGGATACTGTTTAGTCAGAGCTCTTGCCGGTATTGAAAACGGAATCCGCGCACCGTTTCCGGACCGACAAACACTGCCGGTTTCCAAACTAGATTTTTACTGGTTTACCTGAACAGCTCTTCTCGGTACTGAAAACGGAATCAGTGCACCGACAGACGTTGCCGATTTCCCTACGACAAGTTTCATGATTTACCGACAGAGCTATCGTCGGTATCAGAAACGAAATGAGGAAATTGGTAGTCAGAGCTCTTATCGGTACCGAAAACCGAATCCGAGCACCCTCTCCGCACCGAGAAACGCTGCCGATTTCCCAGCAAAAAGTTTCCTGGCTTACCGACAGAGCTTTTTTCGGTATCAGACACGGAATGCTAAAGCGTGCCAACGGACAAAACCTGCCTACTTCCCAACAGGAAGTTTCCTGTTTTACCGACAGAGCTTTTGTCGGTATCAGAAACGGAGTGCTAAAGCATACCAACCGACACACGCTGTCTACTTCCCAACAGGAAGTTTCCTGTTTTACCGACAGAGCTTTTGTCGGTATCAGAAACGGAATGCTAAAGCATACCAACCGACACACGCTGTCTACTTCCCAACAGGAAGTTTCCTGTTTTACCGACAGAGCTTTTGTCGGTATCAGAAACAGAATGCTAAAGCATACCAACCGACACACGCTGTCTACTTCCCAACAGGAAGTTTCCTGTTTTACCGACAGAGCTTTTGTCGGTATCAGAGACGGAATGATAAAAGCGTTTGTCGGTACTTCGCACCGACAAACATTGCCGATTTACCGACAGGATTCTTCGTGGGGGGGGGGGGGGGGGCAGCTGCCCCCCCCCTCCCTAGTTTTGCCACTGATTCTAATACGTTGGTACTACCGATCGATCCCTTTTGTAAGACTTTGGTTGAATAGGAATAAGTAAGTAAGTAAGTAATTTATTTGTAACCCAACATTTATAAAAAGCGGAGTAAGTGACGGAAAATAAATAAAACAGATAAAAGACACTAAGTTTTCAATCTTCGGCCAGGAAGCAGTGAATAACGTCATGCGCTGGTTGGGCCCAGCTGTCCATGATTTTTAAAAGCGACGAGGAAACATTCAGAAGGGAACACCTAGTGTCACCTGCATCTTGAATTTTGAACTTTTCCGTCAATGCATGATTATGACATAATTTTGACAGATAGAGCGGGTGCTTCGCATATTTAAAATAACGCGATCTCATGTTTTTATCTCCTTTTTTAGCAGAACATGAGTGGGGGCTCTTGCCTTTCCCGAGCATTATTATATGAGGGAGGGAGTAACTCGTTGTAAATGGGGTGCGAAATAAGTCCGTTACCGATCTCGAGGCATAAGTTCAGTCTCCGTTTCTCCAAGGTATCGATTTTGCACGAGTTCAGAAGGGAGTAGAGTACTTTTTTATACCTTTATGATTTTACTTACATGGGGCGCTTTTGAGTTTGTTGAATACGGGAGTTTTGACCTGCAGTTAGAACAAAATTCACACTGCGCATGCTTACTTCATTAATGGTCTTCAGTAATGGTCTTAGGACATCACGTTTTGATAAAAGCTTTGACATGCACAGGCTTGACTTTGCCTTACGAATTATATATACTGTATTCAGGGGCGTCACGACTGGGGGGGGGGGGACCCCCCCCCCCCAATGCTGTCGGCCAGTCAGTAAAAAATAACCGAATCTGCGCGAAGCGCCGGGTTTTTTCGTCAAAGCAGTTGATTTCTTTCACGAAAACAGTCCGTTATTCTGAAAATTGGTCGATTTTTCGTCAAAATAGTCGGTTTTTCTGAAAATCAGTCGATTTTTTTTTATCAAGAATGTCATTTTTGTTGTTGAAAATAGTCGTTTTTTCTGCAGAAAAAGTCGGCAAATCCCTCGCCCCCACCCCCAAACATTTTCGCTAGTAACGGCTCTGACTGTATTATCTTGGGTTGCGAAGCTGCGAAGGGTTGCGAGATATTGGTTATGGAAAAACCCTTTAGATGGCCCGTTTTCTCGACATGACGAAGTTTGACTTAGCGCGTGAAGATGGTTTTGGTTTAAATTGCTTTCACAACCAAGTAGGTCCAAGCTGCCCCGCATTCAACAAGACCAAAGGTTTCGATGGGATCCCAAAAATTCAATATCTGATCCAGACAACAGGGTCTTGTCTTAGCCAGATCCAGTCTTCGCCAGACTCCTTGAACATTTTTAAAATTAAAATTCAGAAACAGATTAAGGCAAAATAGCTAATCACCTGAGAAAACCAAGTTCAGATTTGGATTCAGCATGTGTGTTTACCCCTATCATATCTGTTTTGACGAAAACTTCCTGCCACTTCTGCTAATTTCCCGGTTCCGGCCGAACTCCAGAACTACTTGTCCCGCGAAAAAAGAAAGCTCAAACACGAAATCAGGGTATCTTCTTTCCCCAGTAATGAACATCTAATCAACTTCAAATAGAAATTTAGCTTATAACAAATTTTCCGATTCCAGCCGGATTCCGGTTGAACTATATGTCCGGGTAAAATATGATTGTCATACAGGGACTCAGCATCTCTTCTTACCCCTAAATCGCTTATCTAATCAACTAGAAATAAAACTTTGACTTCCAACAGTTTTCCGGTTTTGGCCGGATTCCGGACGAACTATACATGTCCGGGTAGAAACTTGTTTTCACATAAGTGTTCAGCATGTCTTCTTGCCCTAAATCGAACATATAATCAACTCCAAATAAAACTTTTAATTTTGACAAACTTTCCGGTTTGGGCAGGATTCCGGTTGAAATACTTGTCCGTCGAGAAAATAGTTTTCACCATCGTCTTCAGCATGTCTTCCTACCTCTAAATCGAACATCTAATCAACTTCAAATAAAACTTTTACTTTCAACAAACTTTCCGGTTTGGGCCGGATTCCGGGCGAAATACTTGTCCGTCGAGAAAATAGTTTTCACCATCGTCTTCAGCATGTCTTCCTACCCCTAAATCGAACATCTAATCAATTTCAAATAAAACTTTTACTTTCAACAAACTTTCCGGTTTGGGCCGGATTCCGGGCGAAATACTTGTCCGTCGAGAAAATAATTTTCATCATCGTCTTCAACATGTCTTCCTACCCCTAAATCGAACATCTAATCAACTTCAAATAAAACTTTTACTTTCAACAAACTTTCCGGTTTTGGCCGGATTCCGGGCGAACTACTTGTCCGATGACAAAATGGTTTTCACCATCGTGTTCAGCATGTCTTCTTACCCCATAATCGACTATCACATTAGCTGTTTCAAAACATTTTGTTTGTCCCTTAATTTGAATCCCCTCCCCCACCCCTAAATGTAGAGCTACAAAGCCCATCTACGAACTTGACTGGTCCGACGACCCAACGAACCCTCACACCAAGTTTCATCAAAATATCTCATTCCCTTCGAGAGTTATCGTGCTTACAGACGGACGGACGGACGGACGGACGGACGGACAGACGGACAACTTTTGCGATGTCATAGGTATCCCTCCACTTACGTTTTGGGATCCCAAAAACGAGATGAAGAACGAAAAGAAGGGCAGAAAGGGACAGGTAGCGAGTTGGACCGAAAGCCAATGTAAGTTGAAGGAAGGGAGGAGTCTTGATGAGGCAATTCAAGAAGATAGAATACATTTATGGTGGGTTTACACACTGCGTAAAATCCGAGCGTATTTTGAAATCTGAGCGTGTTTTACGCAGGCTTTGAGCTTGAAAAGATTTCTAGCAATACGGACGTATTTGAGAAATCGGTCCGTTTTGTATTTAAATACGTCCGTATTGCTAGAAATCTTTTCAAGCTCAAAACGTGCGTAAAATACGCTCGGATATCAAAATACGCTCGAATTTTACGCAGTGTGTAAATGGAACATTAGTGACATACGCCAAGTACTTGAACTTGCATATTCTCTTATAGCTGTCGCCACTGTCGTGCCTGTTCTGATTGCCTATACCCTGCGATACAATTTCGAGGTTGAAGAGGAATGGGTTGCCGAGGACGTCAATGCTCTCACCCGGTTTGTAAACGTAGTGCTGTGCGCCTTCGCCTTTATAGATGGCTCTGGTGTGCAAGGAGTGCTGATGAACGGGGCAAGATACGTCGAAAAGGTAGGATTTAGCTCTTCTCTTTGTTCGTTTGACATCTTACACTCCAATAAAGTGCCCTCCGTACGTTTAGCTTTTCCCAACTTTGTGCATAAGCTCATAGATACTACTCTGTGCGTCTCCCGGATTGTGAAATTCTCCCAGATTGTGGAATTCTATTCCTGAACAGTAGGCCCTAGAGACTCTACATTTTAAGTTAAGAAACATCAGACAATTGCTGTACACTAGAAACAGTAAATAGTCAGCATTTGTAGGTCTTGCACTGTCCGTCACCCTTTGTGAAGAACCTTCCTTGATGTGCAATTCACTTTTATTTGTAAATGCTAAGCCATGTACCTCTTGTTGGGAACAGGCCGGCGAACAGAATCAGGCCCCCTACAAACTGGGATGGCGCCGCGGTATGTGAAATACGGTGAAAAACTTAATATTGCGGCGATAATTACTACTATTCTGTTGTATCATCTTGTACCCAAGTTCATCTTTACGAATATCTGGAACGTCTTTGTTTGTTTTGATATCCTCCTTATTCGGAAGATCTGTCTGTTTAGGGTGAGAATATATGATACTGGAAAAATTGTCTCACTTTCGCTTTCTTGGCTAAATGGCGAGCATGGTATGAAGCAAAGGGTAAAGATAAAGATTTCAGATTTGGGTAAGGGCAAATAGTAGTTTCGCTTGGGGGGGGGGGGGGTCGTCGCCTTCTCCAACATGCTGTAACAGTAGTAATTATTTCTAACTTTTTCTTCAGCGTCTTGCTGGGAAGGAGCTTAGAATCTTCGTACGCCGCGGCGACGTGTTGGAACGGCTTGGATGTGTCACTACACTGTGCTTAAATGCTTCAGTCGTGATGGAAAAACAGTAAGAAAAACCTTTTGTAAAAGGATTATCTGGGCAAAAGAGGTTTCTTCGCTCAGCTGGTAAATACTAGGAAGCAGCTGCAGCTTTTCACTTGGTCTGCGTTGACTTACTGCTAAAAAAGAAAATTTTGTCGTTTCAAGATTCAAGTGGGAAGTGTAGTTCTCGTCGCCGGATCGGTGAATGCTAGAAGGCGATATTTTCACTTTGCTTGCATTCACTTGTTGCTTCCGATCCGTAGCGAATTTTTGGACTGCTTCCCGCAACGCAGTAGCCTACATCTGATTTTTGAAAGCTCGTTTGATTCCGCCATTGCAGCATCCTGAATCCAATAGCTACCGATTGTTTCGTTGCTATTACGTTCCAGAAAATCTTGCGGTACTGATACTACTGAATACTGATAGGTTTGAAATGATTTACCCCGTAATGGTTCAGTCAGACCAAAGACAATAATAGTGGGAAAGACCGGCGACTTCGCTAAAATCGGTATCTGAAAATCGATTGGAACGCCACCTAGCGTTTGGACTTTGTCAAATTCCAGCGGTAGATAATTAATATAATCAAAGCAAGAGGGCGTGAGTAGGTAATGTCTGTCTACATTAACTGATTCGGAATCGTGAATTCAACATTTTTTTCCATAAAAAAGCGATTTATTCTTTCCTACTTGTTTTTTATTCCAATTAAAGAGGAAATCTGAATGGAGAAAGAATGCTCATCATAAACAAAATGTGCTTTGATGATGATTCTGCGGACAGCGATGGAAGAAATTGTCAACAGAGCGATTTTTTAACGAAAGAACATCCGCTAAACGGCGCTGATTGTTGTGACTCATGGGGCTTACGGGAGTTTCCGGTCTTTCCCACTTTTACTGTCTTTGAGTCAGACAGACAATCAGGGTTGAGTGGTCGCGGACTTGATCTGGTCTTTGGCAGTGTCATTGACCATATGGAAAAGCTGCGATATCTCAACTCAAGAGGAATACGCAGGAAATCCGGCCGGAAAATCGTGATCATCTGCCCGCACCTTAAATGACACTGACTGGTGCGAAAGTATGTTGGTGTGTACGCCATATTATCGGTCTTCTGTTGGAAGTCAATGATTGCGCAATAGCGCTGTTCTGTGGCTTCTTTGGACTACACTGTCAGAAGTACACAAGGATGCGCTCTTTCGTCAGAAAACACCGGGGATGCGATCTGTTGTTATTTCGTAAGTGTTGTGCACTAAATCTTACGCGAAACAAAGCATTGCCAGCAAGAGCCGAAAAAGCATGTGCTGGCTCTTTTATGGCACTTGCCCTTCGGCCAAGTGCCATATAGCGATCGAAATTTCTGTCAGTGCGTCGCTCTGTCGGTTCGGGGTTTGCTAGTTCAGGCACTTCCACATAAGCTAGGAGGAACCGGAAAATTGAGGTATTTTTAACTTACGAATGGGTAATCGGATTTTAATGAAACTTGGTGACGGGGGGGGGGGGGAGTTGCAGGGGGGGGGGGGCAACAGGAAATCTTGGAAAACACGTAGAGTGGGGAGTTCGGGATGAGACTTGGTGGGAAGAACAAGCCCAAGTCCTAGATACGTCATTGGATGGGTATTCTTTTTTGATAAATTTCTTTTGGTTCTGTGATTTTGCATCTACGTTAATGTTGTTGTTGTATTTTTGTAATTGTTGTTTTTCTTTTCTTTTCACATACTCCATCTTTTCTTTCCGTTGTGTTGTTGATGGGTAATAAAATACTTCATTCATTCATTCACATAACCGGACCGGATCCGGGCACTGTGAGGGAGTTGGAGGGAGTCCGGATTTCAAGTGATCCCGCGAGTTCGGTACTTCCTTATATGCTAGGACGATGAAATTTGGTAGGCGCATCAGGGAACCGAACAGATTGACTTGAGAGTAGTCGTTTCGCGTATCCGACCATCGTGGGGAAAGTTTAGGAATGGGGAATCTGGAATCTAGTGGCATGTCCAACGCTTGAACGGGTGACCGAATATGAAGGAAACTTGACATTTAGAAATACCTCGGGTTTCAGGCGTCCATTTAAAACCCGTACCGGATCTGGTGAGATTGAGTGGGAATTTGGGGGGGGGGTACCGACATTTTTGGGAAATGCTTAGAGAGGAGGGATCGGGAAGAAACTAGCACAAGAACAAGCACAAGTCCTAGACTCGTCATTTTTATAGCTGGACGGGATCCAGGCACTGTGGGGAGTTTGTGGTGGTGGGGGAGGGGTCCAGATTTCTAATGATCCCGCGAGTTCGGAACTTCCTGATGGGCTAAAACGATGAAACTTGGCAGGCGTGCCAGGGATCCGAACAGATTGACCTGAGAATAGAGAATAGTTCTTTCCCCGATCCGACTATCGTGGGGGGAGTGGAGGATGGCGAATTCGAAATATAGTGGCATGGACGACTTTTGAACGGGTGATCGGATTTGAAGTAAACTTGGCAAGTGGAAAGAGCTATCGTCTCAAGTGCTCCATGTCAAGTCCGGATCAGATCGGATACTTGTTGGGGGGGGGGAGGTAGAGGGGGCACCTGAAAACTTCTGAAACACTTTGAGGGATTGGGATGGAACTTGGTGGGGAGAACAAGCATTAGGTCTACATACATAATTGACAGAGCCAGATCGTATCGAAGCTCTGTGGGCGAGTTGGAGGTGGTTCCCGGAATTCGGGTGATCGCGAGTTAGAATAGTTCCAGACGTACTAATACAATGAAACTTCGCAAGCATATCACTGTCCGACCTAAATGACTTGAGAACCTGACACAGTGCCGTAGGGAAACTTCCGTTCCTAGATCCAACCATTTTTGGGTGAGTGAGGGAAGGGGAACACGGAAATTGACTTCCGTAAGTTGGGAACGGGTGGTCCAATTCGAGTGAAACTTAATGGGTCATAAGAATTGATGACCTAGACATGAAAAACATGCGTTCGAACCACATGCGGCCACTGTTCGGGGGGTTGGAGGGGGGTCCCGGAAACTTTTGACATGCACAAAAACCAAACGGATGGACCAAATGAGAGGCAATTTGTACGGTGCCGGGTTTATACGGCCTAGATTTGCTATTTGGTGCCCGGACTGGAACCGGCCACCGTAGGGAGGGGACTGGAACCGCAAATTTGCCGATAGGCTATGCTCCAGTTCCAGTCAAACTTGATGGACGTGAAAAGGAGGTGTCAGAGATGCGACTCTCATGTTTTCAAGTCTTATTCGTTCGAAATGGGGGAGTTGAAGAGGGAGTCCCGGAAATTGTGTGGCTCGCCACGGTGGGGGGAGGGGAGGTACCGGAATTTTCAAAAAAATGCTCAGATTAGAGTGAAACTTGATAAGTGGTAATAGAAGATGCTTTAGACGATCCGTTATTGAGTCCGAACCAGATTCGACCGCGGTAGGGGAGTTGGGGGGAGGTACCGGAAATTGTGTGGCGCGTCTAGGGATAAAACGAGTAGATTTATTGGGATGAAATTTGGAAGTTAGAACAGTCATTTGCTCCAGATGATTCGAGGCGATGTCGGAAATGCTCAGACTTGAGTGAAACTAAATATCCTATTTCTAGGTCCGAACCGCGTTTTTGGAAGGCGGGTGTGACGTTCTCATCTACTTCATTCTACCGCCTACTCGTAAAAAGTGCCATATGAGCTCTTAGCTCTTTCCTTGTGTTATCTGTTGTGAAACTCTGCAGTGATGATCAGAACAGTTCTTACAGAAACTCAGTCTTAATACTACACTGCAAAAAAATTTCCGAGATAGGATTAAAGTTAACTGTAGTATTTGCCTTATCTCTACTAAGATAAGATTAATCCGAACTAGAGATAAGGTTATCTTTTTAGAGACAAGATCATTTCCAGTAGCAAATACTGCATTTTTTTTTTTTTTACAGTGTAGCCAAATTTATAGATATTTATAGATAGATAAATCTTTTTTTTTGCCAAAAACTGATCATGGCTCACGCCAAATTTGTTCGGTATAGTCATGGATATAAATGAGCACACAACCAATAGGCCTACGCATAGACTGCTACAACGGTCATAAATAACATGATAAACTAGCAGCTCAGCTTATGCTTTTGTTATACATCTTTAAAAATGCAGGGACAAAACTCTTTGCAAACCTCTGGTGGTCACATTTAATTGGCTGCAACTTTTCAACCGTAGTAGCTACCTTGCGAGGGAGCCATTTTGACAGCTTTTCAGAAGGGAAAATATTTTTGTGGATCGGGTGATACAGAGATTTGACACCAAACTCCATGCAGAGTTTCAGCCTTCGTTCATGTAAGGAGGTGATTTCGAATTTATGTAGTAACTCTTCATAGGACCTCTCGGCCACCTTTGACGTTATGAGTAGAGCTCGTTTTTGAATCTTCTCAATTCTGTCGGTCTGTTCGACCGTGAGGCCAAAATGCCAAACAGGGGCATTTTTGGTCGGATAAATGAAATGTATATCCGGAACAAGTGTTTAGTGGGGGCCCCATGCCTGGACATGAGCTTAAGCATCTGAAATCCGGCCTTCCCTCGCATTATCGTGTATGAATGAAAATTTAATCGGATGTCGTTAGGACGGATCGAATACATTGGACGAAACTAGCTTTGAGGAAAAAAATATATCAGTAATTAGGGAAGAAGAATGTGTTGCACTGGAAGCAATGCACTTACAAAAATTTGTTTAATTAAATGTTATTTTTAGTTATACTATTGCTCGCGGGTATATGAAAGGTCAGCCATACCCTGATCCGAATTTGATTTTGAGACATCCTGCACTGTCAGATATATTGAAAGAGGCAATCCTTCGTACGGCGTCATGGAACAGCCGTATTCAGGTATGATTCGCATATTTCGTTGTGTATTTTTGTTGTGTTTTGGCATCTTTTTCTTTATGTGGTGTCCTGTAGCAACACCTAATACACCAGTATGTATCAAATTAATTTATTCATATTTGCATACTCAGTTATTCGTTCTCTCAGGGTTTTTAATGTAAAATCAAGAGCCTCCTTCATTCTCCGTCGAAAACCTCAGCAAGAATTTCCTTGCGAAAATCATTCTTTTATACATTTTCATTCATACTTTCAGTCGGAGTCTGGGAAGAATCTCCGAGTTGGTGACGGTGTGGAACATTCCCTGTTGGACTTCATAGAAGAAGAACCAGAAGAACTAAAGACGACAGTTAGAGAGTTTTACGGTCTTAACCATGACAAGGCCTACTCAGCGACAGTTTCTCGCGAGCCATGTGGCTTGCGACTTTACATGAAAGGCGCCGCTGAAGTAGTCCTAGAAAAGTAAGAGAGCTAAGAGAACTGAAAGCGGTTTCGCTTCACTCTGCGAATTCCGCTGCCGCGGGACAGACTACGTTTTTTTTGGTGTTTTCCATATATAGCTTTTTCATAAAAGACAACCGAAATTCGCTATGAAGCTAACTCTTTTTTTTTCTTTTTTTATGCCGCTTAGTATCTTTTACCTTATACATCCTCTCTTGGGGCTTCATAAATTTTTTCTGTCGGCGTCGCGGTCTTGTGGTTTGTTTTTTTGTTGGCACTCTCATCGTACTTTTGCGATCCCCAACAAGCCTCATGGGTCTCACAGTTCAATTGGTTATTTGGTAACAGAACTTTCCCGAAATTTGGAAAAGTTATACCGATTTCGTTACATCAGGAACCAGTAATCCTGCAGAAGAGTCCTTCGTCATTTTGGATAATCGTGTACGGGGGATGACTCGAACCAAGTCATTTGCTATATAAGTTAAAGCCACTATTACTGGGAGCGGCTACAGAGAGGCACGGCACGTCGACGCAGGAGGCACGAATAATAAAAAGAGATTATCAAGTAGTATCGAAACCCGTTTCCGTATCCCGGACTTTTTTTTTAGCCTCGGACTGTGATGGACAATACTTTTGTATGCCCTCGCAGGATCTCCTTCGATTTCTTCCGTGTTTTTGGGATCCCAAAACGTTAGTGGAGGGATACCTATGACAACGCAAAAATGTCCGTCTGTCGGTCTGTCCGTCTGTCTGTGAGCACGATAACTCTCGAAGAGAATGAGACATTGTGATGCAACTTGGTGTGAGAATTCATTGGATCAAGAGTAAGGTCAAGTTTGTAGATGGGCTATGTAACTCTGCATTTAGGGGTGGGGGAGGGGTTCAAATTAAGGGACAAACAAAATATTTTTAAACAGCTAACGTGATAGTCGATTATGGGGTAACAAGGCATGCTGATCACGATAGTGAACACCGTTTTCTTGCCGGACAAGTAGTTCGTCCTGGATCCGGCAAAAACCGGAAAAATGGTTAAAAGTAAAAGATTTATTTGAAGTTGATTAAGTGGTCGATTTACTCAGCACACGAGATCATTATTCAGCCGTCTACGTCAGCACAAGTTACGGATCCGAGCAGCGAAGACTTAACTCGCCGTTCCTGAATTCCAACTTCTTGGACATCGTATCACACATGAAGGCATCTGTGAATGAAGACACTCTGAACACGGTGGTGAAAACCATTTTCTCGCCGAACAAGTAGTTAGTCCGGAATCCGGTGAAAACCGGAAAGTTGGTTAAAAGTAAAAGTTTCATTTGAAGTTGATTAAATGTTCGATTGACGGGTAAGAAAACACGCTGAACACGATGGTGAAAACCATTTTCTTGCCGGACAACTAGTTCGCCCGAAATCCGGCCAAAACCGGAAAATTTGTTAAAAGCAAAAGTTCGATTAGATGACAGATCAAGGGGTAAGAAGAGAGGCTGAGTCTGTATATGACAATCATTTTTACCCGAACATATAATTAGTCCGGAATCCGGTTGTAACCGGATTTTTTTTTAAGTCAAACTTTTATTCAAAGTTGATTAGATGTTCTTGATAGGGATAAGGGGATACGCTGGATTTGTTTCTGTATTTTCTTTTTTGCTGGACTTTCGGGCGAAACCGGAAACTTGGCCGAAGTAAAGCAGGAAGTCTCGTTCAGTATCGTCAAAATAGATATGGCCTATAGAGGTATATCTGAACTTGTTTTTCTCTGATCATTAGCCTGGCAAAGACTGGATCTGGCGAAGACAAGACCCGATTGTCTGAATCAAATATTAGATTTTTGGGATCCCATCGACACCTTTGGTCTTGTTACTTGTTGTGCCCCTGCTCCACTTGGTGACTTTAATGTGTCATAAATCTCTTTAACGTCGTCTACTCAGTTTAAAAAAAAAAATAAAAAAAATAATATTACTTCTATCATTCGTCTAAACGCATATAAAATAGAATAGAAAATATAGAATAAACATAAACAAAAAAGTAAGCAGAGGGATCAAGATCCGACGAAGTTCCTACACCATGTCAAAGAAGTTTATGTCTCATTAGAACTGTCGCGACTGTAGAAAATTCAAGAAAATGTTTCAGTCACTTGAGTTCCCATGCCATGATGTGGAAGTTGCAAAAGGGGTGTGGACTTCTTTTTTGTAGTTCACCCGAGGAAGACGAACAGTCATGCTAATTGGAGTATCAGTTCCTGGTTCGAGACATAGATTAGTAAGGAAGGGGCTGCAGTATCGCCGTAGTAGGGGAAGGGTGGTGAAGTTCACCCTGGTAACCTTTGGCTTTTACTGTTCATAACTTTACAAGAGACCTACTTATTCTTTGCTACGTAATTCGAATACGATATAAAGCATCCTATTCTTCACAGATGCAGGGCTACGATGGGAGAGGAAGCCTTCACTCTCGCTCTTGAAGAAGCTTCTGTTCTTGGAAAGAGGGGTATGAAGCCTATTGCATTGGCCTACAAGTAAGTCAGATCTATACGTATTTGCCAAGGCCGTTGGCTCTTAGCGCAAATAAAATATTATAATAAAAAAATCTTATCTTATACTGTGAGAATAATAGTGATAGTATAATACAGCGAACAGGCGGTGGTCCTCAAAGTTCGCTGAATTTGTTATTACTTCAGATGGAAGAGGCATCCGAATAACTCAACAGTCTGTTCTGGAAGAACCAACGAACGATTTCTTTTAAAGAACAGGCATACGGCTAATTCGTTGCGACATCTGCCACTGAAGCTCTTATATTTACCAATAACTTTTCTCGAACAAGTATGTAGTGTATACCTTCCTATGTCCACAGGTAGTTATATCATGACAATCAGTTTTGTAGAGGTTGATACGATATCGTATCACCCTCCAGAGAGAAGCCGTATGAAACTCCGCAAGAGTTCATCGAGCACTTTTCCTCAACTAGTGAAAAGTAGAACTTGACCTCCTAAAAAGAAATAAAAGGCATCACTTTCAGAAAGAAAAAAAAAAAAAACACTACAGCTTACTTCAGCTTATTTTCTGTACTCTCCAAAAGGCAGGTATTGAGCAAACACAGTCTTTTTGGGATCCCAAAACGTAAGTGGAGGGATACCTATGACATCGCAAAAATGTCCGTCTGTCCGTCTGTAAGCACGATAACTCTCGAAGGCAGTGAGATATTTTGATGAAACTTAGTGGGAGGATCCTTTGGGTCAAATTACAGGTCAAGTTCGAAGATGGGCTATGTAGGCCTATATTTGAGGGTGGGGGAGGGATTTCAAATTAAGGGACAAACAAAATATTTTTAAACAGCTAATGTGATAGTCGATTATGGGGTAAAAAGACATGCTCAGTACGATAGTGAAAACCATTTTTCTTGTCGGACAAGTAGTTCGTCCGGAATTCGGCAAAAACCGGAAAGTTTCGTGAAAGTAGAAGTGTCATTTGAAGTTGATTAAATGTTTGATTTAGGGATTAGGAGACATGCTGAATACGATGGTGAAAACTATTTTCTTGCCGGACAATTAGTTCGTCCGGAATCCGGCAAAAAGCGGGAAGTTGGTTAAAAGTAAAAGTTTCATTTGAAGTTGATTAAATGTTCGATTTAGAGGTAAGAACACATGCTGAACACGATGGTGAAAACCATTTCCTCACCGGGCAACAAGTTCGCCAGGAATCCGGCCAAAACCGGAAAGTTTGTTAAAAGAGAAAGTTTTATTTGAAGTTGATTAGATGACAGATTTAGGGGTAAGAAGAGACGCTAAGTCTGTGTATGACAATAATTTTTTACCCAGACATATAATTAGTCCGGAGTCCGGTTTCGACCGGATTTTTTTTGTTAAGTCAAAGTTTTATTTGAAGTTGATGTTATGTTCTTTACAGGGATAAAGAGATCCGCTGGATTCGTTTCTGAATTTTCTTTTTTTTTTGCTGGACTATCAGTTCGCTCGGGATTCGGGCAAAACCGGAAATTTGGCAGAAGTAAAGCAGAAAGTTTCGGTCAGTATCGTCAAAATAGATATGGCTTATAGAGGTATATCTGAACTTGGTTCTCTCTGATGATTAGCCGGGCGAAGACTGGATCTGGCGAAGACAAGACCCAATTGTCTGGATCAAATATTAAATTGTTGGGATCCCATCGAAACCTTTGGTCTTGTTTCTTGATGTTGTTCTGATTAACAGTCCATTGAAAAAAAAAATTCAGTGTTGCCACTTTTTCTGATCGAACCTGTGAATTTTGGCTGGAAAAAACAGTGACATTCTGGCACCTATGAAACTTGGTTCTTTTCACCAATTATCAACGAGAAATCTCGCTTTATCATCTTCATAATTACCCCCCCCCCCCACAACTTTTTTGCTTCATTTTTGCATTTACTGGTAAGGAACCGGTCGCAGAGTTCTTGATCGCCTTCTCGAAGAAACGAAAATATATGACAAATCACAGAATTATTAATTCTATCTCTCCAATCTCTCAATTTATCGCCTTGATAAATTCTATATATCGAGCACGCCGCGAGGTGGCATCTGCTTCGACACAAATGTGTGTCTGTGTATTTTGTAAATTTGTATTCCTTTTCTAGCTTTTAGCTAGTAAACTTGATTGATTGATTGATTACAAAAAAAAATAAAGTAGAACATTGAATGGAATGGAAAAAAATTAAAAAGAGGGTGTCGGATAAGGATTGTATTGTTATAAACTGAAATGCAGGGGTCACAACAGTAGTCGTTTTCACATTTCTATAGTAGGCACAGTTGCCATTTCACTAAACGAAAATTCCTTACAAAAGTAGCAAATAAGTACGACCAAGCAAAGAAAATTGAGTAGGCTACTTTCTAAACAAAAATTCCGTTTGAAAAAGTTACAATAGTTAACATACCTCCATCTCGGTTCATATCAGAATAGCAACCTCGACAGCCATTTAAAAATATCAACATCCATGTCTGAAGTTAACCTTTATTAAATCACCCCTTTGGAGGCGATATTGCTCGACTGCTTGTAACAAAAGGCCCATACCGCGCCAAACCTCTCAGAATTTGCAACAAACAGTAGATACTGCTTCCTTTCCGGTAGATACTGCTTCCTTTCCAGTTTCCAGAACTACTTCTAAGTTCTAAGATACCTGATGTGGCTGATTCCTTTAAAGGCTCAGTGAAACGAAATTTTGTGTCCTCTCGGTTTGCCTCAAAAATCCATTTTCTCTAGTGAAATCTTATGACAGCGCTTACATTTGAACAAATCTCACCATCCTCCGCCGACACCCAACATGGAGTTGGGGTCATATTAGTTGGATACTGGAATAATCTCCCTGAAAGTGTCGTAAATACCGACGATATCAATCAGTTCAAAGCAGGTGTGGACCGTCACCTGGCTGAAATTCAGTTTAGTGTACATAGTGTCTCGAGAAATTTATAGGAGCGGAAGCCTTTTTGCTTCAGTTATATTATTATTATTACAGTAAGAATATACGGTATTCTTACGGTAAGAATCGGGAACGCTCTCATATGGTGCATGGAAACTCTCGAGCACTTCAGTGTGCCAAGCTTTTGGTGTATAGAGTCACAATCTTTGATACATCTAACCGTTGCTGTTAAAGGACCCCTCGCACTATTTACTCTTCAACTTAATTTAAAATATTCAATTCAACAGTAATTTAAAATAACTTCAACAGTAATTTAAAATATTTGAATACTTTAAAACTAGGCTGTGCTTTCAACAAATAACCTACGGTTCTGGCTGTTTTAAGCCTTTTCCGAGACCCGTTGACTTGTAGCGAAAACAGGGAAACAATTTGCATCACCGTTTTTTCTGATGGAAAAACTTCTCGCAGAGAACCGTCGACAGCGTGATACACATCGAATTTATGTACAGGGCAAGTGAGAAAATCATCGTGGTTTTGTCAGAGGGGCGGTAATATACCGTTCGAAATTGGGGTCTCCGGGTTTAGAAATATATGGAGTGATTATCGAAGTAGGCTGCATTAGTATTGCAGGTATGACAGGTCCTTTAATGATTACCGATAGCGCCAATTTTACTGGCTTTTCTAGAGCGGTGACAGATAATTTTCATTGCGTACGAAACTGATTTCTAGTCGGTGCCTTCCCGTAGTTCCTTATTCAGAAAAGAGGGGCTTAGGTTGGGGATTACGGGTTAGGTATATATACCTAACCAGTGTAACTTAAAAATCGTCCTTCCATTTCAAAGATTTATACGAGCTTCGTGCTCGTAATCTATATCACCGTCCCGCTTAATTGGAAGTGTGAAAACCGTGAGAATTTGCACAAGGCGTTCCCCTAGGAACTGGATGAGTGGCTGCTGTATATTGGCCGTGGCCACTCCACCCCCACACTTCTCCGTCTATGAACGGCCATCGCCTTCTATTTGAACGAGTAATTTTTGTGCCCCGACTTTGTTGCGTGCTGCAGGTCCACTTCTCGGCCGCTTCCGGGCTGATTCTTTCTACATTCGTTTTTGCAGTGCAATGCTTCCGAAGAAGACTGCAGCGCTTCTTGAGAATCGCAGACTTGCTTACCGACCAAGTCCGTGCTTCCCTGCAAGGTGAAGCTACCGCAAGAAGAAATCTTGCTGGCAGTGAATCCAAAAACGCATCTTGTGCAGAAGCAAAGAAGTGCTGCCGCAGCGATGCGGCAGCACTATTGCAACGAAAACGAGGCTCTGCTCTCTGCTGTGAATACGTGGGTATAGTTCGGAATATTTAAACAATCCGACTTTGACCTGTGGCATTCGAATTGATGACAGCTCGATATGGTTGCCGCAGTGATCTTTTATAACTACTATTATTTTTAGAAAGTAATTCCTTGTTCTTCTTTTAGGAATATCAGTCCGGAGGAAATAGCTATGTTAGACCAGGATGGCACGGACATGATTGACCAAATTCAAGACCTGGAATTAATTGCTTTGCTTGGTCTGGAAAATCATGTGGCTTGCGAGGTGAGTCTGTCTCACGAAACAGTGAATTCGGCTTTCTATCTGTGACACTAGTCCACTGCTTTTGCAGGCAGGAAATCAGTGACCACACACTCAGAAGTTTCATAACACCTAACACAAGGGTGCGCGGTTTCAACAGATAACACTTAGGATAAGCTGTTTAATTTTAGAAACGGTACACATTAAAACTTCATGCATACGAGACGAGTTAAAACACTGCCGAAAAAGCATCTGTTTACTTTTTGAGATCCCAAAACGTAAGTGACGGGATACCTGTGATTTCATAAAAGTGTCCGTCTGTCCGTCGGTTAGCACGATAACTCTCGAAGAGTTAACATGTTTTATTCGGACTTGGCCTGAAGACTATTTGGGTCAAAGTACAGGTCAGGTTCTAAGATGGGTTCTGGCCCTACGTTTAGGGATGCGTAAGGGGTTTCAGATTAAGGAGCGAAAACAAATATTTTAAAAAGCTAGTGAGACAGTCGATTTAGGCGGAAGGAGATATGCTGAATCCGAATATGAAAATTATTTTTCGCCGAACAAGAAGTTCACCCGGAATCCGGCAAAACCGGAAAATTTGTGAAAAGTAAAAGTTTAATCTGAACTTGATTGGAGTTTCGATTCAGGGTTAAGGAGACATGCCGAGCCCGAATAGGAAATTTATTTTCTTGCCGTACAAGTGGTTCTCCCGAATCCGGCTTCCAAATCCGGCTTCCAAATCCCCGGAATCCAATTTGTCAACAGTTAAAGTTTAACCGGAGATTGATAACAGGTTTGATTTAGGGGTAAGTAGACATGCTGAATCCGAATATGAACATTATTTTCTTGCCGGACAGGTAGTTGGCCCGGAATCGGGCCACAACCGGAAATTTAACATGAAGATTTAAAAGTCGATATAGGGTGAGAGGACATGCTGCTGCAGCTTTCGAACATACTAAAGATCGATTAGAGATGGGGGAAACGAGGCATGCTGAATCCACTTTTGAATTCTGAATTTCGTTGACGGGTCAGCTGTCAAATTTGCCAAAACCCGGAAATTTCGATCGAAAGGTTCGCCTCTCAGCGTTACCAGCTCTTTTGCCAAGAGTGCTAAAAGGAGGAATTTGGTCAAGTCATCAAGTTGGTCTGAAGTCGAGTAGAGACCAGATGTTGGAGGAAACATGCATGCTGAATCCATATTTGAACTTGGTTATAGGTTATGGCAAAAGGTTAAAGCGGTTTGGCGAAAACCGGAAATCTACAAGATTCACTTGTCTGGGTCAAGTACAGCCCAATAAATGTAGCACAATAAATATTCAAAATTTGGGATCCCATCGAAACCTTTGGTCTTGTTTGTTTGTCGTCATTACATCGGAAAGTCAGCAGATGCGTTTTTGGCGTTTTTTGGCTCTCCTTGCAATGCTGGTTTGTTATGCATAAAAGTGTTTAATGTGTAAAGTTTGAAAAACATAAAAGCTAACTTCCGATACAAATGTAAAATCATCTGGTGAATCCATTTTTGAACTGTATTGCTTGCCAGACAAGTTGGTCGCCCGGAATCCGGCAAAAACTGGAAATTTGGAAGTTTGATTTATTGAAAAAAATAGTGAAAGTATTTTCTGAAGTAATTAGATATTCGGTATAGGAGTGATACATAAATTGATAAATATATTCTGCATTTCCATAATAGCTCAACTATGACTAGCAGAGGATCGTCATGACGCAACGCTTGTCAAAGCGAATGATGTACAATGTATACAGTATGTGATAATAATGATTATGGAAAAAATAAGTGGGGAAATAAAGTGAGGTACGAATGATGACAAATATCGGTCAGGCGAATGTACTAGGGGCGGGGTAATTTGGAGCCGATTCTTTTTCCAGTTTTTAGTCTAGTTAGTCTAGTGTTGGGTGAGCATCATTCGGCGATTGATAATCAGGTAGGATAGATCTATGATTATCTGAAGATAGACATCCCAGTCCGAAACCAATGTTAAGCTTGTGTCTACGGCACGCCAAAATAAAAAGACCAAGTTTTTTAATGCCATCGTCATAATATGTGATAATCTTGCCCAAGATAATCTTAGAAGCCCGCTTCTGTATCCCCTCTAGTATCTCCGTCTGACTTTTGGTAAGGCACGGATGCAAAATAGGGAACGAACGAGTATTCAGTTACAGGGCATACATACGTGCAATATAGGGATCTCGTGAGTCGTGTTGGTATTCCAAATCTCCGGAGCATTGCAAGGGATTCCAGAAGTAGAGAAGGTTTGCGCAAGGTAGTGCAAACATGAGAATTTAATTTTAAATTTTGGCAGTTGTGACTCCCAAGGAGTTTTACTTTCTTACGGTAAGCTTGATCTGGCAATTCTCTCTGTAAAAACGAAAATAATCTGAAAATCTGATGTAAGGCCCGGATGCAAAACAGGGCACGAGTATTCAGTTCCAGGGCATACATACGTGCAATATAGGGATCTCATGAGTCTTGTTGGTATTCCGAATCTCCGGAGCATTGCAAGGGATTTCAGAAGAGAAGGTTTGTGTAAGATAGTGCGAACATGAGAATTTCATTTTAAATTCTTGGTAGTTGTGACTCCCAAGGAGTTTTACTTTCTCACGGTAAGCTTGATCTGGCAATTCTCGCTTTAAAAACGAAAACAATCTGAAAATCTAAATCCATTTTTGAAGCAATTCTGTAGTCGCTTTTAGATTCGAAATAAGAGTAAATTACAATCTGAATCAATATCTGAAATTATTTCTCCATACTTCACGGTGCAAAACGGATAAGTCAGCTACATATTATTAGAGCTATATTTCGGCACATCTTGGCAAGGGTCTCTTCAGGCTCAAACCGCTCGAGCTGGAAAATAAACTCATTTTCTAACTTGAGCCTGAAGAGGACCCTTGCCAAGAAGGGCCGAAATATAGCTGTAATAAAATTATCCGTTTTGCATCGTCAATGAGGATTCGCAGTCGGCTTGGGCTGAAGGAATATTTATTTATTCATCGAACAAGGACTCCGTCCAGAATCCAGCAAACTCCTGAAACTCGAAAGAATTGAAAGTCAATTTCGAAGTCGCTTTGATTTGGGGGCAAGAATGCATGCTAAGTCCACGTCTGTGTGAAGGATACTTTTAGGATAGGTTTTCGCATTGGATCAGTCGTTCAGCCGGGATCCGCGGAAAACCAGCAGGACTAGCAACTGGTATATGCGCAACAAGAGGACTCCTAGGGCTGGAAGGATTCGAGTACAACAGGATTCGAATGAAACCTGAATCTGCCAATCTCTTTCTCCTCTCGTCTCTCTTGCTAGGTCGGCGTTATGTAGGAATTCCTATAAGGTGCACTGCACCGTCTTTTTCAGGCAAAGGATCTCATGAAGATTTTAAACAGAGCAGGCGTTGACGTCCGACTAATCACTGGAGAGTCTTTTGAACGAGCAAGATTCATCGCGGAGAAGATCGGGCTTGTTAAGCCAGGTGACAATCTTGTTGTCAGAGGAGATACGTACAGGGCACGAATTACGGACCCGAAAGGAAATGTAAGTTTAGAACAAAATACACAGCATGCAAACGACGCAGTGGCTGTTGGGATTGACTTATAAGAGGCACGGCACGACGTGGCGCAGAAGGCACGAGTAATGTAAGTTCGTAACTCCAGAGCCTAAAAGCAGGCACGTTAGAAGATTGTTCCTGTCCCTGACTATGAAGCTGGAAAGGGCCCTTTTAGTTTTCGTGCCTCTTTTTAGTACTCGTTTCTTCATACAGTGCCATTCCTTGCCTCTTTTTACTCGATCTCGTGGCTATTTATGTCCATCGCCAGCTGTAATTTGCCCGTGTATGGTTCAACCGCCAGCGCTTTTCATTCTAGATTTCGTACAAAACGCTCGAACGTCCAGCATAAGTCTTTTGGGGTGTTTACAGTATAGGCTACTGTGCTAGCAGGAGTTTGTCATACCTCTCGACAGGGTGGTATTGTGGGCGATATCGTGCTCTGTCTACAGGGTTCGTGTGGCTCTGGAAATCAGGGAAAAGTAAAAAATTAATGGAAAAGTTCAGCTATACTTATGAATCAAGTTTTTTTTTAAATTTTCTTTTTCGTCGGTTCTCTGTACAAAGTTTATGAGTTGATAACTCTGTTCTTTGAGCCGTCCCAGTTTGTGGAATGAGGAATCGCATTGTTAATTTCTCGTACAGTTTGAACGGCTTTACGAAGTTGATGGATGTTTTGTTCAGTTTTTATGGCACTTGCCTTCCGGCCAAGTGCCATAACCCGACCACTTTTCCGTCGGTCTGTCGGTTGGTCGGTCAGTCCGGTGTTTGCGAGTTAGGGTACTTCCAGATGTGCTAGGACGATGAAACTTGGCAAGCATATTAGGGACCCGTCCAAACTAACTTGGAAACAATCACTTGCTCGATCCGACCATCGTGGGGGGAGGTAGGGGAGCCGGAATCCGCAATTTAGAGACATGCATAACTTTCGAACGGGTGATCGGATCTTAGTGACTTGATATTTGGAGAGGCCTCGTATCTCATATGTACTATTTCAAGTGCGGACCGAATACGATGGGTCTGGCCGGAAATCATGTGACACGCTTAGAGTGGAGCGATCGGGATGAAACTTGGTGGGAGGAACAAGCACGAGCCCTAGGTACATCATTGACAGAGCCGGATAGGATTCGTGCACTGTGGGGGAGTTGGAGGGGGTTTGCGGAATTCCGATGATTCGGAGTTAAGTTACTTCCAGGTGGGCTAGGACTATGAAACTTGACAGGCAATTCAGGGATCCGACCAGATTAACCTGGGTTAGTCAACTTCCCCATCCGACCACCGTGGGGGGAGTGGAAGGAGGCGGAATCCGGAATCTTGAGGAATGTATAACATTGGAAATGATCGGATCTTAACGAAACTTGATATTTGGAAAGAGCTCGTGCCTCGAATGACCCATTTAAAGCCGGATCCGATGAATGCGGGGGGGGGGGGGCCGGAAATCTTGTGACACGCTTAGAGTCGAGTGGTTGGGATGAAACTTGGTGGGAAGGACAAGCACAAGAACTAGATACTCTGTGATAGAACCGGATCGAATTTGGGCACTGTGGGGGGAGTTAGAGGGGTGGGGTCCGGAAATCGGGCTACCGCGATCTAAGGTATTTCCAGATGTGCTAGGACGATGAAACTTGGCTTGAACATTAGAGACTTGACGGGATTGTTTAGAAATAATCAGTTCTCCGACCCAACCATCGTGGGGGAGTGGAGGGAGGGGAAATCTGGAATCTTGATGTATGTATAACTCTTGAACGAGTTGTCGTATCTTAACGAAACATGATATTTAGGAAGACCTCATGTCTCGGATGTCCCAATTTGAGTCCGGACCGGATCCGGTGAATGTGGGGGGGGGGGGGGATCGGGTGGATCTTGTGACACGCTTAGAGTGGAGCGATTGGGATGAAACTTGGTGGGAAGAACAACGACAAGAACTATATACATTAGTGACAAAATCGGACCGGGTTCGGGCACTGTGAGGAGAGTTGTTGGGTGGGGGTCCGGAATTTCGGTGATCGCGAACTAAGGTAATTCCAGATGTTCTAGGGTGATGAAACTTGGCTTGAACATTAGAAACTTGACAAGATTGGATCAGAAATTGTCACTTCTCAGATTCAACCATCCCTTAAAAGTACTAATTCTAACCTTAAAGTACTAATCCTAAGCACAAAGTACAGAAAATGCTTTTAAGCAAAGTTTACATTTAACTCGAAGGTGTTAAACTAATTTTTAGCACCCTTAAAGGACACCTGAACAATGACACCATACTTGAACACACCATGGAGAATGCATTTACAGACATGGACAAGGAAGGCATTCTTCTCCTGAGCGTGACGTTTTCAAAATAGGGATGATTGTTTCCGGAGGTTTGCACATGCAGACTCCAAGACAAAAAGCGCAATTCGTTCAAATCTTGTACAGCGCTGGCCCGGATCGTATTGGAATTTATTCTAGATATACGTTTGGGCTTATCAGGTTAAAAAATATTCCAGAAGAAGGGTTGATTGGAGACATTTGTTCATTTCTAAAATTACTCGGTACTGAAATAAGGACCGATGCAAAATGGAGCAAAAATCATAGCTTGGAAACGGTATTTCGTACTTTGATTGGGTTTTCTGCAGGCAATGTTAACGGACGTCATACAGATAGGGATGATACTTGGTACTCTTCATTCAGGTGTCCTTTAAAGTGCGTTTCTTAACCGAAAAGTAAAAAAATACGTTAACCAAACGAAAGATATTTATGATCCCCAAGGGCCCGTGATCATTTTTGCCTCACGGGTTTTGCTTACAACTGAGTTTCTTAAAATACAAACAATATTTTTGAGCAAAATATATATTTTCTTGATTCCAATGAGCTTATCATCATTTGTGCTTCAGGAGTGTTCATTGCAGATGCATTTCTAGCGCCCTTAAAGTGCGCATCATCACGGCCAAATGCATAAATAAATAGATTTTACGAACAATACATTATCGTGATTTCCAAGGACCTATGACCGTTCTTATCTCAAGGATTTCGCTTACATATGATCACAACAAACCCACGAATTGACGAGTTCATACTTTAATCCTCTGACCCAGCCTTGCAAGTGCCATATGAGGTTCCAGCTCTTGTTTTTTCAGTAAATGAGTTAATTTGTTCACTGAGGTAATCGAAAGGTGCTGGAAAACTGATGGAAAAGGGCAGGGAAAATCACCAAAAAAGGTCAGGGAAGTCAGGGAAAAGTCAGGGAAAAACGTGGAACAGCAAGCGCACGAACCCTGGTCTAGTAGCAGCATAAAAAAAGAAAGGGCTATTAGTTCTTGCATTAAGCGCATACGTATTGAGTTCTACTAATGATGAACAACAATGCGAGAGGTATTGCAGCTATGTGAAAGTTTTTTTTTTCCTTTCGAAATTGTTTTGATTAGAGACTGCGTTTTGGAGATTATCAAGGTGAGTTGATTTAGGATATACGGAACATAACTTATGCCCTTACTTTTAAACCTTATAGGAAATAAAAAGATCTGCATATCCTCATATATACATCGTACCTAACCAGACCTCAAAAGTACCTGTTCGTTTGTTGGAATCTAGAATAGTGAGATACTTGCTAGATAAATGGGAAGCCTACAGTTTTGGCGTCTTATCCCTTGAAGAAGTAGTAAGTAAGTAAGTAAATAATTTATTTATGACCCGCCAATGTGAACAAGACCAAAGGTTTCGATGGGATCCCAAAAATTCAATATCTGATCCAGGCAACTGGGTCTTGTCTTGGCCATCGCCAGATTCCTTGAACATTTTTACAATTAAAACTCAGAAACAGATTAAGGCCAAATAGCTAATCACCTGAGAAAACCAAGTTCAGATTTGGATTCAGCATGTGTGTTTACCCCTACAAGTCATATCTGTTTTGACGAAAACTTCCTGCCACTTCTGCCAATTTCCCGGTTCCGGCCGAACTCCAGAACTACTTGTCCGGCGAAAAAAGAAAGCTCAAAGACGAAATCAGGGTATCTT
Source organism: Branchinecta lynchi (assembly GCA_023053575.1). NCBI lineage: Eukaryota > Metazoa > Arthropoda > Branchiopoda > Anostraca > Branchinectidae > Branchinecta > Branchinecta lynchi. The sequence goes on along the minus strand of JAKZAP010000011.1, from coordinate 11,497,775 downwards.
CTTTCCCCAGTAATGAACATCTAATCAACTTCAAATAGAAATTTAGCTTATAACAAATTTTCCGATTCCAGCCGGATTCCGGTCGAACTATATGTTCGGGTAAAATACGATTGTCATACAGGGACTCGGCATCTCTTCTTACCCCTAAATCGCTTATCTAATCAACTAAAAAAAAACTTTGACTTCCATCAGTTTTCCGGTTTTGGAACTACGGGTCCGAGTAGAAACTTGTTTTCACATACGTGTTCAGCATGTCTTCTTGCCCTAAATCGAACATCTAATCAACTCCAAATAAAACTTTTAATTTTGACAAACTTTCCGGCTTAGGCCGGATTCCGGTCGAAATACTTGTCCGTCGAGAAAATAGTTTTCACCATCGTCTTCAGCATGTCTTCCTACCTCGAAATCAAACATTTAATCAACTTCAAATAAAACTTTTACTTTCAACAAACTTTCCGGTTTGGGCCGGATTCCGGGCGAAATACTTGTCCGTCGAGAAAATAGTTTTCACCATCGTCTTCAGCATGTCTTCCTACCCCTAAATCGAACATCTAATCAATTTCAAATAAAACTTTTACTTTCAACAAACTTTCCGGTTTGGGCCGGATTCCGGGCGAAATACTTGTCCGTCGAGAAAATAATTTTCACCATCGTCTTCAGCATGTCTTCCTACCCCTAAATCGAACATCTAATCAACTTCAAATAAAACTTTTACTTTCAACAAACTTTCCGGTTTTGGCCGGATTCCGGGCGAACTACTTGTCCGATGACAAAATGGTTTTCACCATCGTGTTCAGCTTGTCTTCTTACCCCATAATCGACTATCACATTAGCTGTTTCAAAATATTTTGTTTGTCCCTTAATTTTAATCCCCTCCCCCACCCCTAAATGTAGAGCTACATAGCCCATCTACGAACTTGACTGGTCCGACGACCCAACGAACCCTCACACCAAGTTTCATCAAAATATCTCATTCCCTTCGAGAGTTATCGTGCTTACAGACGGACGGACAGACGGACGGACGGACAGACGGACAACTTTTGCGATCATCTTCTCTGGAGGTTGAATGACTTCATATCATCCTCTCTCTGAAGGTTGATATGACTTCATATAATCCTCTTTGGATGGTAATGTGAAAGTCACGTCTACCGCAAAGCCGACTTCACCGAGCTCGAAACTGGCCGCATCTGTGCCGAAAAAAGGCGAAACAAGAAGTTAAGTATGATTAGCTTTCAGATGAAACTGTAAGCAAGTAAAATATTTACGTCACGAGTATTCGGACTTCGGCATCTCCTGCAGCAGGGAGAGTAGAATAGGAAGTAGGAAACAGGGATCCCCGTTGTGTTCCTCCTGAAACACGGAGAGTAGAATAGGAAGTAGGAAATAGGGTTCTCAATCGTGTTCCTCCTGTATCAGGGAGAGTAGAATAGGAAGTAGGAAATAGGGTTCTCAATCGTGTTTCTCCTGCATCAGGGAGAAAGGTATCAAAAACAGGTGTCCTGCATTCCCGTTTTTAGTACTTGGTTGTCATGCAAGCGAAAACGAAGTGCCCAAAAACAGGGGTCCAGCATTCCCGTTTTTAGTACTTGGTTGTCATGAAAGCGAAAACAAGTGCCAAAGAACAGGGATCCTGCATTCCCGTTTTTAGTACTTGATGGTCATGAAAGTGAAAATGAGTGCCAAAGAACATGGGTCCTGCATTCCCGTTTTTAGTAAAAAGGACGGTGCAGCGTTCCCCCTTTTAGTAATGTTCCTCCTGGTGCAATGTTCCCGATTTTAGTACGTTGTTCCCGTTTTTAGTACGCGTTCCCGTTTTTAGTACGCGTTCCTCCTGCACCGTGTCGTTCCATTCCCTTCCCGTTTTTAGTCGATCCCCTTACGTTTTGGGATCCCAAAAAGCGGAGTAAATGAAGAAAATAAACAAAATACATAAACACACAGAAAAAGGCACTTAATTTCAATCTTCGGTCAGGAAGCAGTGGATGACGTCGTGCGCTGGTTCCATGATTTTTGAAAGCGATGAGGAAACATCCAAAAGGGTAACACATGCATCTTGAATTTTGAACTTCTCCGTCAATGTATGGTTATGACATAATTTCCACAAATGCAGCAGATGCTTTGCATATTCAAAATAACATGATCTCATCTTTTAAATCTCCTTCTTTCGCAGAACATGAGTGACGCCAGAAGTATAGAAGTAGTATAGAAGGAGCGCAGAAGGTGCTGTACAAATTTCCCAAACCTTTACTATTATAGCGCTCTCGGTTGGGGACGATGCGCCCATAGGCGCTACGGATTGATTTATAAACTTCTTGAACAATCGAATTGCAAAATTTTGACAATGCAGATTTGAAGGTTATGCCGAGCAACCCTAGAGAGTCTGTTGATTTGACGATGAGCGATCCAAGAGAGATAGAAGCTTTGGATGCATTCGTACCATTTGACGAAGGGTTGAAATGCAGGTACTCACATTTTGACAGGTTAACTTCAAGGCCGATTTTCAGAAGTTCCGACGACAGCTTACTTCAGTTTTTTGTGAATGTGGATTGGCTGCGGCTTACTAAGAGCAAGTCTTCCGCGTAGGCTATGTAGCTGAAGCCATGGTCTTTATAAAGTAAGCAGGGTGCAAAGAATCGAGACAAGAAGATGTGGCCGATTTCACAATAGTAGTTCTGTTCCAACATTGACATCCTTCCAATCTAGGTGAACGGAGATCTCGTAGACGATCTTCGAGGAGTTAAGGTCATATCTAATGCCACGTCCTTCGAGCGACGGGAGTTCATCAGAGGGCTTGTTCGTAGTAAGATCAACCATCCGTTGTTTCCCGAGGTTGTTGCAGCGACCTTCGAAGGACTAGAAGATATTCCTACCATAGATATCTGTGATGCCGCTATCGCGTTGGTGAGTTTTCATTTATTTTGTTTTTTATTTATTTGTTTATTTACTTCAGCCATAGCCATATACATAGAAATCATCCTATTTGATCCGTTCCGTCTGTAGATTGCGAGTTTTTTTTTTATTTGTAAGGCGGTTGCAAAGTTGTATTTGCATGATTTTTTTTTTTCAGTCTACAGCAAAACAAATCTGGGTGTAGAAACGAAATACGAATAAAATTTAGAATTATTGAAAATAAGAATAAATACTTTGAGATCAACCATTCAAGTTAATCTTTTTTTTATTTGAAGATGAGAATAAGCTGACACATTCCTCTAACTCTCCTGCACATTTGTCTGCGATTTTGGCTTGTGTATGTATGTGCACTGATAAGATGTACTGATAATTACACCTTGCTCCAGCATCTGTTTACGGCTTCAGACAAAAACTTTAAAGTAAACTTTTCTCTGTAAAAATTCAGCTACTTTCCACGAGAATTCCCATCCCTGAATGTGGCTAACATCCTAAAACTTCATTCAGTCTGAACCTGGACGCTAGGCCCCTTCAGCTTCACTGTAACTGACAGATCTTTCGCAAAGTCACAGAAGACCAAGTTGCTTGTTGGGCGTATGGAGGCAGCGACTTGGCTTTTAGTTACAACATTCCCTCGCTGCTTGACGAGGGTTATATCCTGGCCAAATCTAAACGAGTGAAAAAGCCAACCGCGAGTTTCAGCTTACCGAGTAAGATACCCCCCCCCCCCCACATACTAAAAAAAAGCTTAATCTCTACTTCTAGGATGAGTCTAGCGGTGACGCCGTGAAGGATGCAGCAGACCTAGTAGCACCAGGTCGTCTGGCACATCTTACCCATGCGATAGCCCATGGACGCTATTTGAGTGATTCAGTCACGCGAGTGATTCAGTTCCAAGCTAGCGTGGGTTTAGGCTTTTCCCTTTGTGCTGTTACAGGAGCTGTCTTCTTCAATGACTTCATATTCAAGGTACGCGGATTTTTTTACTATTACGCTAAAAAGTTTCTCCGAATAAGCGAGATAAGATTAATCCGAATTAAAGATGAGATTATATTTTAGAGACAAGATTAATCCCAGTAGCAAATACTGCAAGATTTTATTTACAGTGTAGCAAGTGCCCTTTGAGAGTGAATCCACTCTGTACGTGGAAAGTTAAGAGTAGCGGAACAACGAGAAGTTCTTAAGCGCAGTAGAGCAACAACCACTTTCCATTGGTTCAGGCGCTCGGCCTTATCTCAGTGATCATCCGCCTTCTTCTTCATTTTATGTCCCGTGGGATTCCTTCCAGACTGAGTATACGAATACGTGTGCGTGTAGCCTGGAATGCGTCCAACTCCTACTTTTGTTGCTAGTATCTATAAAACCTAAAAAACACTAATCATGCACTAAGCTACCGACTTGTTTTCGGACCATTCCTTCTTCTCTGTTTAATTCAGACCGCCTTCTATGTGTGAGCGGCAGTAAAGCAACCGGAGATTTCCTGCTCTGAATCTCTTACGCGGTCAACTGTCTGTGCCATACATTGCTGAACCCTACAAGCACTAGAATTTTCCTAAGGGCGCCTCCAGTCCATTATCATTATCACGTACAATGAAAGTATAGGATGTTTACCACAAATGATGAACGTGAAGGACTTAAGCGTGACAGTGCAGTTCCATTAGTAATCGGAAGCAGGGGTGCCTTCCAGTGGTTTAGTGACGACAATGACGATTGACACAATTGTCTCACTCCCGGTGTCATTGCCGAAAAGAGTGGAAGTTCTTCTTTTTACGCCAAGTTTTCGTAATGAAAGAGCTTCGAGAACGTTTCCTGGCGTAGCTTAAAAAAAAGTGTTTCCGCTGATGGAAAGCTTGGGGGGGGGGCTGAACAAAAAATGGTTCTGATGGCCATGTCGTTTTAACTTAGTGAGAGTTGGTTGGTCAGAGTGTTCATAGTTAGTCTCCTTATAGCCAACCCAGCTGATGCTCATGATGCTGCTTTGGGATGTGATAGCCCCGCTGCTTCTTGTGTCGGGGTCGCCCGCAGATGACATCTTACTCCGACGTCCTGACTTGTCCTCAGCGCCTCTTTTGGACAAACATGTCATCAGGAATGTCCTTTTCGCGGCCACGTCTTACCTACTGTCGCTGCTTTACTTTTACTGTGATGGTAGGTCACATTTTTTGTTTGGGGGTGGCAAGGAAGGGTATTAAAGGACACCTGAATGAAGAGTACCAAGTATCATCCCTATCTGTATGACGTCCGTTAACATTGCCTGCAGAAAACCCAATCCAAATACGAAATACCGCTTCCAAGCTATGATTTTTGCTCCGTTTTGCATCTGTCCTTATTTCAGTACCGAGCAATTTTAGAAATGAACAAATCTCCAATCAACCCTTCTCCTGGAATATTTTTTAACCAGATAAGCCCAAACTTATATCTAGAAGAAATTCCAATACGATCCGGACAGCGCTTTACAAGATTTGAATGAACTGCGCTTTTTGTCTTGGAGTCTGCATGTGCAAACCTCCGGAAACAATCATCCCTATTTTGAAAACGTCACGCTCAGGAGAAGAATGCTTTCCGTGTCCATGTCTGTAAATGCATTCTCCATAGTGTGTTCAAGTCTGGTTTCATTGTTCAGGTGTCCTTTAAAGTTCCGAATCAAAGCCTAGATTTGTAATCCTAACTCAGTGTTAAGCTTTTCCTTCATAAGAACCCACACTCTAATACTCTGACCCGTCGTAAAGACAAGATAAGATTTCAGACATCAAACGTTATTTTGCTACATAGCACGTTTCAAGCAAGAAAGAAAATAAAAATGAAAAGAGACATTCGTGAAATCTGCAAGGATTAACTGCTTGCAAGCTGGTATTGGAAACTCACGAAAATGTCATTGCTACTTATAGTCACAGATGATTCGTTAAGCTTGTGGAAGGAATTTAGGAATTCTGGCATCGCGGAATCGGGAGGAAAGAGTGAAAGGCGGTAAGCCAAGGGCTAGTGACTCTGCAATTTATAACCCAAAACAAGTGAATGCATGTGCATTTTTGTCATTGTTTCTGAGAATTTGGTAGAAGAAGTTTACACGTGTCAGTAAATAAAGTGTAGGCCTACTGTTGAATGTAAGCAGAAATATTATATTTTTAGCCCGTCAGTTTGTATTGCTTTTAAACTTGTATTGCTTGAGCCAGTGTTCCTGCTGCTAAACACCTGTAGTGTAGATGGAACAGGAAGTGAATACGTTAATTGACTATTTAGCGCGTTCTTGCGCCAGACAGAAGGGTTCATTGCCTTTTCGGGCGCCTACGTTATCACCTCCGTCTTGTGAAAGTCTGCCTCTTAAGCATTGTCCTAATAGGTGTAATAAGGTGTAATACCGCGTATAAGACTTATCACAGATTCCTCTTTTCCTCGGAGCGCGCTGTAATAAGTTGAATAAGGAGAATAGACTAGCGTTCTATTCTGGCTTATGCAGGGCCAATCAAATCGCTTGGTTGGTTCCGCCAGCGGGCCGAGGAGAGGCGCAGCGTCGTCAGGGTTGCCAAAGAAAGCAATACAGTTATACTTTGTTGGAAGCTAAATTAACAACTTTTCTTAACAAAAACACGTTTTTGTTCTATTACGACGGCTTTTCGTCAGTTCGAGGATCAATGCTGTCCATCCGTTATTTTAATAGCTTTTTTACAGAATGGTTTGCGTTATATTGTACTCGTGCACTTCAAGTAGTACCAAGAACCTTTTCGGATATTTTTAGAGCTCGAAAAATTGTATTACCTTGGCAACACCGGAAGCCGCATCGATAAGAACCTCTTGGGTTGTATTTGAACAGGCGTGTGTATTAAGACGTAAACATCGCGTATAGTGCTATTCACCTTATTACACCTATTAGGACAATGCTTTAGGAGTATCCAATCCTGTGTGTTTGTGTTGAAATTGTGGACGACTGTTACAGTTGCGTTTTCAGACAACAATGAGTTTAACACGGAGTCTAACGCCAACGTGCAAATGCCTATTTCCATCCCACAGTGTTTACTCTCGAGGATAATCGTTGTTAAACCCGCACATAACACGCGAGGCTTACGCTTTTAAACAAGAACATAGTAACACAGTGTTTGACTCTGGCAATTGAAAACGCTTTTTGCTAAACTCAGGGAAAACACAATTGTCTGAAAACGCAACTTAGGTTTTTATCTTGTATTCAGAGTGGGTGTCTGTAACAATGCCGGTCGTCTGTTTGGAAACTTAAACAATGAATTACTCGTCGAAAATTACTGTTTTCTCCACACGATTGCCCGTCTTGCCTGCTGCGCATCGGTGCAGTTCAGCGAGTAACCTATTCCTTTGCAATGACATTGGGTTCCGCGATTAGGTTATGTATGGTCATAAAACGCGTAGGCTAGTGCAAGTAGTTAGATTTTGGTTAAAAATAGTAAGTCTCCAAGAAGATAGGCTGCTGAAAGTGGCATACTTAGAGACCCTCGGATCAAAAAAGAAGCGTTCTTAGCCTTGGCAAGTGAAAAAGCTGTTGTACGAAGCTGGACTGTCGTATGCTTGGAATAATGGACATGGTGATGCCGAAGATTTGAAAAATTTGATTGGAAAATTTACTTCAGTACTTCAGGACCAAGAAACTCAGTTATGGAATGAAGCTATTCGGAAGTCGGAGACGCTCACTAATTATCCGAAGTTTAAGAATTTGTTTGGATTAGAATTTTATTTTAAGCTAGGTCTACCCGCAGAAATATTAAAGATGTGGTTCCAACTCCGGGCGAACTGTCTCCCATTACGAAGTAGGAAAAAGGTTTTTGAAAAGAATAGGTCTTTGCCAGTGGCTGAGTGTGCTTGCCGATTTTGTGGTGAGGTAGAAGAGAGTTTATGCCATCTGCTGACAGATTGTCCGGGGGTGAAGGAAATTAGAGATAGTTTTTTTGGTGGGGTGCCCATACTATTTCCTGGTATTATGAAGTCGACGAATCGTCAGGTAATTCGGTCGGTATGTAAATATTTAAGTGTATACTGGAAGTTTAGATCGGAGGTAATTTGGCGAATACTAGAAGGGTAAAAAGAAGTAACTTTATTGTATGTAATTTTGAAGGTCAATTTTGTTAGTTAAGTGCGATAATGAATACTGTTGTATGGCCCTTTGTAGGCTAAATTATTATTATTATCTCATTGGCTGTTCGCAAGGACTGAGGATCAAATGACATGATATGATATATTATTCCAAAATAAACCCGTCGGGTCATGGTGGAACCAAAATATCTACACCACATCAACCCAACAAACAATACATCTAAAATCAACCAAAAAAAAGAGAAAAAAATAGTTTGATGTTCCATGGCTGTCTAAAAAAAAGTATCTCGATGTTGCATAGCTGTCTTCAGGAATCTCCCGAATTCCCTTATTTCCACAAAAACTTTTGGATATTTCTTTGGACGGCATAGTGGTAGGCTACTACTTGAGCCAGGATCATGTACAGTTAAATAATCTCTGAGTTACGATACGTTATTTTAAGAGATGCGAAACCTTAGCATTAAAATAGAAGTAAGTAAGTAAGTAATTTATTTCTGACCCGCCATTTGAAAAGCGGAGTATGTAAAATAAAATAAAAGGATTAAATAAAACACAACAAATACAGTATACAATTTTTTCATTCATCCGGCCAGAAAAGAATGTAGAGTGTCATGGTCCTGGTCCCTGTTGATCATGCTTTTTGGCAGAGCCGACGAAATTTTCAAAAATGTGACGCTTGCATCTTTAACTGGGAAACGCTACGTTAGCATGTCGCTGTGGTACAGCTTTGGCAAATAAAGCAGGTGCTTCGCATACTTGAATAGCATCTTCTCATCTTCTGCAACTCTTTCTTCCGTAGAACATGTGCGACACCAGAGCAAAATAAAATGGATGGAGCACAAAATGGGCTGCATATATTTCCTAAAGCTTTCCGATTGTAGCGCCCACGGTTCGGGACCTTAACAATCGAAGAGCAAGTTTTAGAAAGTGTAGAGTTGAAAGTAATGCCAAGCCATCGTAGAGAGTTAGTTCAGCTGATGATAAATGAACCAATAGAGATTAAAGCATTGGATGTATTTGAACAGTTTGACAAAGTAAAAATCAGGCTCGGTTCCCTATAATTGTCTAGTTAAGCTAGTTTTGTGTCAAAATACTTGCAGGTGTTCGTCTGCTTGGGCTCGAACGGATCAGCAGCTTCCACCAACTCTATAACGTGGATGAACCTGTCCGATATTCCCTACACTCCTGTTTTCTGTACAACGTGTTCTTCTTTATTACTTGGTTCCTGATGATGTTCAGCAGGCAAACGAGAGGGCAGCGTTGCGAGTACCGAAGGAATATGGCCAATTGGCCTTTTATATTTGGCTGGTGTACGATCTACGCATTACAAGTAAGGACTCATTATCTCGGAAGTAAGTGCGGATCGATTTTCTCTGATGGCGAAGAATAGGCTAGTACTGGGACACTAATGGGGAAAGTAGGGAAACTAGGGAGAGTACTAGCAAATGTTTGGGGGAGGGGAGGTATTTACCGACTGGCTGGTAATTGCTACCGACTGTTTTGCGGAAAACGACTGTTTTTAAGAAGAAGAGAAAACCACTGTTTTGAGAAAAAACGACTGATAGGAAAACACGGCCTGTTTTGAAGAAAAATCGACGGTTTCCATGAAAAACAAGACCAAAGGTTTCGATGGGATCCCAAAAATTCAATATCTGATCCAGACAACTGGCTCTTGTCTTAGCCAGATCCAGTCATCGCCAGACTCCTTGAACATTTTTACAATTAAAATTCAGAAACAGATTAAGGCCAAATAGCTAGTCGTCTGAGAAAACCAAGTTCAGATATGGATTCAGCATGTGTGTTTACCCCTATAAGTCATATCTGTTTTGACGAAAACTTCCTGCCACTTCTTCCAATTTCCTGGTTTCGGCCGAACTCCAGAACTACTTGTCGGGCGAAAAAAGAAAGCTCAAAAACGAACTCAGGATATCTTCTTTCCCCAATAATGAACATCTAATCAACTTCAAATAAAAATTTAACTTATAACAAATTTTCCGACTCCAGCCGGATTCCGATCGAACTATATTTCCGGGTAAATATGATTGTCAAACACGGATTCAGCATCTCTTCTTACCCTTAAATCGGTTATTAATCAACTAGAAATAAAACTTAAGCTTCTAACAATTTTCCGGTTTTGGCCGGATTCAGGGGGAACTACATGTCCAGGTAGAAATTTTTTTAACACAAGTGTTGAGCATGTCTTCTTGCCTTAAATCGAAAATCTAATCAACTCCAAATAAAACTTTTAATTTTAACAAACTTTCCGGTTTGGGACGGATTTCGGGGCGAACTACTTGTCCGTCGAGAAAATGGTTTTCACCATCGTCCTCAGCATGTCTCCCTACCCCTAAATAGAACATTTAATCAATTTCAAAAAAAACTTTTACTTTTAACAAACTTTCCGGTTTTGGCTGGATTCCGGGCGAACTACTTGTCCGAAGACAAAATGGTGTCCACCATCGTGTTCAGCATGTCTTCTTACCCCATAATCGACTATCAAATTAGCTGTTTCGAAATATTTTGTTTGTCCCTTAATTTGAACCCCCACCCCTAAATGTAGGGCTACAAAGCCCATCTACGAATACGACTGGTCCGACGACCCAACGATCCTCACACGGTGTCATAGGTATCCCTCCACTTACGTTTTGGAATCCCAAAAAATCGATTGTTTTTACGAAAAATCGCGCACTTGGCGCAGACTCGGCTATTTTTTAACTGACTGGCGGAAACCATTGGGGGTGGGGTGCGCCCCACCCCCATACGTGACGCCCCTGCTAGCCTAGCCTGGTTTCTGCGAGAAATTTCTCACCTGTGAAGTGGTTCCACGGAAACACTTTCAGTACATCATATTCCTGAGAGACGCACAAAAAACGCACCGTAGGTCGTTACGAGTTGTAAAAAAGTATTTTTTCATCTTTAATTAAAAATAATATGTTTATAAATCTTACAGCCGTATTAGCTAATACACTGTCAGAAGCTTCAAACATTCAAAGATGCGTAGTTTTAACAAATATGAGATAACAAACTATCTGTTTGTGTTACAGAAAAATTGGGATATGAGCCTTTGAGTGATACGTTTATGCGATATTAAATTTTAGAAAAAACTTAAGGTCGTAACGGAAATAGTCTACAAAGTCAAAAGGTGGTGTTTTTCTCTATCTATTGAAATTGGGCATTCTTGTCTAAATTTGTTGAAACTTCTGACACTGCAGCACCAAGTTTCGTCTGCAACAGCCTAAAATTAAACAAGATGAGGATTTTCTATTAATATAATAATAATATTTGTATTGAAATCTCGAAGGCCTTATACAGTATAAGTAAACAACTAATATAGAGCGTGTCCCACCCTACTCACCATAGTTACTGCGCATGACGTCACGGATTCTGGCTTCTTGGCGTCGAGGCTGGAACACTTTTCTATTTCCTGCTAGCAGCGCCACGGGCTAATCGAACCAATCACGTCAAAGAGATTCGTAGTTACCACGCTTACTACGCTCCCGAGCGTCGGAAGCAAATAGTTGCTGTTAGTCACTATTTCGAGAAGGCTGTAACGGTCGGCGTAGTAACTTTTCACGAGGCTGGAATGAACATATTAACTAATAGTTACTATTGTTAGAAGGGTGGAACACGCTCATAGGTAACTATAGAAACTAAGAAAAATTCTTTGCAACTCAAGTGAGTCAGTTAGTCTAGGATAGTTCGTAGAAGACCAAGAAGCTACCTACCATTCCCACACCTCAGATGTCCTGGCACCAGAAAGAGAAAACGGTCCAAACCATCCCCGTCAACATGACAAAGAGGTCAAACACGTGCATCATCCGGACCCTGCCTAGGGTTCCCTCCATTACCACCACAAAGTGGTCAATAGTTTGCTAGCACCTGAATCCAGTGCCTAAAAACTTAAATGGGGATTCATAACCATAAATCAGTACCAAACATTCTTTGACCTGTCTATAAGGAACTAAACTATTTTTCGCGAAATAGTCTAAGGCAAACGATGGACTTACTGTAAATAAGGAAAGACTAAAACGAAGAAAAATAATTACAGATTTTAATTTGTTTTCCACTGATGTTAAAGTTCAGTATTGATACAGTTAAAGGATATGTATCGGTAAACTCGGCTTATAAATAGATGGCGCAACTATCTCTTCTTGACCGTTGGCTTTAAAATAGCCGTTGTAAGTTGTAACGGTTGTGCGATCAGTAGCTTTTAAGGTTTTGTCGTGATAAGATGTGTATTTGACGAAGGTAGACGTTAAATAGGTTGAGGTGTGAACTCAATTCCTATAGAATGTGCCGCCAAATTGTTTGAGTGAGATTAACTTCTCTCAAAATCATCATCAAGTTTCTCGTTTACTGGACGAGTTGAGGCGGTTCTAATACGGTATATACGTCTTATTTCCGCACATAAGTTTGTAGTCTCACATGAAGGTCACGTTAAGGAAGTAATTTATTTTTAACCGGTCATTTTTAAAAGCTAAGTAAGTGAAAGTAACGAAATACAACAGAACAGACACTCACAAAATATAACATAGGTTAATTTCTAATTGTCGGCAAGAAAAGAGGGGAGAAATTCATTCGCAGGTTGGGCCCAGTTGACCATGATTATTGATAAGGAAATTTCAAAAAGGGTAATGCTTGCGTCGTACGTTTTATATGGGTCTAACATTAAAACTCGAGCAGGTGCTAAAATCGCACGAAATCAAAAAGTGCTGTATAAATTTGCCAAAGCCTCACGATTATAGCGCCCCCGGTTTAGGAAGATGCGCCCATAGATGGTATGGAAGATTTGCATACGTCTTGAACTACTGAAGAGCAAGTTTGTTTACAGTGAACATTTGAATGTTATTCCAAGCCATCGCAGAGAGTCTGTCGAGCTGATGATTACCTTAGTTGCACTTGGGAGCGATTAAGGCCCAGTGGATCTGTGTTGCTCCGTAAGTGATGATGACTGACATGTGCCACTGGACCAAGAGAAGATCCTCAGTATCCGCTTGGTGCTCACTGAAACTGAATCCCTTAATTCTTAAATCACGATACTGAGAAATATGTATTACCACTATATCAAATAAAAAAGATAAACTAATGTGAAATTATAATGTTTATCAGTTAAGTACATACGGGACAGGGTAAAGCAGTTTGGTGGCTTTGGTAGTTCTGTGCTCAGTCAGGTCTCTTATGTTTGAAGTTGGGTCCGCGACCTAAACTTGGAAATAATGGGAGACTGAATATGATGGATCTCCCTCAAGATCGGGTATACAGTGACAGAGAGAAACAAGACCAAAGGTTTCGAGGGGATCCCAAAATTTGAATATTTGTTCCCGACAATTCAATCTTGTAGATATTCTGTCTTCAACAGACTTTTTAAACATTTTTACTTTTAAAATTTGCAAACAGGTTAAGGCCAGTGGTAATAATCAGAGAAGACCAAGTCCGTATTTGACAGTGCAAAACGGATACGCCAGCTGAATTTCACCAAGTTCAGATGTATTCAGATATCCGTTTTGCGCTGTCAAATATTCAGATATGGATCCAGCATGTGGTTTACCCTATAGCCTACGTCGTAGCTCCTTCCTTCCTTACGTCTGCCCAGCTTCCGGTTTTGGCCAGATCCCGGACAAACTACTTGTCTAGCAAAAAACTAAAGCTCAAAAACGAATTCAGCATGTATCCTTACCCCTACATCCCCTCTAATCAACACTAGATTAAACTTTTACTTTTAACAAATTTTCCGGTTTCAGCCGGATTCCGAGCGATCTATACGTCCGGGGAGAAAATTATTGTCATATACGTATTCAGCATGTGTTCTTACCCACAAATCGAACATCTTATCAAATTTAGATAAAACTTTTACTTTTAACAAATTCTCCGGTTTTGGGCGGATTCCGGCCGAACTAATTGTCCGGCAAGAAACTAAATTTCAAATTCGGACCCAACACGTCTCCTTGCCCCTAATCAACTTCATATCAAACTTTACTTTTCACAAATTTTCCGGTTTTCGCCGGATTTCGGATGAACTATTTGTCCGGCGAGACAATAAGTTTCATATTCGAATTCAGCATGTCTCCTTACCCCTAAATCAACCATCTCAATAGTCTTCAAAAAATATTTTGTTGGCTCCTTAATTTGAAACCCCTCCCCCACCCTCAAATATAAGGCTACAGAGCCCATCTTCGAACTTGACCTGTATTTTGACCCAAAGGATCCTTCTACCAAGCTTCATCAAAATATCCCAATCTCCTCGAGAGTTATCGTGCGGACAGACGGACAGACGGACAACTTTTGCGATGTCATAGGTATCCCTCCACTTACGTTTTGGGATTCCAAAAAGGTGTTCTCCCGTAAGTGGGATACGATCGCTTATATTCTTTTCCTTCCTAGATTTTCGCATTTGCTGTCTGTGCGGAGTACTTCTACTTGACTAGCGTCTCAGAAATCGGTTTCTGTTGGCCAATGGCAGCTGGAGTCTGGTTCTTCACCTTGGCACAGTTTATGCTGATGTTCTTTCCCTTACTGGAGCAGTCGAGTGGGAGCCCCGCATTCTACCGGTAAGTTGGAGGTTGAGGAAGTTAAGGCAGCTGCAAGTTTACGCTGCTCCACACATGTTTTGTGTGAAAAGATATCCTCTTTTTAAACGCATTTCGTATTGGGTCTGTTTAGTCAATCCGGACTTTTCGTATTGAGAGCCGTCTAATTGCATTACAAACACTTCAGTCTCGTCCGTGACGCCCAACAGAACGTAAAAATGCTTCAGATTAAGATTATTTATTAACACAAAAAATAATATAATTCTCGAACAAACTGCCTATGTCCGCCTAGAAAAATAGCGATGCGGATTGCGGCCTATGGCAGCAAACATACACGTAAGGAGCTCATTCAACCAGATGGTTTAGGCATAGTTCTTTCTTATACATTATTTTGTACTCCTCAGTTCTGAGGGAAATAAAGGAATAAATGAATACTCCTTTTTAGAACCAACGTAAAAAGAAACATTATTGTTTACATACATTTACAAATACCAACTCTCAACTACTATCACTTGAAATTGACCGCTTGTGGTGAATTACAGCTGTCCATGCACTTGGTTTGCAACGCTTTTGGAGTCCTGATTTGTATCTCCATATTCCTAAGCTAAAGCCTTTAATCATCACCAGACGGATGTCTCAGTTACTGTTATGGGCGCCTGGCAGTTGATATTTACTCTGAACGGAATACGGCTTAGGTATATAATGAACAGTCACTAAAAACGGACCAATCAGCTAGAATGTTCTTCAGGATTTTTCGGCCCTTCTCAGCCCTTCTCAGATTTTCGGCCCTTCTTGGCAAGTACCCGCTTCAGATTTGAAAGTGGGTCCTCTTCAGGCTCAAGCTGGAAAATGACTTATGGACAAACAACGACTTCTTATGAACTTCCGCCTCCCAAGCTTAGCAGCCCGACGTGTTACTCTTTGTATTAATTCGGGAATAATCTGCGTTCCCAACCAAGGTTTGAGCACCTATTTCCAGCGCCGTTATTGCCCGCCAAAACTTCGATTACCTCGAGCTAAAGCACAAAAAGTCATGGTGACAACGTATCCCCAGGGGCGTCACTATGGGGGGGGGGGGGAATCCCCCCCCCCCCCCAAAGGTCTTGAGAAAGTACTTTCGTCGGGCGAAGCCCGGCCAAAGTTCACCTGTTTGTCAGCGCGAAGCGCCGGCAAACACAGAAGAAATACAATTTTGTATGCTTTTGTCAGGCGTCGGTCGACTCATCGGCACATCTGGTTCCTTTTATACGCAAGAAATGAAATCCTGCAAACATTTGTCAGGCAAAACACTGAAGAAATCGAATCCTGCATACTTTAGTCATGCCTCGGTGGTCTCGTCGGCACATCGGGTTCTTTTTATACATAAGAAATCCAGAAGAAATAAATTCTTTATATATATTATTGAAAGTAATATATATAACCCGCCAAATACAGAATGTGGTAGCGGAGTAAAGGGAATAACGCGAAATAACACAAGATAAATAACAGTATTAACACACACACAAATTTAGACATAATTACTAACTGGGCCTGAAAAATTCATGAAAAACATCATGTACTCGAAGACCAGGATGACGAGATGTAGACAGGACTGACTCTGACGTTTTCTCGAGTGAGCGAATCACATCTTGGACGCCGAACTTCTGAACTAATTTGTGGTTGCGACAGGAACGAGGAAGGTACATCAAAAATTTACAATGATTATAGTAACACGTCTCAAAGCTTTAGTGTCTTTTTTTCGCAGAATGTGATAAACACCGGAACAATACAAGATGTAAGGAGTGCAGAAAGCGCTATAAATTCACCCAAGTGCTTTCCGGTTGTAGCGACCTTTGTTTGGACATAAACGACCATATGCTGTGCGAATCAACCTAGAGGTATCTTGAATAATATAGCCGAACAAGTCTTAGAAAGCGTTTTTTTTAAACTGAGGCCAAGCCACTTTAACGAATCAATTACTGGAATCGAAATAGGTCCCATGGACAGCGACACTGGTTCACTGGAACTTAAAGCATTAAAGCACAGATAGTCACATTTCGAAAAATGAATGCCAAGACCAGTTTTTGAAAATTCTGAAGAAAGAATGTTAATATTTTTTTCAATTGTAGATTTACTTCTACTGACGAGCAACACATCGTCAGCGGAAGCAATATAACTCATAGCAACATCTTTGTAAAAATAAGAAGGCAAAAGTAAATTAAGACAATTAGAGATGGCAGGGTTGAAAATGTAAGGAGATAAAACACCGCCTTGCCTAACACCATTCTGCACTGGGATACTCTCCGATATCTGACCCTGCTATTTGATATTAATAGCTGAATTAGCATACCAAAACTGTAAAATTTTCACTGTAGAGTGGTTCACTCCAAATCGCGTCAGGGATAAAAGAGCATGTGAGTGTACGACATTATCAAAAGCACCGGCTATATCAATTGAACAAAGGTGAACTTCAAATTTTTCACGGGTCGCCTGTTTCATGACGGTTGTCAAAACACGATGAGCATGAGCACAGCTAGTTCCCGCGCGGAATCCAAACTGTATACTTCCAAAATCGCACTTCTCTGTGACCTCAGGTAAAAGTACGTATTCACAAATCTTGCTTATGGTGCATGATACAGTAATTGGCCGAAAGTTTTTGCAGTTTTCGGGATCCTTCCCTCGTTTTATCACCGAAGTAACACTGCCTATAAGGAAACTTTTGGGGACAACTGACTGGGACAACAGCATCTGGAAAAGTAATTGAAGATGACCAGTCAAGGCGGGACAATCAGTTTTGAAAAAATCAGCTCCGATCCCGTCAATGTCCGTAGATCCAGTTTTTTTCATCTTTCTCCTAGCATTGCTTTATGTTTTTGTCGGGCGTCGGTTGACTCGTTGGCACACGGGATTCTTTTTATACGCAAGAAATAAATCGAATTTCGTACGCTTTTGTCATGCCTCGGTACTCTCGTCGGCACATCAGGTTCTTATTACAAAAAAAAAAAAAAATCAAATTCAGTAAATTTGTATCCGGCGCATGCGAAAGTTCCAAGTCTCGTTGGTACATCGCACAACGTAAAAATTAAAGTTCTTTACTGTCTTGTCGGCCAAAACAGAAAGAAATCAAATTCTGAATGCTTTTGTCGGACGTCGGTATTCTTGTCGGCGCATCGTAAGAAATCAAATTCTGCAAACATTTGTCGGGCGCAAGTTTTTCCGGCCGGCGTTGCTTAGTTCGACTTGTTCTGGGTACTGTCGTTGGAAGCTTCGCTTTTTAGCAAAAGCTGAAACGAAAAGCCGAATATGTGAATTTAAAAAGATAACTTTACATTAAAAGAACAATCTCAACTGATGCGCTACAGTTAGTTTTACCCAAAATTTTGCCTGTGGCGCATTTTGTAGTATTCTCTGTTTAGAGAACGTTTTCGTTTCAGGACAGAAATTCTTGGGGTTTGAAACACGTTAAAAAGCCGGAAATTGTACGGTACTGTAGCTAAATTTTTCCGGAAAAATGGCAGATTAGAAAAATTTCGCCGGCGGTGCTTGTTTTAACTTGTCTTAGTGCAGTCGTCGGAAGCTTCGCTTTTTAGAGAAAGCTAAAATGAAATGCCGAATATGTGACTTAGTCAAATTTCACTCAACGAACTCGGATACCAAAATATACCGAAGGAATAATCAATGCATTACAGAACTGATGCATTACAGTTTTTACACAAATTTTGCCTGCGGCAGATTTTGTAGTATTCCTTATTTGGAAGAACGGTGTTTCATTTAGTTGGTGTTTTAGGATTGAAATTCGTGGGGGTCTGAAACACGTTAAAAGCTAGAACTTGAATGGTAGGTATAGCTAAATATTTCCGGAAAAACGGCAGATTTAAAAAAATTTCCCTGCGGCGCTTCGTTTACTTGTTCTTGTCTTGATACAGTCGTTGGAAGCTTCGCTTTTTAGCGAAAGGCAAAATAAAAAGCCAAATGTATGAACTTAAAATACGAAATTACACCACAGGAATAATCTCAACTGATGCATTACAGTTAGTTTAGCCCGGTTCTGTTCTGTGCTGGCGGGAAATGTACGCCGTTACCACGAAGCGTCAACGGTGTTTTTTGTCGGCACATTTTTGAGTCCGTCGACACAAACCGGACGTCCCCCCCCCCAAAAGTAAAAGGCTAGTGACGCCCCTGAGTGTCCCCCACAATGTTTTACTGTTTAAAGTCTTTGACTCATGTGGGCCGAGAAGGTGGGAGACACCATAATTTTTCGATGGGACGGAATTTTTACGAACACACTGTTACCTTTGTTTTCCTCAAAATCTTCACGGTAGCCAACGTTACCCACAAATTACTTGAAAAAATTCACTCCTGAAACCAAGTCCGCCATTGCTAATTAACTATTCATTTATTCCCGGCGCTGATCAAAAGAGTTACTAAAACCTTCGAGAAGATCAAGTGGCGTGTAAGAGGATTAAAACAGCTAAGTATATCACCTTGTGGACGTTTAAATATGTCTTAAGAAGAAATCATCGGCCAGTTCGACATGTTTGGTCTCGGAAGCTCAGTATTATTTAGCTCAGTTTCAGAATCCTCAAGAAATCACTATAATGAATTTAGTATAATTTACGGCGTTTGTTTATTTTGATCTAGTTTACATCCTTAACTCTTTGGTAATTTAATACTTAAAGAAATCGATAATGATGCAAATAATTAGTTTGATTTTGATTTTCCATATGCCTGCTACAAAAAAAAAACATTTTGTTAGATCCATAGTCAAACTATGATCCCAGCCTCCCCATGTCGGGCACTTCCGACCCGCGCCACTAGATGACCCAGTGGTCGGATCAAGTCGTGGCTTCGTCTTGGGTCTTGGGTGTGTGTGTGGGGGGGGGGGCGGATATTGCAAGTGCTAGAATTCTTATGATGCAACTCCTTTATTGTTTTGTTTTGATTGCTATGACCGTTGACTATTGCCTTCCTAATGTATGACTATTGCTTTATTATGTATAATCACCTTATTATAATGTTATGTAGTTATGATAATATAATAATAACTAATTTTTTTCCTTAATAGCATTTACAACTGCTAGCTGCGGATCGTCAACATAACAAATTACGAATCACGACTGATTGATATTTTGACAGTTAAAATTACGAATAAAGTAATGCACAAACGAAGATAAATACCTTTCCGTTGAGTCTATGGGGGGTTTACCTGATGGGGGAATGTACCTGACTAAAGTGGCAAGTTCGGCAATCCAATGCTGTGAAAGTTTCTTGTACAACAAAGTATCGTATCGTAGGCTACAATGCAGCTTCAGAAGTATATTGCTATTGAGAATAGGATACCTTCCCTTTTATCTTATCCAGGTAAATCCCCAACCCTTAATTATTATTTTTGTTTTAGTAAAAAGTTAGCGTTCCTTCAGCTTAAGCCACAACCTGGTGTTATTATTTCTTTCTTTCTTTTTATCGGGGATCGACTAAAAGCAGGAAAGGAAAGGCAAGAGAAAAGCAGGAAAGAATACTAAAACCAGGAAAGGCAAACTAAAACGAGGAAAGAATTACCAGGAATCGAGAATTCGAAAAACAGGCAAGCCTTTCCTCTGTTTAGTATCCCGTGAGGGGTCTCCAGCTTCCTTTGTTAAAGTTCACCTTTTCCTCCTTTTAGTATTCGAAAAACTGGCAAACCTTTCCTCTGTTTAGCATCCCGTGAGGGGCCGGCAACTTACATTTGTTAAAGTTCACCTTTTCCTCCTTTTAGTATTCGAAAAAAAATGGAATGCTGTGCGGTGCTTTTCCTCTGTTTAGTTTCTCGTGAGGAGTCGGCAACTTACATTTGTAAAAGTTCACCTTTTCCTCCTTTTAGTATTCGAAAAAAAAAATTGGCGCGCTGTGCCGTGCTTTTCCTCTGTTTAGTTTCTCGTGAGGGGTCGGCAACTTACGTTTGTAAAAGTTCACCTTTTAGCACTCTTTTGATAGGCGACTCAGATCATGAGTCCAGTGAGGGGTCGGCAACCAAGATATTTCAAGTCCACCGTTTCTTTCCTGGTTTCAGTAACTATTCACGGGTTGTACCTTAGAGTACCAAAACGAGGAATTCGAAAAAACTGGCAAGCCTTTCCTCTGTTTAGTATCCCGTGAGGGGCCGGCAACTTACTTTTGTAAAAGTTCATGTTCACCTTTTCCTCCTTTTAGTATTCGAAAAAAATCGAATGATGTGCCGTGCTTTTCCTCTGTTTAGTTTCTCGTGAGGGGTGGGCAACTTACATTTGTAAAAGTTCACCTTTTCCTCCTTTTAGTATTCGAAAAAAAAAACTGGCGCGCTGTGCCGTGCTTTTCCTCTGTTTAGTTTCTCGTGAGGGGTCGGCAACTTACGTTTGTAAAAGTTCACCTTTTCCTCCTTTTAGCACTCTGTTGATAGGCGACTCAGATCATGAGTCTAGTGAGGGGTCGGAAACTAAGATATTTCAAGTCCGCCATTTCTTTCCTGGTTTTAGTAACTTGTCACGGATGGTGACACCTTATGTTACTAAAATGAGGGAAGAAATTGGGAATTCTAAATTTTGAGGGGTCGGCAACTATAGTAACTTTTGATGCATAGTACCTTAGAGTACTAAAACTAGGAAAGAAATTCGGAATTCTAAAAAAACTGGCAAGGCTTTGCTCTGTTTAGTATCCCGTGAGGGGTCAGCAACTTACATGTGTAAAAGTTCACCTTTTAGTATTCAAATGGCAAGATGCATCGTGCTTTTCCTGTTTAGTTTCTCGTGAGGGCTTGGCAACATACATTTGTAAAATTTCACCGTTTCCTCCTTTTAGGATTCGAAAACTAGCAAGCTGTGCCGTGCTTTTCCTCTGTTTGTACCTCGTGAGGGGTCGGAACATACATTTGTAAAAGTTCACCTTTTCCTCATGTTCGTACCCTGAAGTTACGGATGGTACCTTAGAGTACTAAAACGAGGAAAAATTAGGGATTCAAAATTTTTCTCCTTTGCGGGGTCGACAACTATCAAAAGTCATAGTTGGCCGTTCCCTTCCTCGTTATAGTAGCTTCGAGGGGTGAGCAACTAAGATATTTCAAGTCCTCCATTTCTTTCCTCATTTTATTACCTTGGCACGGATCGTACCTTAGAGTACTGAAACGAGGAAAAAAATTACGAATTCAAACTTTTTCTTCTTTGAGGGGTCGGCAACTATCGACATTCATAGTTCACGGTTCCCTTCCTGATTTTAGTAGCTTTGAGGGGTCGGCAACTAGAATTATCAGCGAAGAGAGGGGTGGGAAACAAAGGTATCTTCACCAACTATAGTAACTTTGAGGGGTCGGAAACTCGAATTCTCAGTCAAGGGGTAAATAAATCTTTTAGGGATTCCACCTCTAGTAAATTTTCGATTTGAGTATTTCTTCTTCGCGTTACTGCCTTGTCACGGTTTAAAGCCGTTTTATTAGCATTGTCAGATGAATATAACGGACAAGCATAACAAATAAAACGCAGCTGAGAAACTCTACACCAGACAGAACCAAAACTTGCTTCCAGATTATGTCATCATTCATGGCGTCCTGTGACACGGCACTGAAAATTGTCAGCTAACAAGGACAAATAAAACGGCATTAAGCAGACATGGTAGTTAAATAAAACGGTATTTGTTTGACGGGGCCGAGACAAGGGTAAATCCAATGCGGCTTTAGTATCCCCTTTAACGATCACTATTTCTTTTCCGGTGATTCTTCTTCCTATGATCTCGAGTGACGTGAATCGTCGATTCATGCAAGCAGTACCACATCCGGGACAGAGAATATGCGATTGTAAACCTTTGAAGCCACCTTAAGTCGTGATTGCAAATCGAAAGCAACACTGCCTTAAAACTGGGACTCTTCACCAACATGATCAATAATAGTCTGATACTAAATATATTTCCCAGTTCCTGCGAAACAGTTTCCGGATGATCCCAGGCGGTGAAGAGCCCCACTTCTAGGTCGGTGGCTGCAACTTTACTGTTTTCAGTAGTTGTTCAGCCACATTCTTCCGGACGACTAAACTAGGAAGTGGGCAGGGCACAGGCCAAATTTCTCTTCAGTAGCCTGTGGGGTGTGAGCAGCTAGGGGGTTGGGTCCCTTAAAGTGCGAATCCTTACAAGTCAGCAGTTACTCCGGGTGTCAGTCCTGCAGCCCTCCTGCTCTACCACAAAAAATAATACATTTTGATTTCACTTAGAAATTTTTACGCTTATATAAATCATTCATCCCCTTCCCAATTCTACTTCTTTTCTCAACTTTCTTCGGAATCTCGTCTGCTTCGTTTTCTTTATTTTTTCCTCGCTTTTGCTCTTTTCATGTCAATGTAGTCTCCAAGGCACTGAAATGAAAAGGTAATAATTAACAAAAAAAATGAGTCATCGCCCCCCCCCCCCCCCCCCACTGTCGACGGATGCGACTGGGACCAAGAAACGGGAAACTAGGTAGTCTTATTTTCACAATACCAAAGTTTTGATAGGATCCCAAAAATAGAATATTTACTGAACTTCTTGATCCAGAAAATCTGTTCTTGTAAATTTCCCGTCTTCGCTAGACGAGTATGCATGTTATTTATAAGCTCCTTAATCAGCCACAAAAAAAATATTCAAGAAAGGATATTCTTGTGGTTTCGCGGACTACGCCTAAACCGCTGACGGAACTAAACGGATACGACACCTGATTTTATTTGAGCGATATTTCAGCTCTTCTTGGTTAAGTTCCTCTTAAGCTCAAAGTCAGAAAAATGAACCTCACCTCGAAGTTCCCTTTTAAGGCTAAAGAACGACAGTCAGTTCACAAACCAAGAATAGATTTGAAATCACCACGCTTCTATAGCCATATTTCAAAGCTTATCGACTTCCGATTTTTTTTTTTACTTCTACCAAATTACCATGGTTTGCCGAATGCCGGGAGAATTACGGAATTCGGATGAAAAAAATTATGTTCAGATATGGACTCAGTGACTAATACCAAGCTAATACCTCCGTCGAATTTTCAACCGACTTCCCATTCAGTCAGATTCCGGGCCAACAACTTGTCAGGCAAGAAAATAAGGATAAACAAGAGTTAGAACACATGGCACTTGCAAGGCTGGTTGAGAGGATGAAAGTGGAAATTTGTCGATTCGTTGTTTTATTGTGATCAAACCCATGAGGCCAGAACGATCACGCGCCCCTAGGGATCATGAGAATGAGTCGTTTAGCCAAAATTATTTGTTGCACCCAGCCGTAATGATGCGCACTCTAAAGAAAAGGGCTAGGAATTTCGTTGTGACAATCATGTGCCCTTCAGAGGCGTTACTAGCCAAAATCCTTGGGGGGAGAGGGAAGAGGCATTTACCGACTAACTGGTAAACAAAAATGAGTTTTGAAAAAAATCGACTGACTTTCAGAAAAATCCACTGATTCTCCGAAAAACCGGCTATTTTGACGATAAATGGACCAATTTTCGGAAAAAACGACTGTTTTCATGGCAAAAATCAACTGTCTTGACAAAAAATTACGGCGCTTGGCGCCGCCTAGGTTTTTTTTTTACCGGCTGGTCGACAGCATTGGGGGCGGGAGCCTCCCCCCCTCCCCCTAGTCGTGACGCCCATGGTGCCCTTGGATCTCATGAAAATGTATTGTTTGGTCAAAAGTATATTTTCACATTGCAGTTTAGATGCGGACTTAACGGCACTAGATATTCAATTGTAAGTAAAGCTCTAAGTAAAGTAAAAGTGATTAAAAATGATCATGGGCCCTTGGGAATAATGAAAATGTATAATTTGATCTAAAGTATTCTTTATATTTTTTGCGGTTAGGATGAATGTTATAAAGCATTAACTTGTAATAAAAAACTTGGAGGCAAAAATGATCATGGGCCCTTGGGTACACACAAATTTATCCTTTGATCAACAGTATTTTTTGCACTTGGCAGTTACGAAGCTCACTTTAAGAGGTATAGCAATTCATGAGTAAGCAAAATCCTGGAGGCGCAAATGATCATGGGCCCTTGTAGATCATGAATATGTATCGTTTGCACACAAATGTTTTTTTGTACTTCGTAGCTGAGAAGAGCACTTTAAGGAATTCATTTTTATGCAAAACCCTCGAGGCAAAACATATCATGGATCCTTGGTAATTACGAGATTTATAGTTTGGACAACGTTATTTTTTGGCACTTTGCGAAGAAGTGAGCAAAGATGATAAGCACTTCGTAACATAATATGCACTTTAAGAGGTTTTCAAGTTCCGTCAGAATCAGATTTACGCCCCCTCTCCCTCCAAATCTCCCTATAATACCCGGAACCGCAACAGTTATATAAACTGGCGAGTCCTAGGGATTATACTTTACCCCCCTCCCCCTCAAATCGGGTCTAGGTCAATTCATTATAAGCAGGCCTTGGGATTTCGGGTCCCCCCCCCCCCTTTCAGTAGTTGTCGGATCCAATAGGGAGCAGAAATGAACAGCCAGAGGCTACTTCCCAGTTATCAAGTTTCATTCAGATCTGATCGCCGGTTCGAAAGTTATGCATGCCTCAAGTTTCCGGATTTTTCTCCCTCAATTCCAACTGCCCCCACAGTGCCCTGATCCGGTCCGGTTCTGTCAACAGTGTATCTAGATCTTGTGTCTATTCTTCCCACCAAGTTTTATCCAGATCCCTCCGGTCTAAGCTTGTCACAAGAATTCCGGTTATCCCTAGAACTCCCCCCCAATTCGCCGAATCTGGTGGAGAGTTACAGTTATAGGAAAGGGATGGACGGACTTTCGTTTCAAACTACACTTTCTGGCATAAAGTACTTTTATTTCTTACCTGTTGTTGTTCTCTCAGTTTGTTTGTTATTGTTATTCCTCTCTTTTCGCTGTAGAATTCTCACCAAATCCAGAGACTGAAATGTAAAAGTATTGTTTAAAGCAATAATATAGTTGTTTGGTCATGCTCATGCCCGATTTTGTGATTTAGAAGAGTGAGCTCTAGTCTCATCTGAAAGCTTGTTTTGTACTCGGCAGGACAGATTATTGCCCCAAAACATTAACACAGTAAAAAGCCAGGTCTACCAATATCTCCAATTTCTTTATGACACCTTGTGAACCCGATGAAAATTTTTTCTCAAAATAGTATTACGAAGTAGTACGAAAAAGTTGCATGCAGTACTAACGATGCTACTACATGCTTCTACTTCGAGGCTACCGTGTTACTGCATAATACTATATGGTACTATTAGCAAGACTGGATGTTAGTGTTACTATGGCAAGATAGGATGCTACTGGATACTACTACATAAGATTGGACCAGTCTGAGGCATATTAAATGATAGTATTCTTTGCTACTACATAGTATTACATGCAACGTTTTCGTACTACTACGCAGGCTACAAATTTGTCATCGGGAACCACCCAATGAAAAGGCTTTCTCGAAAATTAGTTGTATGATGTAAGTTATAGTAGCTTTCAGCATAATTGATGCTGCTATATCAAGACAGATGCTAATGGTTAGGCTACTGCTGCTTGAATATTTCAAAATACTACATAAAAACTTCACAATGAAAATCTATCAGACAATGACCCAGGCTACAACCAATATCAGGAAGTAAAACAACACATCAGAGAGATTGCAAGTAGGAAAAAGAGCAAGCAATTCATAACCAGTGATTCTTCTACTGGTCAGAATGAAGAAGTATTGCTTAGACTCACTTAACAACTCTTATGTTACTATTTTTTTTTTTTTAAAGTAGTTGGTCTACTAGGTGGTGTAGGGGAGGAAGGAGGAACCAGAAAACAACAGTGCTCAATTTTACTGTTTTTGATCTCTCATTGTTTGAGCAATACCATAGTCTAATATAAGCTACTTTGAGAGTCATCATATAACAGTGTTAAGTAATTTAATTTGTACAATAAAGTAGCCTACTGCCATTTATTATATACTAAACCATGCCAAATCAATGTCGAGTAGCCTATTGTGTTACAACCTACTTTCAAGTAGGATCATACTCCGCTGTTACGCAAAAAGCGGGTCATAAATAAAAAAATAAAAAAAAATAAATAAAGTATGTATTTTTCTCCTCATCATATTTGTTGGCAAGGCACACTGATCTATCAGACGGTGAGCCCTTAGTCTACTAAGATTTTTTTTTTCCAGTGCTAAAAGTGGGCTGTTAGATGACATCCCTGAAAGGTTTTAAGCTTTTTACTCGGACAAACAGTTTGCTTACCACACAGGAAGGGTTCAAACAGTCAGGAAGCTAACTCTTAAACAAGTTTCAATGGATACGGATGTTACTCTTCATTTGTTACAAATACTTGCAACAAATTTTCTAACATAGCCTACTACTTTTTATTAGAAAATTTGGATGTCAGTTTGCTGCTAACTGCCAACTGGTTACCTGGTATTTCTTTCATACTTCAAAGCGCAACCAAACTTAACCAAATAGATGGTGCTCAAACCAACAAATGCACCCAAAGGAAGACATGGAACATTACAAAATTGATAATAAAGAGCGTGTCTACCCTTCTAACAATAGTAACTATTAGTTTCGTTCCAACCTCGTAAAATACCATTTGCTTACCATGCTCTGGAGCGTAGTAAGCATGGTAACTATGCATATCTGTAACATGATTCGTCAGATTCAAACATGGCATGATATTCTGCTGGAGAATAGAAAAATCATTCCAGCCTTCATGGCAAAAAGCAAGAATTTGTGACTTCAAGCGCAGTAAATAATGTAAGTAGGGTTGTAAACGATCAGAAAATCTGAATTACCAGATCTGAAGTTTACGACCAGGAGTCAGGACAACATTGACTAAAACTCAATTTAGGGTGGGTTGATGTACAGTTGAAGATGAAGACAGGGTTAGTCAGTCAACCACAAACCCCTGATTTTTGGATACCCTATGCCAGACGCCGGATATGTCTAGCGTTTGGCATACCCTGTGCATAACGCTGGATACACTATGCCAGGTGCTGGATACGGTAACCCAGTAAAATATTGATGATTTGAGTGAAGCTAAGAGCGTGTTCCACCCTTCTAACAATATTTGCTATTAGTTACTATTTCCATTCCATCCCCACGAGAAGTTACTACGCTGACCGCGCCAACCTTGTCGGAATAGTAACTAATAGTTACTATTTGCTTACCATGCTCGGGAGCGTAGTAACTACGCATCTCTGTAACGTGATTGGTCGGTTTCGTCCTTGGCGTGAACTCCTGCTGGAAAATAGAAAAATCTTCCAGCCTTGACGGCAAAAAAAACAGACTTTGTGACTCATGCGTAGTAACTACGGTAAGTAGGATGGAGCACGCTCTAAAAAATCAACCAATCAGAACTCCTTTCTATTGAGGTAGGTCAGGGTTAGGTTATCAACAGCGTTAGGCATAGGCTATGCTAAATGCTAGATATACCCAGCGTTTGGCATAGGGTATCCAAAAATCAGGGATTTGTGGTAGACTGGGGTTAGTTGGCTATGTCGTTATGGCCTAATAATTGTAATTTTATGAAGATCGTTATTTTTCCTTTCAAGCCTGTCTTTTAAACAAGTTGATATTAAGTTTGTTATTTTCCTTTCCATTTGACTGTTTTAAATGCAAGGAAGAAATTCAAGGTAGTGAAACAGTTGAAGAAGTGTTCAATTAAGCATACCTCTACTATACTTCTCCTGTCAGCTTGAGGAAAAAGACATCATTTTTGCTGCGACATCTTGTTTGAAAAAATTAGCAAAAGGAACATTTAGATACTAAATAAGCACAGATAACCAATTCAACAGACGGATTCAGAAATTTGCTTTTGATTGCTGCCGCCTGACACTGTTGCCATGGTCCTTCGGATTATTTGATTTGTGAAATAAAACTGATTTCATTCACAAAGAATTTTGCGATCGGTAAGATTATAAGAAATACCAAAATCAAGCAATTTTATATAATTATGAAGCTAAAGAATATATATTCTGGATACCCTGGAGCTATCTCGATAGTTAATTGGTAATAAGAACCAAAATAGCTGGCAAGTGGCAACACAGCCGTTCAGCCACCGAAATTCGAAAGAAAAGAAGAAATGGCTTGTCCTGAATATTAAGAAATCATTTTATCGGCAATATCTCTGCTGATCGTCGATACGGTTATTGAGAAAACACCAAGAAATGTGGAATTGGAGGATGATTAATGCTTGTGAACATTGAGACTAGGTAAGAGATTGCTCATATAATGCTTCATCAGGAACTAACTACTCACTTAGGACTGATATGTGTGTCTTTTTTTTTAACTCCAGTGGAAGAACAGACTGCAGGACAATCGTGGTATCGGTACTATAATAGATGAAGATTTGTCATTACAGGAAGCGAGACTGGCTTAGCAGAGGAGCCTAGATTGCTTTATTTAGGGAGATAGTCTGATAGCCCTGATACCCCTCCGTCACCATCTTGAAGTACTTGTTCACCGCCCAAAGCCACCCGAGAATGCCCAATGCTGACACATTGAGCATTGGGAATCAAGTGCTTGGAATGCTCAAAATTGGAGAAACACCCACCAAATAACCACCTGCATTAAAATTTGTAGATATTCGGATGACCCGAATATGTCAAGACTTTTGGCAGTAAGGGTGACAGTGCTGGTTTGCCACTGCCACTCTTACTGCCCAGTGCCTTTGTGGATATTTTCAAGCTTATTACATACCTGTTTCAGGAAAATTGTTATAAAGTAAATATTCTGTTTCAGTACGAGTAACCGACATCTACCGTACGACTCTGAGATGCCATTTTGATGTCTTTGGTGGCTACAGATTCAGTACATGAGCACCTATACTCAGCACTCCCAATCTTTACGATCTTAGCCCCAAGACAGAAATGGGGGACTGCTAAGTACCTCTGTAGCAGCTCTGTGGGATAGTTCGTTAAACTAAACGCGCTGGCAGCCCTACCTCAGTTGGTGGCGTGGAAACGGGCTTGAACCCTTGAAATGATTGAAGCAAGGAACGGCGACACAGACATTTCTTTTCGGTAAGTCAAAAAATCCACGGGGTCAAAGAAAAGGGTAACTCGCTGCGAAAACAGTTTCTAATTTTAAGCTGTAGGTTCAACAAACAAAAGCTGTAAGCACATAAGGCAATTGGAAGCATACGTAGTACCTAAGGATATCAGCTAAGATTCGCGCTGGTCTAAGGTATGAATGATTATGGGCCCTTCAGGATCACGAAAATTAATGCATGATTCAGTCAGAAATGTGCTAGATCCAATCACCCGCTAGAAAGTTGCGCATGCGCGAATATTCAGGCATCCTTTTCCCACCACTCCCTCGTGATGGTCGAATTGTGTTAGTGAATATTTCAAAGTAAGTTTATTCCGGTCCCTGATTGGCCGTCCAAGTTTCTTAGCAAACCTGGAAGTGCCATAAATAATTTCCAAGAGAAACTTCCAACGGTTGACAGATTGTATTTTTTTGTTGGCATCACCGCACCTATACCCAGCCAACACCGTTGAGTGGTTGACACAAAATTTTATATACAAAATTCCGAGTTTAATTAATTCGGAAATAGCGTCACTGCAGTTCTCCACAGCCAACGCCGTTGATTGGTTGACACAGAAGTTAAGTCATCATTTTAGGGACCCAAACAAATAGTCGTTTCTCAATCCAACCATCGTGGGAGCAGTGGTTGGATAGGGAATTCGGAATCTAGGGACATGAACAGCCTTTGAAGGGGTAATTGGATTACAATGAAACTTGACAAGTGGAAACAGCTACCGTCTCATCTGCTCAATGTCAAATGCGGATCAGATTCAGTACTTGTGGGGGAGGGGGACGCCGGAAAATTTCTGAAATGATTAAGGTCTAAGGATTGGATGGAACTTGGTAAGGAAAACACGCATTAGGCCTTAATTGATGGAGACAGATCGTATCGGAGCTCTGTGGGGGGAGTTGGATGGGTAGATAAAGCTGACTCATATTTGACGGTGCAAAACAGATGAAGTCAGCTACATTGTATTAGAACTATATTTCTTGGCAAGGGTCCTACTCCAGTCCGAAGAGGACTCTTGCCAAGAAGGGCTTGGAGGGGTTCCTGGAATTCTGGTGATTGCGAGTTAGAATAGTTACAGATGTGCTAAGACAATGAAACTTTGCAAGCATATTAGTTACCAACCTAATTGACTGAATAACTGACTAACAGGAAATTTGAAACTACATAACCCATTCCTAGGTCGGAACAGCCTTTTTGGGTGCCAGGTGTAGTTCGTGATGCCATTCGACTTTGTTTAAACAAGAGCTGAAAGCTCATATGGCACTTGTAACAACAGTTAGCATGTTTGTCAGATACGGTTTGCAGTTTTCAAGGCTGGATCTTTCTCCCGATATTAATTTCATAAGAAAATGGGCTTGATCTAGTAAATATGAAGGGTTATACCACTCATTGACAACTGTATCTTCCTACAACGATGATCGGATCGGGGGAGGGACTATATTTTCAAGCCAATCTAATAGAGTACCTAACATGCCTGCAAAGTTTCACGGTCATAGCACATCTGGAAGTACCCTAACTCGTGATCATCGGAATTAGGGAAAACCCCCTCTAACTCCCCCCACTGTGACACGATCGGTTCTGTTTAGTCAATAATAATAATATATTTGCAAATTGAATGGCAGGCCGTTAAGCCTCTACAATGTATCTATGGCTTATGCTTGTTCTTCCCTCCAAGTCCCATCCCGATCCCTCGACTTTTAAGCGTTTCAAGAGATTTCTCCCCCCCCCCCCCCGCCTCCAGCTTCTCCCGATGTTATCGGATCCGTTCCAGACTTGAAATTGATCATCTGAGTCACTTGTTCTTGACACTTGACAAGTTTCATGCACGTCTGATCACCTGTTCCAGAGTTTTGCATGTCAATAGAATCCCCCCCATGATCATCGGATCGGGAAAAGAACTATTTTCAAGTTGACCTGGAAGAGCACCTAATATGTCTGCCAAGTTTCATGGTCCTAGTTCATGTGGAAGTACTCTAACTCGTGATCACCGGAAATCCGGGGAAACCCCCTCCAACCCCTCTACTGTGATATCCCGATCCCTCGACCCTAGGCATTTCACGACATTTCCGGTTCCCCCTCTAACCCCCCCCCTCTCCAAATTCGGTCCAGATTTGAAACTGAAAATCTGATACACTTGTTCTCCACAATTGTCAAGTTTTATGCATGTCCGATTATCCATTCCAGAGTTATGTTTCTAGTTTCCGGATTCCCCTTCCCTCCGCCCCCCCCCCCCCGCGGTAGCAGGATCGGGGAAGTGATTATTTCTATGTTAGTCTGGTTGGTTCCCTCATATGCCTGTCAAGTTTTAATGTGCTAGCTTATTTGGAAGCGTTTCACCAGATTTCCGGTTCCCCCTCCAGCTCCCCCCCCCCAGTTATCGGATCTGGTCCGGATTTGAAACTGAGCATCTGAAGCACTTATTCTTGACATATGAGTTTCATGCAAGTCCGATTACCAGTTCTAAAGTCATGCGTGTTACTAGTTTCCGGATTTCCTGTTCCTCCACCCCCCCACGATGGCCGGATCGGGGAAGTGATTGTTTCCATGTTAACCTGGTTCGGTCCCTTATCCGCCTGTCAAGTTTCATCGTCCTAGCTTATGTGGAAGTGCCCAAACTAGCAAAACCGGGACAGACCGTAGTTTCCGGATTTCCCATCCCTCCACTCCCCCACAATGATCGGATCTGGAATATGATTATGTCCAAGTTAATCTGGTCGGTTCCCCGATATTCCTGCCAAGCGTTTCACTAGATTTGTTTGACTTGGACTGACCATCTTTAAACCGTATCTATTATCGCGTTCGCTTTTTTATACATCATGGCATGGCTCAGTGCTAGAACACTGGACGGGCAACACAAAGGTCAAGTTTCACGTATGTCCGATTACCCTTTCCAAAGTTATGCATGTTAACAGTTTCCGGATTTCCCATCCCTCCACTCCCCCCACTATGATCGGATCCGGAATATGATTATATCCAAGTTAATCTGGTCGGTTCCCTGATATTCCTGCCAAGCGTTTCACTAGATTTGTTTGACTTGGACTGACCATCTTTAAACCGTATCTATTCGCGCATTCGCTTTTCTGTACATAGTCGCATGGCTCAGTGGTCTCCCGTCTTACCGTCTCCCGTTTTACTTTATAGTTTCCGGACTCCCGGATCCGGGGAAAGATGGATTGGGGAAATGATTATTTGTAAGTTGATCTGGTCGAGTCCGTGATATGCCTGTGAAGTTTCATCGCCCTAGCTTGTGTGGAAGTGCCCAAACTGCAAAACCTGGACAGAACGACAGACAGACAGACCGACAGAAATTACGATCGCTATATGGCACTTGAGTATGCACAAGTGCCATTGTTTAAAAAAAGCAAGTGCCTATTCTCACATATATACAGTAAGCTTGGCTGACACTTACCTTAAAAATAAATTCACTACCAAAGTAGCCAAAAAGCCGGACCTTGACACAGAATTTGAGATACAAAATTCCGAGTTTAGTTAGTCCTCTTGATAACCAGCTCGAATAGCATCCCCACGGCTCTCCCCAGCCAACACCGTTGATTGGTTGACACAGAATTTGAGTCATTGTTTAGACGACGTTTCTTCTTCTTCACGAGATTCACTGGCGTGTTTTGGGACTTGCGCCCTTTTAAAGATACAAAATTCCTAGTTTAGTTAATTCGGCAATAGCGTCACCGCAGGACTCCAAGCCAACGCCGTTGATTGTTTGCCACAAAAGTTGAGTCATCTTTTGGGCGGCGTTTCTCGTTCTTCCCGACATTCGCTTATGTGTTTCTTGACTTAGTCATACAGAGTATTTGGACTTTTAAAGAAACAAAGCTGTACCAAAGAAAAACTGGTACTACTTACAAACAAAAAATTTTGTTGGAAAAAAAGTCATAATAGTTAACGTACATCCATATAGGTGAATATCGGAATAGCAACCTCGATTCCCCTGTCAACCTCGCTTCGCTTGGAAGATATTTTTCATAACCTACCTGGGCTTCTGCTCGGATAAGTTATTTTCAGTTGTAGTATCGGTGTTATTTTCCAATATAAACCTTTGTGGATATTTTCAATCTTATTACATACCTGTTCGAGGAAAATGTTATAAAGCAACTATTCTGTTTCAGGACGGATGACCGATATTTAGCATACAGCTGCGAGAGGCCATTTTGATTTTCGATGTCTTTTGCGGACACAAATACATTACACAGTCCATCCACGGAGTACTAGAAATGCTGCTTTGGAGCATATGTAAGTGAAACATTTTTAGCAGTAAAACCGCCAAGCCCGAGCCAATGATATTTCAGCCAATAACCAAGAACAAATAAGGACGAGAACCTCAGTCTCACGATCTCTGTAATACGTCCATGCAGAGTAGAAACGCCTTATTTCCAGCGCGATACAAACGATCGGTGGGTAGGAGCTACGCCGAATATCCCAATTCGTTACCTCTACAAACAGCTATGTCGCAGTAGAGCCTCGGAGAAGAAAGTTAAAAAGCAAAAGCCGAGCGCGCGGCTCTTCGCGCCTCCTGAATTGTTTCCTTTGATTTGCCCAGCGGCATAGTGGGAAGTAGACGTGCAATGACTCAAAGCTAGAGGAAATACTTAAAGCTCGGCCCAGTTTTGGCGGGGTACCCATAGTCGCTAATGAGACCAAAGACGGAGGTTCTATTAGATTATTTGTTCTTCCCTTATTTTTCCGATATAAGATAGTATGAGAGCAGAAAAATATCGAAAACAGAACGCGTTAAAAGTAGAACTTGGCAAGGGCTCCATGGCATTTCTAAACCAACCAACATTTGAGGAATGATGAAAATGCAACAGAGGAGTGATCCGAAAGCGAACTATGATGATGACGTTCTTTTGTTCAAAGAATCACACTATAACGACCGAGAATCCTATTATGATTAAGGTCTGTGTTTACGGGATAAGGCTGCACGAAAGTACATGTTCATTTTAATACAAAGGAAATTGCATTTTTGTCTCAGGAGAGGCTGTACCTAGTGCAGTGTACACCTGAGAATTCAAATAAGTACTTTCGTTGAGTTGATCCAGGTCAAGGGTGAGGTTTGTATCGGTTCTGCCGTTGAGTGTACACCTGAGACTTCAGTGTATTTTACTTGCAAATGTCTTTCTTATCGTGATGACCTAGTTGCTAGATAAAATAACCTGAAAATGAAAAAGTGATGTCCATGAGTGAAAACATACAGGATTGTTGACTCAGGTTAACAAGCAAATTCTTAAGCTCAAGATAAGAAAAAGCACCAAGTTTATAACCATATATAAAATAAAATGGGAAAATATGTGAATGGCAGATTAATATAGCTGGCGGTACGAATAGTGTTTGGACTGTCTGTTGCCCGTTTGAATGAAGTGACGTATGTTATTATGAAACAAAAATTATAGGGGAAGAAAAATATGCTCTATAATGGAACTAAATTTGGTACTTTACATTGACTTGGCACATTTTAATGTTGAACAAAAGCGACAAATATTAGTGGATACTCACTGTTTTCGTTTTAAGGCAAATACACTAGGATGCAGAAGTAGGCTAAGTGACCCACTGAGAGTAGAACTTGCAAGAAAAAAGGACAGAGCATGAGGGCTCTTGTCACCGTCAATGGATAGTCAACGTTATCATAGAGAGTAGATACTAGAATAAAATAGACGTGAGGTCAATACTCACGATAGATGTACATTCAATATAGTTATAGGAAATGTATTAGTTGTTATAAGAAAAGAGAACCTCTGATCTACATGAAACGGAATTAATCGAATCTGACCTCATACGAAACAATATAAAAATGGTAGTGGTTACGGTAGACAAAGGCTGACTATTCACAATTTGCAGGTCGAGGTACTAAAAAGGCGTTACCCGTCACGTCTTCGACTGATCGACGATGGAACAACAACAATTTAATGAATTGCATGGAAGCTTTTCTTTGTGAATGAATATTTCCGTGATTGGATAAAGAATTTCATTATGTTATTTAAATCACATCAAGCCTTACACTCTGAAACTATTTAAAATGTATCGGAATAATTATTATAGACAAGTACTAGTTATTTATATATAAAGTTCTAGTAAATTGCCTAGTACTCAGTTATATTTTGTAATGCAGATACTTAACTGAAATTTGAATGTCCAAAGATTGAAAATCCATGCAATTACAGATAGACTAGGAGCACAAGTGGCAGAGAATACTATCTCATGGTAAGTTTCTTGAACCAGATAGCTAGGCCAGTCTTCACACCTGTTTAATGCTACCTTGACGTCTTTCAGGTTTGTGGGCCTGCATAAACAAAACTAAACGAACGTCTTACTTCTTTCAGTTGAAATTGTTTCTGATCAACTGAAAGTATTTTTGATATCCTCTTATTTTTATTACACGTGAGCAAAAAAATATTAAGTATTTGAGATGGGAAATATTCAAGCCTTAAAATTTAAATGAAAACAGACTGATTGTTACATCACTTAGTAGAATTAGATTTGGTGGAATTTAATAGATTATTTGGATTTGGTCAGAAATTTAATTATTTTCCCTTATGTGCTCCAGTAGTGACGTTTAGAATATCTACGGTCGTCCCCTCAACGAAACAGTACTATGGCGAGGAAAATTTTAGTCCAAACACTGACGCCGATTTTAGCCGCAAGTGATCAGCTCGCGGCAGGGGGCTGACTGCAGGAACACATCTTTTTCGTAAATCGTTTTCGTCAAGCGTAAAACAAAGGGACAAGCACATAGAGGTACCAGAGGTAAGAGAAAATTCACTATGCGAAAGTCGATTACTCGTCAACAGCGGAGCAAGTAATGTAGTTCCATCTGGTCTACTAGCCTATTTAAATGAATAAGTGACGGGTGTATAGATTGTCTTTTCTCAGCACTTATCAGTTAAACGGCAACCACTAAGCACAGGAAATCGTGGACTTTAGTAAACAGAGCAGGAGATGGGACTAAGAAAATAAGTAAAGGTTTGGAAAAGAGTTTTCTTGTGACGTCATGACCAATAGATTTACTTTTCTTTAACAGGAGGCGGGGGGAGAACTACGGCAAGAGGAAGAACAGAAGCTGTGGAAGAAGGTTTTATAACTTTTGTAAAGTTACACAAGTATTGCAAATATTTGTCATGGCACTGTATTGGTATTCCCATTTTAATTCGCCTATATTCATCGGCGAACGTCAGTAAAGAAACAAATTAAATAAGAGTTTGAAAGTTAATAAAGATTCAGCATGAAAAGGTACTAGGTCATAATAAAGTATTACAAGAAACTGAGGCAAGCTAGCCAATTTCAGCGGCTTAAGATTTCCTTTCTTGTTCCTTCCAGTTCACGTCCCATAATCTCTAGCATGAACCTTCAAGAAAGAACTCGTTTTCCGTCATCGTCCTCATCAAGCGGTCAGGCGAAAAGAGGCGTGACAAGAGCAAAAGTTTCAGAGCTATTTTACAAATTGTTCCCGTTACGACCAGCTGAAACCGCGTTGTTCCGGCTACGACCAGCCGAAACCGCGACATACGCTACGAACAGGCCCTTCAGAAACTGAACTTACCACCGCTTAAAGTCCGGCTTGAAAAACTGATTTTGCAGTTTGGCAAATCCGTCCTAGCCAATACGAGCCACCGGTCACTGCTACCGGAACCAGCCCCTCCCAGTAATCGGGCTCGGTTACAAAATAAACTTCTACCCCGTAAAGTCCTCACTAATCGTTACGGGAACTCGTTTGCAAAGAACGTGCTCGTTTGTGCCATTTTTTTTACTTCGATGTTCAGTGCTGAACCTTAGTGTGTGTTTGTTATTTATGTGTTCTTTATTTATAATTTGTAAGAAACTGAATTTAGTTATGCTACGATAGTTTCTGAATATACCTATCTCTCTCTCTCTCTCTGTTATTGAAAAGCACTTATAATGGTTATACCAGGTATATTCTCATAACATTTAACACGTATGCGCTTTACAGTCCGCAACTACTGGCAGAGTTGCTTTAAGA
This sequence comes from Branchinecta lynchi, assembly GCA_023053575.1. Lineage (NCBI taxonomy): Eukaryota > Metazoa > Arthropoda > Branchiopoda > Anostraca > Branchinectidae > Branchinecta > Branchinecta lynchi. The sequence goes on along the minus strand of JAKZAP010000011.1, from coordinate 11,460,322 downwards.
TTTGCAACCGCTTATTCTCTGTCGGCTGTGGTCCTGCTGCATGAATCGACGAATGGAAGAGGGTGGAAAAAGGAGGAGAGCGGGAGAAATGATATTCGAAACAGTAATGGAAACATGAATCTCATATTATAAGTTTCGTAATATAGGCACTTCTAGGTCTCTCGTCACTTCCATTATCCTCTAGCGAAATTAATCCCGTAGCTAATTAATCCATTGAAAAGGAGGAAAATAAATAGCCTTTGCCGGAAGCAGAATCTTCAGGCAAAATGAAACGGAATTCTTCGCGGACACGGAATCCTTTCTAGCTTGAACATACTAGAAAGAACTATCTTTTTCCATCATCGTCCTCTTCAGTCGGTTAGGTGAAAAGAGGAATTGCAAGACCACGACTACCTTATTAGCTTTTAAAAAAATATTTAGTTCGCCCTTAATTTGAAACCCCTCCCCTAAATATGCAGCTATGGGGCCCATCTACGAACTCGACCTATCCCTTGACTCGATGAGTTCTCACACCCAAGTTTTTTGAAAATATCTCATTCCCTTCGAGAGTTAACGTGCTGACAGACGGACAACTTTTGCGATGTCATATGTATCCCTCCACTTACGTTTTGGGATCCCAAAAACTGTTCCGGCTTCAACCAAGTTCTATTGACACAGCACTTAAAAAGTTTATAAAATGTATTGTCTCATAACATTTAACACACTGATGCGCTACAAAACTTCTGGAAGTGTTGCTTTAACATTACCATTTGCGATTTATGCTAGTTCAAAGGTTTGCAATCGCTCGTTCCTTTTCCCGGATGTCGTCCTGCTTGCAGAAATCGATGAATGACGCTACTCGAGATCATAGGAAGAAGAATCACTGGAAAAGAAATAGTGAACGTTAAGGGGATACCAAAGCCGCAATCCATTTACCATTGTCTCGGCCCTGTTAGCGAAATCCCGTTTTAGTTAACTGCCGTGTCTGCTTAATGTCGTTTTATTTGTCCTGTCCGCTGACAATTGTCAATGCCCTGTCACAGGACGCCGTGAATGATGACATGATATGGGAGCAAGTTTCGTTTCTGCTCTCGACTGCGTTTTATTTTTTATGCTTGTCCTTTGTATTCAGCTGACAAGGCTAATAAAAAGGCTTTAAACTGTAACAAGGCAGTAATACGAAGACAAGACCGAGACAAGAAACACTCACATCGAACGCAGCTTCAAACGAAGAAAGGTATGGTAATTTGAATCTATTAGCTGCGTTTCCCTCTCTAAAATTATGTCCTCTGGAATCACACTAAAAGAAACGAGTCGAGACGAAGAAGGGAACTACAGTTGCCGTCCCCTAGAAATTTTAAATTCCCGATTTCACTCGTTTTAGTATTATCCGTGACAAGTTACTAATACCAGGAAAGAAATGGTGAATTTGAAATATCTTAGTTGCCGACCCCTCGCTGGACTCGATCTTAGTTGTCTACCGACAGGGTGCTAAAAGGAGGAAAAGGTGAACTTTTACAAATGTAAGTTGCCGATCCTTCACGAGGAACGAAACGGAGGAAAAGAACGGCAGAGCGTGCCAGTTTTTTCGAATACTAAAACGAGGAAAAGGTGAACTTTTACAAATGTAAGTTTCCGACCCCGCACGGGTACTCTAAAGTACAATCCGTGAATAGTCACTGAAACCAGGAAAGAAACGGTGGACTTTAAATATCTTGGTTGCCGACCCCTCACTGGACTCATGATCTGAGTCGCCTATCGACAGAATGCTAAAAGAAGGAAAAGGTGAACTTTTACAAACGTAAGTTGCCGATCCCTCACGAGAAACTAAACAGAGGAAAAGCACGGTACAGCGCGCCAGTTTTTTTTTTCGAATACTAAAAGGAGGAAAAGGTGAACTTTTACAAACGTAGGTTGCCGACCCCCCGCGAGAAACGAAACAGAGGAAAAGCGCGGTACAGCGCGCCAATTTTTTTTTTTCGAATACTAAAAGGAGGAAAAGGTGAACTTTTACAAATGTAAGTTGCCGACCCCTCACGAGAAACTAAACAGAGGAAAAGCACCGCACAGCATTCCATTTTTTTTTGAATACTAAAAGGAGGAAAAGGTGAACTTTAACAAATGTAAGTTGCCGGCCCCTCACGGGATGCTAAACAGAGGAAAGGTTTGCCAGTTTTTCGAATACTAAAAGGAGGAAAAGGTGAACTTTAACAAAGGAAGCTGGAGACCCCTCACGGGATACTAAACAGAGGAAAGGCTTGCCAGTTTTTCGAATCCTCGATTCCTGGTATTTCTTTCCTCGTTTTAGTTTGCCTTTCCTGGTTTTAGTATTCTTTCCTGCTTTTCTCTTGCCTTTCCTTTCCTGCTTTTAGTCGATCCCTTTTTATCGTGTGGAGAGTTTGGTATGGCGTGCGTAAGTATACGGAATGGAACGAGTGTTCATTTCCTTTCTTTGTTTGTGTGTGCACAGAGGAACGAATATTTACATCATACATATTATCTCCGCATAGTCAGTGTATACAATAGGGCCGAGCTAACTATCTCTTTTCCCTGCCGACCTCCAGTGATCGATAGATATTGTTATGGAGTGTTTTTAAATTAAAGAACCTGAACGTAAACCTCTTTATTGTTTTGTTTATATTTTTATAGGCCCGAGTCCGCGCCGTCGCTAACGGGTTTCTCGTCGGCTCTTTCCGAGTCCCAGAAGAGACAGCAACGTGAATCCGACTGGGATTTCGCAGAGGAGGGGGAGAACAAGTGGGCGTGGTTTCACAAGCCCGGTGAGGTGCAGGAAAGCGTTGTCTGCGGAGACGGTTCCCCCAAGCAGGTCAGTTCATTACTTTTCAACATTCGATGCAACGCACGCTTAAGAACCTGAAACTACGGATTCCGAATCTTCTAGAAGTCATTATAAGCATATCAGTCGGAAGAGCTTCTTCGCAGGGAAGGAAGGTGGTTTAATTCCCTGCACTTATACCGTAGCAGTCATGCATAAAATCCTCAAGTATTGGGCACAGTGGTCCAATGTTAGGCCATGCCCTAGCGTATGAGCATGTGTGCTCGTAGGCTGGGGTACCATGCCTTTGAGTAATTGCACAGTGCCCCCATAATAATCTGTTTGAAGAGCGAATTTTAATTTGAGATTTTCTGTTCTACAGGTTTCTGTGGGGTACTGTGCGTCTGTGCCCTTGTTCCAGGGCATACCCTTACGTTGGAGCACTGTGACTTTAAAGTTTAACCGAAATTCAAGCCGAAATAGGCTTGAAGACTTCAGGAAAAGTGTTACTTCGTTGCCGCACCATTCACATAAGTGATTTTCATCGAATGAACTTCTTCTTTCGGGTTTGTAAGTACTTCTGTGTGCCTGTAACTCTATGCTTGAAACATTTAGCAACTGTAACGGTTAAAATATTGCCAAAAAACAAATCATTTTATGGCGCTTTCAGGGACTCGAAAAGATTAAAAATAGTCACTTCCCGGATCCGAACATCTGGAGGGGGGGAGGGAAGGGGAATCCGGAAACTTGAGGTATGTATAACTTTCGAACGGGTGATCGGATCTTATTGAAACTTAATTTTTGAAAAGACCTCGTTTCTCAGACGACCCACTACAAATCCGGACCGGATCCGGTGACTTTGAGGGGAGTTGGAGGTGGGAACCGGAAATCTTAGGAAACGCTTAGAGTGGAGGGATTGGGAAACAAGCACAAGTCCTAGATATATTGGTGACATAACCGATCGGGCTCGGGCACTGTGGGGGGAGCTGGGGGGGGGGGGCAGAATTCTGGTGACCCCGCGAGGTTGGTACTTCTTGATGTAGTAGGCTACTAGGACGATGAAACTGGGCTGGCATATCACGGACTCGAAAAGTTTGACTTGAGAATAATCGTTTGCCTGATGCGACCATCGTCGGGGGAGATGATGGATGGGGAATGTGGAATCTAGTAGCATGCGTAACCTTTGAATGAAACTTGGCAAGTGGAAAGAGAAATCGTCTCAGATGATCCATGTCAGGTCTGGACCGGATCCGATACTTGTGGGGGTGGAGGTGGGCACCGGAATTTGGTGAGAAGAACAAGCGTAAGCCCTGGATACGTTCTTGACAGAACTCAGGTCGTATCGGGGCTCCTTGATCGCGAGTTAAGATACTTCCAGATGTGCTATGAACGATGAAACCTGGTAGGCATATTAGTGACCCGACCAAACAGAGTTAAGGACCCGACACAATGACTCCGGAAAACTTCCGTTCTTGGATCCTGTCCTTTTTTAGGGGAGTTACGGAAAGGGGAATCCGGAAATTACTGACTTCCTTAGGTTGCGAACGGGTGGTCCGATTCGACTGAAACTTTATGGGTGATAAGAACTGATGGCCTGGATAAGCAAAACGTGTGTCCGTGCCACACGTGGCTGTAGTTGTGGGAGTTGAAGGGGGGGGGTAACTTTTGTGACACGCACAAAAACCAAAAAAATGGTTCGAATGGGGTGCAAGTTGGACAGTACCGAGTTTATGCGGCCTAGATTTTTTTATCTGGCGTCCGGATTGGATCCAAGAGTCCCGGAAACTGTGTTGCTCGAATAGGGTCAATCGACTGGAGCGATTTTAGATTTTTTTAGATTGGGGTTTATTGTAAAAAAATACTAAGAACTATAAAACCCTCCAGAAGTTTATAATTGTTAAGAGGTTTAACAAACCCCCTTTCACAGATTTACCGACATAACGCTCGAGTGTGCAAGTTGGACAGTACCGAGTTTATGATTTGAATCAATTTGGAAAGTAGAGAGATAATATGCCCTTGATGATGTATTTTAGGGTCCCGACGGATCCAAGCGTGGTTGGGGGGGGGAGGGTACCGGATTTTCTCGTAAAATGCTCAGATTCGAGTGAAACTTGACAGGCGGTAAGAGCAGATGCTTTAGATAAACATTAATATTCCCCAAACCAGATTCGGCCGCGGTAGGGGGAGTTGGAGGGGAGATACCGGAAATAGTGTGGCACGTCTAGGGATCAAACGAGTTGGGTTAAACTTGGAAGGTAGAAAAGTGATTTGCCCTAGATGATACGAGGCGATGCCGGAAATGCTCAGACTCGAGTGAAACTAGATATCCTATTTCTAGGCCCGATCCTGAGGATCCTCGGTAGGCGGAAGTCCTTTTGTGACGTCCTCATATACTTTTTTGCCACCACCTACTCGTAAGAAGTGCCATATGAGCTCGTAGCTCTTGTTTGGGTCGGCGGCTTTCCTTAGAAGGGACTTCCAATCTGGAATTAGACTTTTCTGAGCTTCGATTCTTAGGCCATTTGAATGCAAGTTTTGTTGAAATTCAGATTCTCCTCGTCAAGATGGACTTTGTATTGTCGGGCCAGCAGCGTATATTCTGAGGGTCAATAATGAAAAAATAATAAATCCTAAGCAGAGTAAAAAAACTTGAGTGTATTCGTATGCAAGGTATACAAATAAGCTGACTTCAGTTAAACAGAGGACTTGCGTACGATGCATCGTAGGACCTAAGCTCCCATGAGCAAGCGAAGCAGCTTGTTGCGCTTGTATTTAAAAAAAAAAAAGAGAATCTATTTAGGCAACTAGACAAGCATTTGATCAGGTAGTGGCTGCAAGCATGTGGGATTTTTGAGGGGTCGAAACCCAAAAGTTTGACTTGTTAGTGCTTTGTCAGCATTAGCGTTAAATACCGTTTCTCTATGAAGTTTCCTGGCGACGGCAGCCCAAATAGATTTTTTGTTTCTTCGGCTACCTGGGTTTCATCCAAGTCCGGTCAGATTAGACCATTGTGAGTTAGGTAGTCTTATTCCAGCATTCCTTCTGCGGTCGCATGCATAAGAAAGTACTTAATAATATGCATAATATTAATATAATGCAACAGAAAGGTCGTCATTAACTTTCGTTTATTGCAGTGGTTCCCAACCTTTTCCGTACCGCGTACCCCTGTCAATGTTCGAAAAGATTGCGTACCCCCTTTTTCAGAACGTGAAAAAAACGATCATTATTATCATAAATGATAAGGCGTACACGTGTAAAAATATATACAAAATCAATGAGGCAATCGCTAGAGGCTGCTTTGTAGCAAAAATCTTGTCAAATCTCGGCTCGATCTCATTAGCGGCATATTTTTTCCATTCAGCCTGTTTCTGTGTTTGGTTTTGAAGTTCTCAGTGCTTTCATCAAGCTGCATCGCAAACTTTTTCGTTAGCTTAATCCGCAACCTGAATGACAATATCACTTGCAACGTCTTCGTTTTTCTTGGAACAGTATTGTTTGACGCAGGAACAGATTTTACGGCAGTAGGCTAGCTGTTTTTGAATCAACATTCAGACGCGAGAAGGGAGGACCGAGAATTCAGATGAAAAACGTTATTTCGCTGACTTTCACTAAGGCTTGTAACCAGAGGCGTCACGCACCCATCCCCCCCAAAGGGTCGGCCAGACGATAAAAAAAAAGAGTCGGCGCGAAGCGCAGCGATGTTTCGTAAAAGCAGTTATTTAAAAAAAAAATAGTCGGTAAAAACGGCCTGTCGGTCAGTAAAAATACCTTGCCCCTTCAGATATGCTTTGGCAGGTGATGCCCCTGCTGGTAATATTAGGCTTTCGGCAATCAAAAATGTGTGAGGCGAAATTTTGAAGCTACAGACTAAATGAATTTTGGTTCCTTCGCGTACCCCTTGCAAGGGTCTCGCGTACCCCCTGGGGTACGCGTACCACCGGTTGGGAACCACTGGTTTATTGATTGTTCATTGCAAAGTTGTCGTAACTTCTGTTGATTAATTTGAATGTCTCAATCAAGGGTCTAATAAATCTGTAAAATCTGCGATGGAGGGAAAGTGATTAATCTCACTTGGTTTGGTAGGGCACATTGTTTGGTACGAACGTGGTAGCTTCTCGTTGTATCCTTTTATAAGCCTCAAGGTCACAATTGTAATAAGGATTGTAATTCAACAATCGGCCGCACCATTGACTGGAGTAGACGACACAACTACCCAGCTTAAATGTGAAAGCTCTTCGGGTTACACCAAAGATTCTATTCTTCATGGTAAAATTGCAATGTTGGGAGAAACGCATGGTATAAGCTGTTGAATGCTCTCGGAATCACGATGGATGGATCGAAATGTAATAAGACTTTACCTGTTTGAGGCAAAGACTACTTACACCTAGCCTTACATCCTAGGTGTACATATACTTTGTTTTGAGGATTAAAGCGCTCCCTATGCAAACTGCTACTATCTTCGTATATGCGACTGAGACATGAGATGGCGTCGCGTCACATCACTGCTCGAGTCTTGAACACAGATGGTATCGAAAGACAAGCTAAGCTGAAGTACTGTCGGATGAATTCTCACTAGAGTCAGTGTTCGTAATTTAGTATAAACCCTGGGTCAGACTATCATTTCGGAAGGAAGTGAACTATCTTCTGAAAGGTAGTATAAATGATCAAACCATAAATTGCGACTGGATACTCCTTAACCCAGTAAAATCGTAAGCTCTAGGCTAGAAATTGTTTGTGTATTTTGCAAATTAAATGTCTGCATTGCGTTTTTGGGACCCCAAAACTTAACTGGAGGGATAGCCTACCTATGACTATGACTTCGTAAAGTTGTCTGTCTGTCCGTCCTTCTGTCAGCACGATAACTCTCGAAGGGAATGAGATATATTTGACGGTGCAAAACGGATAAGTCAGCTAAATTTTATTAGAGCTATATTTCGGCCCTTCTTGGCAAGGGTCCTCTTCACCGTCAAATATGATTCGCAGTCAGCTTGGGCTGAAGAACTATATAGAACTAAAGTAGGGAATGAGGTATTTTGATAAAACTTGGTGTGCGGATCCTTAGGGTCTAGGGAAAGGTCGAGTTCGTAGATGGGCCCCGCAGCTGTACATTTAGGGAGGGGGAGGGGTTTCAAATTAAGGGGCGAAACAACTATATTTAAAAACTAAGAAGATAGTCGATTTAGGTAAGGAGCCATGCTGAATTCGAATGTGAAAATTATTTTCTCGCCGGACAAGTAGATCGGCCGGAATCCGGCCAAAAACGGAAAATTTGGTATAACTAGAATTTGTATTTGAATTTCATAGATGTACCGTCACGGGTAAGAAGACATACTGAATCCGTATGTGACATTTCCTCACCGGACCAATCATTTCCTCACCGGACGTATATTTTGCCCGGGATCCCTCTGTTTTACCTGAAGTTGATTAGAGTTTCGATGTTGGGGTAAGGAGAAATGCTGAATTCGTTTTTGAGCTTTAGACCAGAAATTTGGCAGAAGTAAGGCAGGAACAGCTCGATTTCGTCAAAGTAGATATGACGTTGGCTATAGAGGTACAAACGGTGAACCGATATCTAAACTTGGCCCTCTCAGATGATTACCGCTGTCCGCTGTCCTTCATCTGTTTTTAAATTTATTAATATTCGTTAAATTTTATTGGTATTAGTTATTAGCATATTTTATTAGTATTTTCTTAGTTGAAGGAGTCTGGCGAAGACCGGAAATCTACAAGTTCTAATTATCTGGATCAGATATTAAATTTTCGGGATTCCATCGAAACCTTTGGTCTTGTTTCTCTATCGATCTACTACGTCGTCTTCGTCCTCATGGATATAATAAGTCGTCTGGGCAGGCTGTAACTGATCGACCCGGTCAGGGTTAAAAAGGAACCTAGACTAGGGAGCTTAGTTGGTCGTCCGTCACGAACTTGATATTTCTGTTTGTTTCAAGGGTCCGAGTTGCGAGGAAACGGCAAGTGGAAGGGAGTAACGGATCGCCGAGACGGTGAGTTAACTTTTCTGTTTAATAACCATAAATTGAGAAATCTTGTTCTTTGTATTAAATCACTTCAGAGAGTAATACGAATAAGACCAGGGCTCCATGTTACCTCGCATGTCGCAGCTCCCTACGTAATCACCGCAAAGTGCGAGAGCAGGTCTTACGCGGATGGAGTAGAAGTAGATGACGTGCCAGCTGCCAAGTCCGGCTGTACCGCTAGGCGCGGTAGTATACAATGGTTTAGATACTTTTCCTTGTATACCTAGATGGCAGATATGTCGCGCCGCTAGGTTTTTGCTCATTTTCTTTTATTTAAATGCGATTCAAAATCATTGAAAGTATTCTCTGCACTGCCACGCGTGTCCGTCTAGCAGACTCTTAGTCCTTAAGTTTGCATTTGGGGGGATCAACGTCTGCGCATTACTTTTTTGCTAGATTTGTAATTCACGAGCTTCATTTTCTACCCATCTTGCAATTTTCACATTATACCTTTTTTCCCTTTTTTTTCAACTCCCTTTTCAGTCTTACCATTTTTAGTTGACAGTTTCGCGTCTGTGACTGATGAATCCTCGTTGCGTTAACGTCGCAATTACATAGATATTTTGCAGAGGAAGATTTGGAAGTAACACGTTCCGTTCTGAATTCTTGTTTAGAACGGACAGATTACCCTCTGTATCCCTGCCCAACCCTTTCTTTGCGTCTAACACCTGTTCCAACTTGAATCATTTTCTCATGTCCACAACAGGTCTCTTAGCTCTCGACTATTTTATTACTCCTGTTTTAGCCACCGCCACGTGCCAGTTGCTCAATTTATGTTGCCCATAGACTTCATCTCACCTTAGTTGGAATGTATCTTCATCTCGAATAACTTATAAGGGTTGTTCATAAGGTTTGCAAAATGTCTCGCAAAGTATCACCTTAAATCTTGAATTAGTATGGCATGCATTTTGGGTCAAAATTGTTAAAAATGTTGCCGAGAATACTCGAAATGTCGCCGAGAATCCATGAAATGTAGCCGAGAATGCTGTTTTTGTCGCCGAGATTTTTTGTGTGTATCCGAGACTGCAATGTTTGTTGCCGAGAATGAAAACTTTGTAGCCGAGATTTTCACTGAAAAACGTGTCGCCGAGAAATACGGATATGCGTTCGAAACCAAAAATCTAGTTCCCGAGATGGAGCAAAGTGTCGCCGAGATTGCTAGAAATGTCGCCGAGATTTCGCGTAATGTCGCCGAGATTTCGCGTAATGTCGCCGAGAATGCATGAAATGTCGCCGAGATTTCTTTGAAAATAACATGCAAGTGAAAAAAGTGTCGCCGAGAATTGGAAAAACAATACAGCTTAGAACGAAAAATCTGATTTTTGAGATGGGAACAAATGTAGCCGACTTGGTGGTTGGTGAGGTCCTCCTTAGTGTTCTATTTGTAAGTCTGGAACAAGTGTGATTCTTCGTTGCAGTACACGCTCACTACCATTGTAAGTGCTATATTTGCTATCGCACTCTTGTTGGTATTAGTCTACTCAATAAACAATGTGAATCTGAACAACAGTTGCTCAAAAGTAAGATCCACAAAGAAGTTTCAAAGGAAAGGATATGGCTCAGAGGCAGGGGCGTTGCGAAAGGGGGGAGGGTGCAACATTCGCTAACTTATTCGGTATAATTGCCAGGATTCGGTAGTTACCACGAACATGAAGAGGTCGAGTGAAGAACTGGTAGCAGAAAAAAGGACTGATCTATGATTTCATCGATATTCCTTACTTTTATTTGTATCCTAAAAACAAGCTCTTATCAGAAATGTCTCGAAAATTCTGCCTGCGGCGCTTTTCATAACATTCACTATTTTCCGGAAAGGTGCGTCATTTAGCTAGGTTTTAAACCAGTTTTAGGGATCGCGATTTTTCGAAACCCTAAAAGCTAGAACCTGCATGGAAATAGCTGAATTTGGCAGGAAAAAACGAACTTAAAAAATCTCGCCTGCGGCGCTCACTTTGTGTGATCACGGCTCGTAATGACTAGTCATACAGTAGCTGCTGCTGCCGGGATGTCACTCTATCCGGTTTCTGGAAATTCTTAGGATCCTGGTGTTTTGGCTCTGCACCCAACTACGAAAATTCACTTGCGACGCCCCTGCTCACAGGTGCTAAGAAAGCTAGAGTAAGTATAGTCGTTGAAAGAAATATATAACTGAAACGCATTTTGAAACCACCTTAAAATTTTTGAAATAATGACTTTAGCACAAAAACCTGGTTCTGGGGAGCTTGACTTTGACATGGACGACTGATTTTCTCTTCCATTTAAGTCATCCACCAATAGCCTTGTATACTGGTTAGGGCTAAGGTTCAAGCATAGCAAGTATGATAGTTTGGTTCTTGCAATAGCCTTGTCACATGGTTATGGTTAAGGTTCAAGTCTCCAAACATCGTTTGTATGGTAGTTTTGGTTCATCTTAAAAGGAAATGTCAGGTAAGCAGCAGTTCATAGTATCTCCATGACTGGAAGTGCAAGCCCATCTCAGAACCATGCTTGTTCATGGTTTCACATTCAAATCCAAGATCAGAGCTTCTGAGAACTTAACACGTCAGCAGGGCCAGGAATTGGCTCAACCTCACTACTTCCGAACTATAGTTTCAACGACTTATTAGGACTGTGATTGTTCAACTCAACTTCAGAGACAAGAAGTGGTTTATCTGATAGGTGGAAATAAACAGGAAATTTCAGTCCGGTGATGCAGCTTTTCCACCTCGAAATTCCGGCTTCCTCACTACTACAGATCCCCAGAAGCTGAGGAATATATCCTTTGCATACACGCTCCATGTACTGATTGTCAATTAGTATAATTTTTCAAAATTTTGGCTATCACCCCTTGACTTCATATTTCAGGAAGTGCTCAAAACTGTTCAAAACTGGAGCTTGAGTACTAGTCAGCTGCTCCTGTTGGCTATGGGCACGAATGATCACTTCATGGGCTTTGCCTATTCCTTCTTGCGGACCTTTAATAGCCGATTTCCCACACTGACTTCCATTATCGACAACTGCATCTAACACTTCGGAATCCATCTTCGAATTTCCGATCATAATGGCCGAGGCAGTTATGTTTCTTGATCAATGACTGTGCGCTGGAAAGGAGATCAAGTTGGGCACACATAGCACTCATCAGAAGAAACAATGGTATTCTCAAGTGTTAGGTTAATTGTGAATGTATTTGTGGTAAAACAATTAAAGATTCTTCCTTAAATTTCTGATTTTGTGAATTTCTTCTCTGAAAATCAGATATTTAAGGAAGAATCTTTAATTCTTTTTCCACAAACTCATTTGCCAGCTTGAGAGGCTTGAGCCTGAAAAGGACCCTTGCCAAGAAGGGCTGAAGTATCGCTCTTCTGAAAATGTAGCTGACTTATCGGTTTGCACCGTACAAGATGATTCGCAATCAGCATGGGCTAGAGGACTATCTACAACCTTCTTTATACTCTTGATGACTATCTCTCTATGCCGATTCAGAATCTCTGGGTACCTGCGGAAGAAATGAAGAAATGGTGCCAAAGTTGCGCTGACTCAGGATTTGAGTCGTTGAGTTTGAGACGTTACGGACACGTTTACTCCTTCTTCCTGAGAATCAGTGGCGTGTTCTGAACTTAGTCATATAGAGTATTATCCCACAATTAAAAGTTCTCCTGCTTTGGAAAGTGAACTGTTTGCTAATTCAGTCTCAGGCAAGGAGTTTTTAGCAAACTCTTTGCTTCAAAGACAATCTAGATCTGTCATGGAAGAAAAGCAAAAATGGCTCCATAGAGTGGTGCCAGAGAGCCAATGTCTGCAGATACTTACATACAATTCTCAGAAAAAGAGCCATTGACAGTCAAAGGTATTTCAGTCAATTCTGACTCAAACTATACTAAAACATGAGCTACTTGAACCACTGAAAGAACTTTAGAGAGGCTGCAATGGCCTTGAACTTCTGACTTTCGGTGGCATATGATGTCCTCCTTAGGGAAACGTAAATACCTCACTAATCCAGTGGGCTGATCCCCCCCCCCCAAATGACACCTCTGATTCTAGGATTCTGAATCTCTGATTCAAGCAACTCTGGGCCTCAGTCTAACCTGAGTCTAGCAATCCCCTGAGCCTAATCTAACCTCATAAACTTTGTAGCAGGCACACTGAAAAACAACAAAATAGGTTCGGACAGTAGGGGGTCAAGAGAACATAGGTTACCTATCCTGCTTTGTAAATGACATCTCGTTTTATCCATGAAATTCAATCCAAGGCCTTTGGAAGACTCTGAGACCCCTCAGTGTGCACACCTTTCGTGGATTTTGAATCCTGGCAATACCTGAAAAGTGAAACCTGGAGGTACTGAAATCCCTAACGATGTAAGAACAAAGGCTAGCAAAATTCAAGAGAAATCCAGGAGAAATCTCAAAAGAATTCAGACAAAAATTAGTGACATTTTCTTTCTTTATCTCTTCTTATTCTTGACACTAAAAGCGTAATCTTCAATCTAAAAGATTATTTTTCTTTTCACTTTCGGTGGTCTGATTACAGCTCTGATTATATTGTCAATAGGATGAACGTCAAAAGTCCCAGCAGACGATTCCAACATAAATTTCCCTTGTCTTTTGAAAAAACTTTAAAGTTTATATTTAAATTGGGTAGTGGGAGTGCTGGGGTCCTGGTGCGCCCAGGGGCCTACCCGAAAATCCTCCTCCCCCCTGGCAACAAAAATCCGTCCGCCCTCCTTGAATGCAAATATATAGGAAAGTAAATATATTATGACAGCGAGTTAATGTAAACTCTTTAAAAACAGTCGCCCCAGCGACCCCCCCCCCCCGGCGGTACGAAAAAACCTCGGGTACCGAACCACCCCGACCAAATCATCCCCCCAATTTATTTCTATGAAAAGTATTTCATAGATAAGGAAGGCCACCATGACGTATTTACATTAACTCGTGTGTCTGTATAGAGTTTACATTAACTCGCTGTCAGAATATATTTAGTTTCCTATATATTTGCATTCAGGGAGGGCGGACGGATTTTTGTTGCCAGGGGGGAGAAACATTTTCGGGTAGACCCCAGGGTGGACCCAGTGCACCCGGACCCCACCAGTCCCACTACCAAAACATGAACTTTAAATTTTTTTTCAAAAGACAAGCGAATTTTATATTGGAATCTTCTGCTGGGACTTGTAATTGTGTTCATCCTATTGAAAATATAATTAGACCACCGAAAATGAAAAGAAAAACAATCTTTTACATTGAAGATTATGCTTTTAGTGTCAAGATTAAGAAGAGATAAAGAAAGAAAATTTCATTAATTTTTTTCTGGCTTCTTTTGAGATTTCTCTTGAATTTTGCTAGCCTTTGTTCTTACATCGTTAGGGATTTCAGTACCTCCAGCTTTCAGGTATTGCCAGGATTCAAAATCCACGAAAGGTGTGCACACTGAGGGGTCTCAGAGTCTTCCAAAGGCTTGGATTGAATTTCATGGATAAAACGAGATGTCATTTACAAAGCAGGGTAGGTAACCTATGTTCTCTTGACCCCCTACTGTCCGAACCTATGCTGTTGTTTTTCAGTGTGCCTGCTACAAAGTTTATGAGGCTGAGAGATTAGGCTCAGCGGATTGTTAGACTCAGGTTAGACTGAGGCCCAGAGTTGCTTGAATCAGAGATTCAGAATTCTAGAATCAGAGGCGTCATTTGGGGGGGGGGGGATCAGACCACTGGCTTTTGGGGGGTTCTGGAGCACCCCAGGCAAAATAGAATAACATTCAGAAAATTTAGCCTGAATTTGCAGCGGGCAAAAATTTTGCAGCTGTTAATTGTCATCAGTTATAACAAACTACTGTGGGGGCTTCACTCGTAGCAAATTCCTATTATTATGGATGACCTATAAACCTTTGCCTTAAACTTGTAAGAATTGTTGTTACTTTTTCTTGCAATTCACACAGTTTTGCGCATTTATTTGGCCCTGTTGTTTCTTGTCTATTGTTTCTAACCAGTATAATCCTCCAGGTTAGCAAAATATCTGCTAGTCTTATATTTGAGATACTTTTTGGGATCCCAAAACGTAAGCGGATGGATACCTATGACATCGCAAAAGTTGTCCGTCCGTCCGTCCGTCTGCCCATCTGTGAGCACGATAAATCTCGAAGGGAATGAGATATTTTAATGAAACTTGGTGTGAGGATTCTTGGGTCGTCGGACCAGTCAAGTTCGTAGATGGGCTTTGTAGCCCTACATTTAGGGGTGGGGGAGGGGGTTCAAATTAAAGGGCAAACAAAATATTTTGAAACAGATAATTTGAAAGTCGATTATGACGTAAGAAGACATGCTGAACACGATGGTGAAAACCATTTTGTCATCGGACAAGTAGTTCGCCCGGAATCCGGCCCAAACCGGAAAGTTTATTAAAATTAAAAGTTTTATTTTGAGTTGATTAGATGTTCGATTTAGGGCAAGAAGACATGCTGAACACTTATGTGAACAAATTTTCTACCTTGACATGTAGTTCCCCCCGAATCCGGTCAAAACCGGAAAATTGTTAGAAGCTTAAGTTTTATTTCTAGCTGATTAGATAACCGATTTAAGGGTAAGAAGAGATGCTGATTCCGTGTTTGCCAATCATTATTTACCCGGAAATTTAGTTTGACCGGAATCCGGCTGGAGTCGGAAAATTTGTTATAAGTTAAATTTTTATTTGAAGTTGATTAGATGTTCATTATTGGGGAAAGAAGATACCCTGAGTTCGTTTTTGAGCTTTCTTTTTTCGCTGGACAAGTAGTTCTGGAGTTCGGCAGAAACCAGGAAATTGGCAGAAGTGGCAGGAACTTTTTGTCAAAACAGATATGACTTATAGGGGTAAACACACATGCTGAATCCATATCTGAACTTGGTTTTCTCAGATGAGTAGCTATTTGGCCTTAATCTGTTTTTGAATTTTAATTGTAAAAATGTTCAAGGAGTCTGGCTAAGACAAGACGCAGTTGTCTGGATCAGATATTGAATTTTTGGGATCCCATCGAAACCTTTGGTCTTGTTCAACATGCCGAAACCCTTGGAAGGGCCCCTGCGTCTCAGTCCTGTACAGTGACTTTTGTCCCTCTAGATTTCCATGAAACGAGACCTCTGCCTAGAGTAATAAGATCATTCAGACAAAATAATCTAGAAAAACACTAAGAAGTAGGTGGTACAGGATTCAGGAAGTACGAGTGTCTAAATGGGTGCAGTGCTGTATTATTCATGGGCCTTCCTTCAGTGTCAACTTGATTTGCTAGATTAGTGAGGTATTTACGTTTCCCTAAAGAGGACATCATATGCCACAGAAAGTCAGAAGTTCAAGGCCATTGCAGCCTCTCTAAAGTTCTTTCAGTGGTTCAAGTAGCTCATGTTTTAGTATAGTTTGAGTCAGAATTGACTGATATATCTTTGACTGTCAATGGCTCTTTTTCTGAGAATTGTATGTAAGTATCTGCAGACATTGGCTCTCTGGCACCACGCTATGGAGCCGTTTTTGCTTTTCTTCCATGACAGATCTAGATTGTCTTTGAAGCAAAGAGTTTGCTAAAAATTCCTTGCCTGAGACTGAATTAGCAAACAGTTCACTTTCCAAAGCAGGAGAACTTTTAGTTGTGGGATAATACTCTATATGACTAAGTTCAGAACACGCCACTGATTCTCAGGAAGAAGAAGTAAATTGTCCGTAACGTCTCAAACTCAACGACTCAAATCCTAAGTCAGCGCAGCTTAGGCACCATTTCTTCCGCAGGTACCCAGAGATTCTGAATCGGCATAGAGAGATAGTCATCAAGAGTATAAAGAAGGTTGTAGATTGTCCTCCAGCCCATGCTGACTGCGAATCATCTTGTACGGTGCAAACCGATAAGTCAGCTACATTTTCATAAGAGCGATACTTCAGCCCTTCTTGGCAAGGGTCCTTTTCAGGCTCAAGCCTCTCAAGCTGGCAAATGAGTTTGTGGAAAAAGAATCTTTAATTGTTTTACCACAAATACATTCACAATTAACCTAACACTTGAGAACACCATTGTTTCTTCTGATGAGTGCTATGTGTGCCCAACTTGATCTCCTTTCCAGGGCACAGTCATTGATCAAGAAACATAACTGCCTCGGCCATTATGATCGGAAATTCGAAGATGGATTCCGAAGTGTTAGATGCAGTTGTCGATAATGGAAGTCAGTGTGGGAAATCGGCTATTAAAGGTCCGCAAGAAGGAATAGGCAAAGCCCATGCAGTGATCATTCGTGCCCAAAGCCAACAGGATCAGCTGACTAGTACTCAAGCTCCTGTTTTGAACAGTATTGAGCACTTCCTGAAATATGAAGTCAAGGGGTGATAGCCAAAATTTGGAAAAAGTATATTAATTGACAATCACTACATGGAGCGTGTATGCAAAGGATACATTCCTCAGCTTCTGGGGATCTGTAGTAGTGAGGAAGCCGGAATTTCGAGGTGGAAAAGCTGCATCACCGGACCGAAATTTCCTGTTTATTTCCACCTATCAGATAAACCACTTCTTGTCTCTGAAGTTGAGTTGAACAATCACAGTCCTAATAAGTCATTGAAACTACAGTTCGGAAGTAGTGAGGTTGAGCCAATTCCTGGCCCTGCTGACGTGTTAAGTTCTCAGAAGCTCTGATCTTGGATTTGAATGTGAAACCATGAACAAGCATGGTTCTGAGATGGGCTTGCACTTCCAGTCATGGAGATACTATGAACTGCTGCTTACCTGACATTTCCTTTTAAGATGAACCAAAACTACCATACAAACGATGTTTGGAGACTTGAACCTTAACCATAACCATGTGACAAGGCTATTTCTAGAACCACACTATCATACTTGCTATGCTTGAACCTTAGCCCTAACCAGTCTACAAGGCTATTGGTGGATGACTTAAATGGAAGAGAAAATCAGTCGTCCATGTCAAAGTCAAGCTCCCCAGAACCAGGTTTTTGTGCTGAAGTCATTGTTCCAAAAAATTTTAAGGTGGTAACACATTTTTTGATGATATATCCGTAAATAAATGCGTTTCATTTTTATATTTCTTTCAACGACTATACTTACTCTAGCTTTCTTAGCACCTGTGAGCAGGGGCGTCGCAAGTGAATTTTTGTAGTTGGGTGCAGAGCCGAAACACCAGGATCCTAAGAAATTCCAGAAACCGGATAGAGCGACATCCCGGCAGCAGCAGCTACTGTATGACTAGTCATTACTAGCCGTGATCGCACAAAGTGAGCGCCGCAGTCGAGATTTTTTAAGTTCGTTTTTTCCTGCCAAATTCAGCTATTTCCATGCAGGTTCTAGCTTTTAGGGTTTCGAAAAATCGCGATCCCTAAAACTGGTTTAAAACCTAGCTAAATGACGCACCTTTCCGGAAAATAGTGAATATTATGAAAAGCGCCGCAGGCAGAATTTTCGAGACATTTCTGATAAGAGCTTGTTTTTAGGATACAAATAAAAGTAAGGAATATCGATGAAATCATAGATCAGTCCTTTTGTCTGCTACCAGTTCTTCACTCGACCTCTTCATGTTCGTGGTAACTACCGAATCCTGGCAATTATACCGAATAAGTTAGCGAATGTTGCACCCTCCCCCCTTTCGCAACGCCCCTGCCTCTTTGTTTTGTTGTAAATAATAAAACCTTGAACCTTGGACCTTGAACCCTGCCTCTGAGCCATATCCTTTCCTTTGAAACTTCTTTGTGGATCTTACTTTTGAGCAACTGTTGTTCACATTCACATTGTTTATTGAGTAGACTAATACCAACTAGAGTGCGATAGCAAATATAGCACTTACAATGGTAGTGAGTGTGTACTGCAACGAAGAATCACCCTCTCATGGACCGAATACGCGAAGCAAGGACGACCCAAAACCCAAGATTGTTCCCCCACCTACGAAATCTTCCGAAAGATACCTTAATTCATTCGTTCCGTATTTTACTAAACATTTTAACTGTTCGTGATCTATGTTCGTTTCTTCTTTATTGTTTGTTAGTTTGCGTCTTACTTGTATTTTATTTTTCCGGCCCATGTTAGCCTAGTGCTATTAGGGTTCTAAATAAAATTGATTGATTGATTGACTTGTTCCGGACTTACAAATAGAACACTAAGGAGGACCTCACCAACCACCAAGTCGGCTACATTTGTTCCCATCTCAAAAATCAGATTTTTCGTTCTAAGCTGTATTTTTTTTCCAATTCTCGGCGACACTTTTTTCACTTGCATGTTATTTTCAAAGAAATCTCGGCGACCTTTCATGCATTCTCGGCGACATTACGCGAAATCTCGGCGACATTTCTAGCAATCTCGGCGACACTTTGTTCCATCTCGGGAACTAGATTTTTGGTTTCGAACGCATATCCGTATTTCTCGGCGACACGTTTTTCAGTGAAAATCTCGGCTACAAAGTTGTCATTCTCGGCAACAAACATTGCAGTCTCGGATACACACAAAAAATCTCGGCGACAAAAACAGCATTCTCGGCTACATTTCATGGATTCTCGGCGACATTTTGAGTATTCTCGGCAACATTTTTAACAATTTTGACCCAAAATGCATGCCATAAATTAGCTTAAATCGCACTTTGTCGACAAGACGGTATAGCTTGTTAACCTCGCCGGTGTATGTCGCCTGTGTGAAGTTTGTCGCCGCTTAAAAGAAAATTTGACGTTGTTGACTTTACGAAAAATCGTCGGTTTTCCTTTGGATTTCTTGAGCAGAACAGTGTACAATGCTAGATGTCCTTCAAAGTTTCAGGTTCCTGATTCTACATTAAAACATTTTGCTTAATGTGTTCTCCTATTGGTCGACCTTATGAACTATATAGTTGAGCTGAACTTCGTAGATAGTGCTGTAAAAGACTTTTTACGAAAAAACTGCAGGTTATGGAAAAACTTTGCGAACGACTTCAGGCACTTCACGAACGCCGTCTGAGTGCGTGTAGAGCAAATGGAATACAACAAATCAAACGTTTTAATCAGACTGAATACTATTGTACTAATAATAAGCCGTACTATTCAGCCGAATACTATTTTTGTTAACAGAACTGTTGGTCTTTGGAACGGGTGGTTCCAATTTTGCCCACTCCCAGAATGCCCACGGTTCAAAATGTACACGAATCAAAGTGCCCACAAGTCAGGTCGAAGACCCCAAAATCGAAATCGTCCAAAATGCCGACGGCTCAAAATGTACACAGGGGAGACTAAAATCGTCCTTGTTCAAAGTGCCGACGGGTCAAACTGTCCACATGGGAGGCCAAGATGATCCTGGGACAGCGGATAACAGGGTTGTAAGGGACACGATAAACCGCGAAAAAGGTAATGAATAAAAATATTTAATTGTTTGTTGATCAGTTCAGAATTGTTTGCCTTAAAGTTATAGTATAGTTGAGATTATACCAGTTTATCGTCGTGCTAATACTCGATCTACCCCACCCCTTCCGTTGCTCAGTCACCCCTAATTCCAGCTTACTACTTACTGAACACCTCCAATATTGAGTCGTGGGCATTCTGAACCGTGGGGATTTTGAACCGTAGGCATTTTGAGCCGTCGGCATTATGAGTCGTAGAGATTTATAGTGGGCATTGCGATCGTGGGGATTACGAGTGTTAGCCCCTGGAACAGTCTTAACGAGCTGAATTGATCAGTAGTTTCAAGTGCATAATACATAATATTTTTAATTTGCTCGGTATCGTTACTCCCAATTTCTCAAGAGTTATTTAAAGGCGAAAGCCTAATATATATATGCTTGCATGTGTTCTTCTCGTCATGCTTTACTGAAAACCGTGCTTGCCTGTTCCCTACCGTTTTATTCTGTCATCACAGCCTTTTTCGGACGGGCTTCCTGGGAATTACAGGGCTAATTACCGTCTCTGGCTGTTCCGTATTGGACCGGCAAATTTTAATCAACGCCTCAATATTTACTATGGGTTCTCTACGGTGATTGATAACCCCATAATTCCGCCTTAAAGGTCTCTTTGGTCAGTTCTTTGTCGACGCAAAAGACCGATCATACCTGCTATCTTAGGTCGAATCCTGATAATTTAGACAAATGTTTGCACCTCACCTGGGGTTCGGCGAGCATACCCCGACGCGGTGGCGCCTACCCTCTCAAAGGAGATCAGCGGGGGTTGTCTACCGGTCATTGTAAAACTATTAATGGTCAAGTTCTGACACTAAAACCCCGTGGAAAGACTGTTGTCACTGCCCAGCCCGACACCTGCAGCCAATAGATCGTTTGAGAATATTGGAGGACGAGTCTTTACGACTTTTTATCTGGATCAGTTTTCATGCGTCCCCAATTGATCTGCTAGGTGATCTGCGATTTCGTTTACGCTGACGCTGGCGTTGTGTTCTCGCCGTTATTGACGTAGTTTTGTCCACAGAGGCACTGATACCAGAGATAGTATAGAGGTCGAGATTGGAGAGGGCTTTTGTTTTCTTGGTATTAGGGCCGTATCCAGGGGGGAGGGTGCCCTCCCCCGAAATATACAAAAATCCTATTTTTGCTTTTTGGTATGGATTAGGTCCGACCCGCGGGTAACCCCCCTCCCCCTGAAATAAATTCCCGGATAGGGACCTTCTTGGTGTATCTTGGGTCTTTCGTTTGTTCTGATTCCTTTAGGAGGGAGGAGTGACAGCGTGAACTCGCTCCAGTTCAGTCCACTTTAATTTATAAACACATAACAACATTGTTTTTGTCATAAAAAAACTATATATTTTTTTAGTTTTGTGGCATTGAATATCGTCTTATCACACATAAAATCGACGAATGTTAAATAACCATAGGCTGCTAATAAAGTGTAGGCCTTCATGTGAACTGCGCGTTATACGAACGACCAAACGAAGGAACACACTCGGAGCAATTGTCCGCAAGGCTGCGACGAGCTCCCCCATCCTGACGAGGTAAACGGATTTGGGAGGGGACAGAATCAGGGGGGAGGATATCGCGATGAAATGGGTTTTGAAATATTGATTTACCGACCTTTGTACAGAGTTGTAGTCGGCAGTATGAAACGGTATCTAATCTGGATTGCTTAAGGAGCTGAAAGTTGAGGACTTACGAGCTTAAGATATTGCAAGCAACGCTCAGTACTGTATCCACCCCCAAAAAAAATCGTTTATTCCTGGCTCGACGGAACAAACCGAGCATCCATATTCTAGGTTTGTATTGAAAAAGTGTAGGTAGATGCGTAACAAATGGGAAGTAGGAATGACATGACGACGTCGAAGGTAGCTTAAATCCGCGTCAACTTTTTCAAGCATACTCTCAACCTATCGTTGCCACCTTGGATCTTACGAAAGCCTCCATGAAAGTCCCATATCAGAAAATCGGTTTTCCTTTACCAATAAAGCATCAACAAGCGGGAATGTAAAGTCTTCAGCGGAAACTGACTGCGGATCATGTTTGATGTTTATTGAAAGGATATACCCAAGGCCGTATCCAGGGGGGGGGGTGAAACTGAAAGCTGAGGACTTACAGAGCTTAAGATATTGCAAGCAACGCTCAGTACTGTATCCCCCCCAAAAAAAATTCGTTTATTCCTGGCTCAGACGGAACAAACCGAACATCCATATTCTAGGTTTGTATTGAAATCTCGCCGTTCCCCGCGGACTCCACTTGAGGAGTCCCCGCGTTTTTGTTTGTCCCGGGGACTCACTCCCCGTATTCTCGCGAGTCCCCACGGACGGGGAATGCTCTCATTATCATCACCATCATCAAAAAGGACTCCCTTTCAGGTTCGGAGGGGAATCAATTTTTGCTGGTGTTGGAGCAATGTAAAATTAATTATACATAATCAGAACAAACAAAACCAAAAATAAATTGGCTCCAGACTAATTTCGTCAACTCCATATTTATTTTTCGAACAAATCCATGTTGGAAGCATTCCCCGTGTTCTCGCTGTGTCTGTCCGCGGAGTCCGCGTGGAGTGACTCCCTCTATTTTCGCCGTTCCCTTTGATTCCCCGGGGAGTCCTCGGGGAACGGCGAGAATACGCCTTTAGAACGGTAAGTAACAATGAGAGAGGTGACAATGTTACTAGAAAATCTTGTATGGTGGTGATGGTTAGAAGACAAGTTCGCCATCCCTGCAAAACAAGCAAGCGCTTGATTCTTCATCAAACGGACGAAAAATAGTAGAGTATAAAACTCTTATCCCCGCATCAGGTAGGATTTTGAGACTAGAATAAGAAGCCCGAAATGAATCACTCAATAATCTTTCCGTATGATTCTGAAAGAAATTTATTGGTCGAACGACTGATGGAAAGTTTCCCAACCAAACACTGCTGCAATAAAGGATATAAGGGTAGTGAAAAATGGTGAAAAATAAAGAAGTCTTAGAATGGGGTAGGAAAAATATACTTTAGTTTTCGCATTATTCCAATAGTTCTCGAAAGAACTTTAACTACCGAATCCGCTTTGGCCTTAAATGAAAGGAATTCATCAATCGAAATACCAAGATATGCGGAATTCCAAGTGCGGAACCCTTTCTACTCCTCCATTTTCTGAAGTAATATTAGTAGTTCAAGGGTAGAAATTCGGCGATCGGGAGAGTATTATAAAATTTGACTTTTTGCATTAATCTTTAACTTATTAGCTCTATACCACTTGGACAGATCATTGAGGGACTCCACCAACTCAGCAGTCTTAGCCACACTGATCGTTGATGTGTCATCCGGAACAAGACCAAAGGTGTCGATGGGATCCCAAAAATCTAAGATTTGATCCAGACAATTGCGAGACAATTGGGTCTTGCCTTCGCCAGGCTAATCATCAGAGAAAACCGAGTTCAGATATTCCATCTACCTATCTATCTATACCTCTATAAGCCATATCTATGGCTTATGACGGACGGACGGACAACTTTTGCGATGTCATAGGTATCC
Organism: Branchinecta lynchi; assembly: GCA_023053575.1. Classification (NCBI taxonomy): domain Eukaryota; kingdom Metazoa; phylum Arthropoda; class Branchiopoda; order Anostraca; family Branchinectidae; genus Branchinecta; species Branchinecta lynchi. The sequence continues at coordinate 11,436,671 of JAKZAP010000011.1, read as the reverse complement.
CTCCACTTACGTTTTGGGATCCCAAAAAGGGCCACTGCTTCATTCCGAGAGTTCTTCAAAGCCATAAACTGTGACAGCACAGCGCAAACATTGACTTCTTTTGCTTTGCTAGTTGAAGAGTTTCTAGCCCCTATTCTAGAGTTTTACGACTTCGGGATTCTCATAGTGAGAATCCATGAGCATTGTTCTACAATAGGATAGTTTTGTAGATAGGATAATGTTGTCGTAGTCTCTATGTTTGTCTGGTCTCTTGTTACAGTGTTTCCTTCTTCTTTTCTTTCTTTATTTTTACTCGGTCTATGCCATTTGCTTTTTGATACGTGAAAAATAAAATTATTATTATTGTTATAACGAATCAATAGTAAACAGTTCATGATGGCATGTTTGTGAGTTTCGGACTTCTACCTGTAAATCATCCGTACGAAAATTTTGAATGCCTTCTCTCATTTTTATTACCTTTTTTGCTCTTTGCCTTCATTTGCATTATCTTTTTTGCTCCAAAGTAGTTGCGATTTAGGATCCTATTAATTCCTTAAAGAGGACCCTTGCCAAGAAGGGCCGAAATGTAGCTCTAATAAAATGTAGCTGACTTATCCGTTGTGCACCGTCAAATTTCCATAAATCAGATCTCGTCTTGACTGGGGACCAGATGAGGAGGTGGGTTTGCATAGGGTATGATCTGAATTCAAGGCGTGGATACGGACTTTAATTGTAAATCCCAAATATTGAAATTATTGAAATATTGAAGTAGAAAAGAGCAAGGAGGGAATAAGGACGGTACGAAAACTGACAAACCGCCCCGAGGGAAAGCGATGTGCACGATACTGAACTAAGCAGTCGCTTATTGGGAAGGGGTAAACACACATGCTGAATCCATATCTGAACTTGGTTTTCTCATATGATTAGCTATTTGGCCTTAATCTGTTCTAAATTTTATTAGTAAAAATTTTCAAGGAGTCTGGCGAAGAGAGTAGTTAATAGGCCCGTGTTCCCTAGGACATTCGTACATACTGCGACATTTTTCATATTCCTGTGCTATTTTTCTTACTGAGACATTTTCATATTCCTATGGTATTTTTCTTACTGGGCGATTTTTTAGATTCCCACGTCTTTGGTGTGCGGTCTGTGATTGAGGTATTACATCTTGACAGTCAACCATGAAGTTAGATAGATGATGGTAATTGCGCTGATTGAATGATAATTATGTTGGTTGAAATATTGCATTTTGAGAAAAAAACAATCCAACTGTGAAGTGATGACTTTGGATAATTGTTTTTTCTACAGCTTGAAGGTTGAAAGCTAAGCCTTGTATGTGATGTATAAATCGCCATAGATTTGGATTCAAAAGTATCAATCCTAGCTGTAGAAAAAAAAAGATTCTTATTTTTTACAGCAAAGAACATTGTTTTCCTTTCTTTTTTTTCTTTCTTAAAAGATGGATATTCAATTCGATGCTGATCAGGAGTGGGAGAGTTTCACAGAGGCAACGGGATATCAGCTCCCCTCTGGTAACTCCATTCTCATACATTTACCTGTGAGTTTGAGCGAATTGGGCGATTATTCGATGTCACAGATTGATTATCTTAGCCCCATTCTGGAGGAACCATCGTTATGCAACGTTTATCAAGAAATTCGGTACTTCAGTCCGCGACATCTCTACAGCGATGGTCAAACTACACAGCTTCCAATATCGCTAGGATTCAGGCTAGATTCAAACAACTATGACGACCGAGTGGAATGTGCAAAACTTTGCTCCTCAAATACCGTCGGGGCTTATGATTATTCCTACCCCATGAGTTTTGCCTTCAATTCAATCCCTAGCATCCTTTAAAGAGTTAAAGGGCCCACCTTAACCGTACAGCGGAATTAATTTTTCGTGACCGTTCAAAATTCTCTCATAACTCTATTTTTATTCTATCATTCCCGACTGTGATTGTTTTCTTCCTAACATCATTAAAGTTCGTGTCTTAATTGCACAGGGCAATTACCTTTTATTTTTATTTTTTTTGGTCTAGCGATAAATTTCCAAGTCCCAAAGGCCTCCGAAATAAACATTCTATTATATCCCACAATTCCTTTATTTTCCGTCTCGTTACCCCACAGTTATTAAAACTGCCCTTGTCATGCTACTTCCACGCTTTTGACCAAACAATAAACTTTAAATTCCCAGGTTCTGGACAAACATCATTTTCACAAGGGCCCATGAATATTTATACCATACTTCAAATGAATCCCGATATTCTTTAAAGCCCATCTTAACCGCGCAACAGAATTACTTATTCACGACCGTTCAAAATACTCTCTTAACTCTTTTTTGCTTGTATAGTTTCCAATTATGCTTCTTTTCTTCCTAGCATCATTAAACCATGATTCTTTATCCCAAACAATACATTTTCAAGTCCCAAAATACCTTCAAATAAAATATTCAATTCTTATCTTCACAACTCCATTATTTTCAGTATCGTTACCCCAAAATCATTAAAAAACTATCTTTATCTTACTTCTCCAAGCGTTCGAACAAATTTTCAAACTCCCAAACGGCCCATGATTATTCGTAGCTCACGAATTTTGCCTTCAAATGAATTCCTAGCATTCTATACAGAATTCAAGGACCCATCTTAACGATTCTACTAATTTTTTTCATGACTGTTCAAACGACCCTAATAACTCCTTTTTTTGGCTTCTACGATTTCCAACTATGCTTCTTCCTATTATCATTAAAGTTCATTTCTGAAATGCACATCGCAATAAACTTTATTTTTTTAGTCCAGGGGTACATTTCCAAATCCCAAAGGGCTTTCAACGTAAAAGAACCTGATCATACTATTCCAAGCTTTCGAACAAGCACAAATTTGCATCTTCCACAAGGGTTCAAGATTATTCCCACCTCATGCTTTTTTGCCTTCAAGTTAATTCCTAGAATTCTTTAATAGAGTTAAAGGGCCAATCTTAACCGTACAGAGGAATTATGTTTTCACGACCGTTCAAAATACTCTCATTCTTTTTTTTTTTGCTTCTATCATTTCCGACTATGCTTCTTCCTAGCATAATTACAGTTCGTTTCTGCCCTTATCATACTATTCTAATCTTTTGAACAAACGTCATATTTTCATGTTCCATAAGGGTCCATGATTATTTATACCATGCTTCAGACGAATCCTGATATTCTTTAAAGCCCATCTTAACCGCACAGCATATTTCCTTTTTTTCACGACCGTTCAAAGTACTCTCATAACTATTTTTACTTCTACTATTTCCAACTATGCTTCTTACTAGCATAATTACAGTTCGTTTCTTCCCTTATCATACTATTCTAAACTTTTGAACAAACGTCATATCTTCATGTTCCATAAGGGTCCATGATTATTTATACCATGCTTCAGACGAATCCTAATATTCTTTAAAGCCCATCTTAACCGCACAGTAGAATTCTTTTTTCACAACCGTTCAAAGTACTCTCATAACTATTTTTACTTCTACGATTTCCAACTATGCTTCTTCCTAGCATGATTACAGTTCGTTTCTGCCCTTATCATACTATTCTAAACTTTTGAACAAACGTCATATTTTCATGTTCCATAAGGGCCCATGATTATTTATACCATGCTTCAGACGAATCCAAATATTCTTTAAAGCCCATCTTAACCGCACAGCATGTTTCTTTTTTCACGACCGTTCAAATTATTCTCATAACTATTTTTGCTTCTACTATTTCCAACTATGCTTCTTCCTGGCACCATTACAGTTCCTTTCTGCCCTTATCATACTATTCGAAACTTTTGAACAAACGTCATATTTTTCATGTTCCACAAGGACCCATGATTATTTATACTATGCTTCAGATGAATCATGATATTCTTCAAAGCCCATCTTAACCACACAGTCGAATAATTTTTTCACGACCGTTCAAATTATTCTCATAACTATTTTTGCTTCTACTATTTCCAACTATGCTTCTTCCTGGTACCATTACAGTTCCTTTCTGCCCTTATCATACTATTCGAAACTTTTGAACAAACGTCATATTTTTCATGTTCCACAAGGACCCATGATTATTTATACTATGCTTCAGATGAATCATGATATTCTTCAAAGCCCATCTTAACCACACAGTCGAATAATTTTTTTCACGACCGTTTAAAAATACTCTCATAACTATTTTTGCTTCTACGATGTCCAACTATGCTTCTTCCTAGCATCATTAAAGTTCGTTTCTTAACTGCACAGAGCAATTATTCTTTTCATGACCATTCGAAAACGCTAAACTTTTTTTCTTTTTTTTTTTTGCTTCGATCGATTCCAATTATGATTCTTTTCTTTCTAACATCATTAAAGCTCACATCTTAACGAAACAGTACAAAGCAAACTATATTTGGTCCAGTATCATATAAAACACTGACCTTCTTTTCATAAAAAAAAAATGCGCTTACGCTGCTTTTACTCTTCCGTGATTCTTTAATCCAAACAATACATTTTCAAGTCCCAAAGGACCTTCAAATAAAATGTTTCGTATTATCTTCACAGTTCCCTAATTTTCAACCACGAAACCCCAAAATCCTTAAAGTACTACCTTTATCTTACTTTACCCAGCTTCCGACCAAATACAAATTTTCAAGCTCCCAGACGACTCATGATTACTAGTGCCTTGCGTCAAATGAATTCCTAGCATTCTATAAAGAATTCAAGGGCCCATCTTAACCAGAGTGGTATTATTTTCATACTTGTCGTTAGGGATATATAAACAGGCTAGTGGCTAGGAAGGACAGGGACAAAGTTGGAAAACCATAGAAGCAAAAAAAAAAAAGTTATGAGAGTTTTTTGGATCGTCATAAGAAAATAATACCACTCTGGTTAAGATGGGCCCTTGAATTCTTTATAGAATGCTAGGAATTCATTTGACGCAAGGCACTAGTAATCATGAGTCGTCTGGGAGCTTGAAAATTTGTATTTGGTCGGAAGCTGGGTAAAGTAAGATAAAGGTAGTACTTTAAGGATTTTGGGGTTTCGTGGTTGAAAATTAGGGAACTGTGAAGATAATACGAAACATTTTATTTGAAGGTCCTTTGGGACTTGAAAATGTATTGTTTGGATTAAAGAATCACGGAAGAGTAAAAGCAGCGTAAGCGCATTTTTTTTTTATGAAAAGAAGGTCAGTGTTTTATATGATACTGGACCAAATATAGTTTGCTTTGTACTGTTTCGTTAAGATGTGAGCTTTAATGATGTTAGAAAGAAAAGAATCATAATTGGAATCGATCGAAGCAAAAAAAAAAAAGAAAAAAAGTTTAGCGTTTTCGAATGGTCATGAAAAGAATAATTGCTCTGTGCAGTTAAGAAACGAACTTTAATGATGCTAGGAAGAAGCATAGTTGGACATCGTAGAAGCAAAAATAGTTATGAGAGTATTTTTAAACGGTCGTGAAAAAAATTATTCGACTGTGTGGTTAAGATGGGCTTTGAAGAATATCATGATTCATCTGAAGCATAGTATAAATAATCATGGGTCCTTGTGGAACATGAAAAATATGACGTTTGTTCAAAAGTTTCGAATAGTATGATAAGGGCAGAAAGGAACTGTAATGGTACCAGGAAGAAGCATAGTTGGAAATAGTAGAAGCAAAAATAGTTATGAGAATAATTTGAACGGTCGTGAAAAAATTATTCGACTGTGTGGTTAAGATGGGCTTTGAAGAATATCATGATTCATCTGAAGCATAGTATAAATAATCATGGGTCCTTGTGGAACATGAAAAATATGACGTTTGTTCAAAAGTTTCGAATAGTATGATAAGGGCAGAAAGGAACTGTAATGGTGCCAGGAAGAAGCATAGTTGGAAATAGTAGAAGCAAAAATAGTTATGAGAATAATTTGAACGGTCGTGAAAAAAGAAACATGCTGTGCGGTTAAGATGGGCTTTAAAGAATATTTGGATTCGTCTGAAGCATGGTATAAATAATCATGGGCCCTTATGGAACATGAAAATATGACGTTTGTTCAAAAGTTTAGAATAGTATGATAAGGGCAGAAACGAACTGTAATCATGCTAGGAAGAAGCATAGTTGGAAATCGTAGAAGTAAAAATAGTTATGAGAGTACTTTGAACGGTTGTGAAAAAAGAATTCTACTGTGCGGTTAAGATGGGCTTTAAAGAATATTAGGATTCGTCTGAAGCATGGTATAAATAATCATGGACCCTTATGGAACATGAAGATATGACGTTTGTTCAAAAGTTTAGAATAGTATGATAAGGGAAGAAACGAACTGTAATTATGCTAGTAAGAAGCATAGTTGGAAATAGTAGAAGTAAAAATAGTTATGAGAGTACTTTGAACGGTCGTGAAAAAAAGGAAATATGCTGTGCGGTTAAGATGGGCTTTAAAGAATATCAGGATTCGTCTGAAGCATGGTATAAATAATCATGGACCCTTATGGAACATGAAAATATGACGTTTGTTCAAAAGATTAGAATAGTATGATAAGGGCAGAAACGAACTGTAATTATGCTAGGAAGAAGCATAGTCGGAAATGATAGAAGCAAAAAAAAAAAGAATGAGAGTATTTTGAACGGTCGTGAAAACATAATTCCTCTGTACGGTTAAGATTGGCCCTTTAACTCTATTAAAGAATTCTAGGAATTAACTTGAAGGCAAAAAAGCATGAGGTGGGAATAATCTTGAACCCTTGTGGAAGATGCAAATTTGTGCTTGTTCGAAAGCTTGGAATAGTATGATCAGGTTCTTTTACGTTGAAAGCCCTTTGGGATTTGGAAATGTACCCCTGGACTAAAAAAATAAAGTTTATTGCGATGTGCATTTCAGAAATGAACTTTAATGATAATAGGAAGAAGCATAGTTGGAAATCGTAGAAGCCAAAAAAAGGAGTTATTAGGGTCGTTTGAACAGTCATGAAAAAAATTAGTAGAATCGTTAAGATGGGTCCTTGAATTCTGTATAGAATGCTAGGAATTCATTTGAAGGCAAAATTCGTGAGCTACGAATAATCATGGGCCGTTTGGGAGTTTGAAAATTTGTTCGAACGCTTGGAGAAGTAAGATAAAGATAGTTTTTTAATGATTTTGGGGTAACGATACTGAAAATAATGGAGTTGTGAAGATAAGAATTGAATATTTTATTTGAAGGTATTTTGGGACTTGAAAATGTATTGTTTGGGATAAAGAATCATGGTTTAATGATGCTAGGAAGAAAAGAAGCATAATTGGAAACTATACAAGCAAAAAAGAGTTAAGAGAGTATTTTGAACGGTCGTGAATAAGTAATTCTGTTGCGCGGTTAAGATGGGCTTTAAAGAATATCGGGATTCATTTGAAGTATGGTATAAATATTCATGGGCCCTTGTGAAAATGATGTTTGTCCAGAACCTGGGAATTTAAAGTTTATTGTTTGGTCAAAAGCGTGGAAGTAGCATGACAAGGGCAGTTTTAATAACTGTGGGGTAACGAGACGGAAAATAAAGGAATTGTGGGATATAATAGAATGTTTATTTCGGAGGCCTTTGGGACTTGGAAATTTATCGCTAGACCAAAAAAAATAAAAATAAAAGGTAATTGCCCTGTGCAATTAAGACACGAACTTTAATGATGTTAGGAAGAAAACAATCACAGTCGGGAATGATAGAATAAAAATAGAGTTATGAGAGAATTTTGAACGGTCACGAAAAATTAATTCCGCTGTACGGTTAAGGTGGGCCCTTTAACTCTTTAAAGGATGCTAGGGATTGAATTGAAGGCAAAACTCATGGGGTAGGAATAATCATAAGCCCCGACGGTATTTGAGGAGCAAAGTTTTGCACATTCCACTCGGTCGTCATAGTTGTTTGAATCTAGCCTGAATCCTAGCGATATTGGAAGCTGTGTAGTTTGACCATCGCTGTAGAGATGTCGCGGACTGAAGTACCGAATTTCTTGATAAACGTTGCATAACGATGGTTCCTCCAGAATGGGGCTAAGATAATCAATCTGTGACATCGAATAATCGCCCAATTCGCTCAAACTCACAGGTAAATGTATGAGAATGGAGTTACCAGAGGGGAGCTGATATCCCGTTGCCTCTGTGAAACTCTCCCACTCCTGATCAGCATCGAATTGAATATCCATCTTTTAAGAAAGAAAAAAAAGAAAGGAAAACAATGTTCTTTGCTGTAAAAAATAAGAATCTTTTTTTTTCTACAGCTAGGATTGATACTTTTGAATCCAAATCTATGGCGATTTATACATCACATACAAGGCTTAGCTTTCAACCTTCAAGCTGTAGAAAAAACAATTATCCAAAGTCATCACTTCACAGTTGGATTGTTTTTTTCTCAAAATGCAATATTTCAACCAACATAATTATCATTCAATCAGCGCAATTACCATCATCTATCTAACTTCATGGTTGACTGTCAAGATGTAATACCTCAATCACAGACCGCACACCAAAGACGTGGGAATCTAAAAAATCGCCCAGTAAGAAAAATACCATAGGAATATGAAAATGTCTCAGTAAGAAAAATAGCACAGGAATATGAAAAATGTCGCAGTATGTACGAATGTCCTAGGGAACACGGGCCTATTAACTACTTTAGCTGACGTAGTCGTTGTAAAGATTGTTCGAGTATATGTTTCAAAGCCAGTCTGGGCTCAAAGAATATATATTTAATTATACCACATCACGTTTTTAATCTCTGACCAGTTCGCTAAATTCAGAATCATCCTTCCCTCCTCCAGCTATTTTCTCTTCCAGGGTGACTGAGCAGATATGTTAAACCAGTAAAGGAAGCTCAGGAAAGGAACAAGACCAAAGGTTTCGATGGGATCCCAAAAGTTCAATATTTGATCCAGACAATTGGGTCTCGTCTTCGCCAAATCCTCTTCAGTAGTTAATAGGCCCGTGTTCCCTAGGACATTCGTACATACTGCGACATTTTTCATATTCCTGTGTTATTTTTCTTACTGAGACATTTTCATATTCCTGTGTTATTTTTCTTACTGGGCGATTTTTTAGATTCCCACGTCTTTGGCGTGCGGTCTGTGATTGAAGGTATTACATCTTGACAGTCAACCATGAAGTTAGATAGATGATGGTAATTGCGCTGATTGAATGATAATTATGTTGGTTGAAATATTGCATTTTGAGAAAAAAACAATCCAACTGTGAAGTGATGATTTTGGATAATGGTTTTTTCTACAGCTTGAAGGTTGAAAGCTAAGCCTCCTTTCTTTTTTTTTTTTCTTAAAAGATGGATATTCAATTCGATGCTGATCAGGAGTGGGAGAGTTTCACAGAGGCAACAGGATATCAGCTCCCCTCTGGTAACTCCATTCTCATACATTTACCTGTGAGTTCGAGCGAATTGGGCGATTATTCGATGTCACAGATTGATTACCTTAGCCCCATTCTGGAGGAACCATCGTCATGCAACGTTTATCAAGAAATTCGGTACTTCAGTCCGCGACATGTCTACAGCGATGGTCAAACTACACAGCTTCCAATATCTCTAGGATTCAGGCTAGATTCAAACAACTATGACGACCGAGTGGAATGTGCAAAACTTTGCTCCTCAAATACCGTCGGGGCTTATGATTATTCCTACCCCATGAGTTTTGCCTTCAATTCAATCCCTAGCATCCTTTAAAGAGTTAAAGGGCCCACCTTAACCGTACAGCGGAATTAATTTTTCGTGACCGTTCAAAATTCTCTCATAACTCTATTTTTATTCTATCACTCCCGACTGTGATTGTTTTCTTCCTAGCATCATTAAAGTTCGTTTCTTAATTGCACAGGGCAATTACCTTTTCTTTTTCTTTTTTTTGGTCTAGCGATAAATTTCCAAGTCCCAAAGGCCTCCGAAATAAACATTCTATTATATCCCACAATTCCTTTATTTTCCGTCTCGTTACCTCACAGTTATTAAGACTGCCCTTGTCATACTACTTCCACGCTTTTGACCAAACAATAAACTTTAAATTCCCAGGTTCTGGACAAACATCATTTTCACAAGGGCCCATGAATATTTATACCATACTTCAAATGAATCCCGATATTCTTTAAAGCCCATCTTAACCGCGCAACAGAATTACTTTTTCACGACCGTTCAAAATACTCTCTTAACTCTTTTTTGCTTGTATAGTTTCCAATTATGCTTCTTTTCTTCCTAGCATCATTAAACCATGATTCTTTATCCCAAACAATACATTTTCAAGTCCCAAAATACCTTCAAATAAAATATTCAATTCTTATCTTCACAACTCCATTATTTTCAGTATCGTTACCCCAAAATCATTAAAAAACTATCTTTATCTTACTTCTCCAAGCGTTCGAACAAATTTTCAAACTCCCAAATGGCTCATGATTATTCGTAGCTCACGAATTTTGCCTTTTGCCACCTCATGCTTTTTTGCCTTCAAGTTAATTCCTAGAATTCTTTAATAGAGTTAAAGGGCCAATCTTAACCGTACAGAGGAATTATGTTTTCACGACCGTTCAAAATACTCTCATTCTTTTTTTTTTTTGCTTCTATCATTTCCGAATATGCTTCTTCCTAGCATCGTTAAAGTTCCTTTCTGCGCTAATATACTATTCTAAACTTTTGAAAAAAAGGTCATATTTTCATGTTCCATAAGGGCCCATGATTATTTGCCTTCAAGTTAATTCCTAGAATTCTTTAAAGCCCATCTTAACCGCACAGCAGAATTCTTTTTTTCACGACCGTTCAAAGTACTCTCATAACTATTTTTACTTCTACTATTTCCAACTATGCTTCTTACTAGCATAATTACAGTTCGTTTCTGCCCTTATCATACTATTCTAAACTTTTGAACAAACGTCATATTTTCATGTTCCATAAGGGTCCATGATTATTTATACCATGCTTCAGACGAATCCTAATATTCTTTAAAGCCCATCTTAACCGCACAGCATATTTCTTTTTTTCACGACCGTTCAAAGTACTCTCATAACTATTTTTACTTCTACTATTTCCAACTATGCTTCTTACTAGCATAATTACAGTTCGTTCCTGCCCTTATCATACTATTCTAAACTTTTGAACAAACGTCATATTTTTCATGTTCCACAAGGGTCCATGATTATTTATTCCATGCTTCAGACGAATCCTAATATTCTTTAAAGCCCATCTTAACCGCACAGCAGAATTCTTTTTTCACAACCGTTCAAAGTACAAGTATAAAACACTGACCTTCTTTTCATTAAAAAAAATGCGCTTACGCTACTTTTACTCTTCCGTTATTCTTTATTCCAAACAATACATTTTCAAGTCCCGAAGGACCTTCAAATAAAATGTTTCGTGGTTGAAAATTAGGGAACTGTGAAGATAATACGAAACATTTTATTTGAAGGTCCTTCGGGACTTGAAAATGTATTGTTTGGAATAAAGAATAACGGAAGAGTAAAAGTAGCGTAAGCGCATTTTTTTTAATGAAAAGAAGGTCAGTGTTTTATACTTGTACTTTGAACGGTTGTGAAAAAAGAATTCTGCTGTGCGGTTAAGATGGGCTTTAAAGAATATTAGGATTCGTCTGAAGCATGGAATAAATAATCATGGACCCTTGTGGAACATGAAAAATATGACGTTTGTTCAAAAGTTTAGAATAGTATGATAAGGGCAGGAACGAACTGTAATTATGCTAGTAAGAAGCATAGTTGGAAATAGTAGAAGTAAAAATAGTTATGAGAGTACTTTGAACGGTCGTGAAAAAAAGAAATATGCTGTGCGGTTAAGATGGGCTTTAAAGAATATTAGGATTCGTCTGAAGCATGGTATAAATAATCATGGACCCTTATGGAACATGAAAATATGACGTTTGTTCAAAAGTTTAGAATAGTATGATAAGGGCAGAAACGAACTGTAATTATGCTAGTAAGAAGCATAGTTGGAAATAGTAGAAGTAAAAATAGTTATGAGAGTACTTTGAACGGTCGTGAAAAAAAGAATTCTGCTGTGCGGTTAAGATGGGCTTTAAAGAATTCTAGGAATTAACTTGAAGGCAAATAATCATGGGCCCTTATGGAACATGAAAATATGACCTTTTTTTCAAAAGTTTAGAATAGTATATTAGCGCAGAAAGGAACTTTAACGATGCTAGGAAGAAGCATATTCGGAAATGATAGAAGCAAAAAAAAAAAAGAATGAGAGTATTTTGAACGGTCGTGAAAACATAATTCCTCTGTACGGTTAAGATTGGCCCTTTAACTCTATTAAAGAATTCTAGGAATTAACTTGAAGGCAAAAAAGCATGAGGTGGCAAAAGGCAAAATTCGTGAGCTACGAATAATCATGAGCCATTTGGGAGTTTGAAAATTTGTTCGAACGCTTGGAGAAGTAAGATAAAGATAGTTTTTTAATGATTTTGGGGTAACGATACTGAAAATAATGGAGTTGTGAAGATAAGAATTGAATATTTTATTTGAAGGTATTTTGGGACTTGAAAATGTATTGTTTGGGATAAAGAATCATGGTTTAATGATGCTAGGAAGAAAAGAAGCATAATTGGAAACTATACAAGCAAAAAAGAGTTAAGAGAGTATTTTGAACGGTCGTGAAAAAGTAATTCTGTTGCGCGGTTAAGATGGGCTTTAAAGAATATCGGGATTCATTTGAAGTATGGTATAAATATTCATGGGCCCTTGTGAAAATGATGTTTGTCCAGAACCTGGGAATTTAAAGTTTATTGTTTGGTCAAAAGCGTGGAAGTAGTATGACAAGGGCAGTCTTAATAACTGTGAGGTAACGAGACGGAAAATAAAGGAATTGTGGGATATAATAGAATGTTTATTTCGGAGGCCTTTGGGACTTGGAAATTTATCGCTAGACCAAAAAAAAGAAAAAGAAAAGGTAATTGCCCTGTGCAATTAAGAAACGAACTTTAATGATGCTAGGAAGAAAACAATCACAGTCGGGAGTGATAGAATAAAAATAGAGTTATGAGAGAATTTTGAACGGTCACGAAAAATTAATTCCGCTGTACGGTTAAGGTGGGCCCTTTAACTCTTTAAAGGATGCTAGGGATTGAATTGAAGGCAAAACTCATGGGGTAGGAATAATCATAAGCCCCGACGGTATTTGAGGAGCAAAGTTTTGCACATTCCACTCGGTCGTCATAGTTGTTTGAATCTAGCCTGAATCCTAGAGATATTGGAAGCTGTGTAGTTTGACCATCGCTGTAGACATGTCGCGGACTGAAGTACCGAATTTCTTGATAAACGTTGCATGACGATGGTTCCTCCAGAATGGGGCTAAGGTAATCAATCTGTGACATCGAATAATCGCCCAATTCGCTCGAACTCACAGGTAAATGTATGAGAATGGAGTTACCAGAGGGGAGCTGATATCCTGTTGCCTCTGTGAAACTCTCCCACTCCTGATCAGCATCGAATTGAATATCCATCTTTTAAGAAAAAAAAAAAAGAAAGGAGGCTTAGCTTTCAACCTTCAAGCTGTAGAAAAAACCATTATCCAAAATCATCACTTCACAGTTGGATTGTTTTTTTCTCAAAATGCAATATTTCAACCAACATAATTATCATTCAATCAGCGCAATTACCATCATCTATCTAACTTCATGGTTGACTGTCAAGATGTAATACCTTCAATCACAGACCGCACGCCAAAGACGTGGGAATCTAAAAAATCGCCCAGTAAGAAAAATAACACAGGAATATGAAAATGTCTCAGTAAGAAAAATAACACAGGAATATGAAAAATGTCGCAGTATGTACGAATGTCCTAGGGAACACGGGCCTATTAACTACTAGCTAAGATTCTTTATTAGCGATATTTCGGCCCCTTCTTGGCAAGGGTCCTCGTCAGGCTGTCAATCTTCTGGGTCAACGTCGGGGAAGGAAACAAACCTGTAATCAAAACCTGTAATCAAACCTGTGTGATTACAGGTTTGTTTCCTTATTACTAGAACCCCGGGTGGACAATTACAAAATCTCTCAGACGAATCAAAATATTTCAGTGTATTCATATATCAGATGGAAAGAGAAGCTGCCTTTTCAGTTAAACTTTAAAGAGTGGCGAAAAATGGTGGAAAAACCATATAGATGTGACTACCGTAAATACAATTACACCTTTTTTTTCATAATCCTAACACCAGCCAAAATTATTCCCAACTAAGGAAAACTGTATCGACCCTTTATGACAAGGATTCAGTCAACCCCACCGGCTCATATACTATTCAGGGGGTCAAAATGCATATCTAGATTACTATAGCCTAGGCCCTTTGTCTTCTTGAAAACATGACTGATTATTAGAAACCTCAGAACAAATTATTGAAAAATAAAAACTGCCAAAAATGCTTATCTGTAATTTTTTAGTTTTTATCCACATGCCAGCTAAATGATTTTCATTTTGTCTAGTTTTCTTCATATGAGCTATTATGAGCTTGACAATAAGGGTGCTCCAGTAGCTCCAGTAAATTTCACGTAGCCTTGTGAACAAAAGTAGTCTTGTGTTAATGGCAGGCTTCACCTTCCAGACTTTCAAATATGTTGGGCTTCCGCAAAGTCAAGCCAACCCTTCCGGATTTTCATGATAATGATGATGGCTGATTTTGCTATTCTCCAACACTTCCCAGATGTCCCCTTAAAATTCAGATATCTTTTGTACCAAATTGCAACTGTCAATCACTTTCCCTTTGTCTCTCGTATTTGTTGCCTCTAAACCTTCCAGACATTCGGAATATGTGGTGTTCAACACCGCGTACTTCTAGCCGTTTGTGGCCTGGCTTCACCTTCAGGATCAATCTCGACTGAAATGGCTGTCTGGAATCCGGAAGAAAAATCTGGAAGCTGAAGCCCGGGCTTTTGCCGTCTTTGTGCAGGACGTCCGGAATCTGGGGTGTCCAGTACCTTGAACTTCTAGACGATAATGGCCTGGCTTCACCTTCCAGATCCGTCTAGACAAAAACGGCTGTCTGGAATCCTGAAGAATTATTGTCTTTGTGCAGGTGTATTCTTGATCACCTTTATTTCTGAGTCCCAGGTGGGCAAGGGTATGTTGTTCTGCGCGAAGCGTCGTCGCCGCAAGATGATTTTCAAATTCATTAGCGCGGTCGGGAATGTTAAGTCGTAGGTTTCCGTTTCGTCGATTCCGCAGCTGCAAGATTCGGTGATCCGAATCCGACGTGCCGTCAGTTTTGGCCAAGATAAGAACAGACACAGGTGCAGTCTCTCGTGAATTACGTGATCTCGCCAAGTTGTTTTCGTTCTCAGCATTTATCCAAATGTGCGTTTTAATTACCCTTGTACTGACACATGAATTGACCGAAGGCTGATAAGACTGTCCGCGTGACGAATGATTTGAAACGAAAGTCCCGTCGATTCAGGAAACTTTAGGAATACCTCAGTCAAATCCGCTGATGGCAAGAGGATGAATTATGGAAGCATAACTCACGGCGCCTCTGTAACCGGCAATATGGGACAATACGGCACAGGGACACTGGAAATAATTTTCCACAGGTCGCGTTTAAGTTGTACAGTTACAAGATTAATCCTCCTCGTACGACACGCTTTTTTTTTTTTTTTTTTTCCGGTTTCAGCCGGATTCTGGGTGGACTATATGTCCAGGTAAAAATCGATTGTCATATATGGGTTCAGCATCTCTGCTCGCCCCTAAATTTGACATCTAATCAACTACAAATAAAACTTTCGTTTTAAAAAAATTTCCGGTTTCGGCCGGATTCCGGGCGAACTACTTGTCCCATAAAGAATTGTTTTCTGTTTTACACGAAAAGTTTTCAATTTCTTGCTCAGCTACTTTGTTGATTCGTACCACTCGCATTTGGGCCAATTTTGTCTAATAATGTCCTCTAATTTTTTTTTTTTTATTGCGGAGACCGGTCGCTACCCCTTCGGTGATAACGGCGAAATATGAAAACCGTGACGGCAATCCGCGACCAGCAAAACTGAGCCAAGACCAAAAGTGCGACCATAGAAAACCGCGAAAGTCATAGCCACTCTAAAGGCGTATTCTCGCCGTTCCCCAAGGACTCCTCGGGGAATCGAAGGGAACGGCGAGAATAGAGGGAGTCACCCCATGCGGACTCCGCATACAGAAACAGCGAGAATACGGGGAATGCTTCGAAATTGAATTTTCTTCTAAAAAAAAAATATGTAGTTGACGAAATTAGTCTCGATCCACTTTATTTTTGGTTTTGTTTATTCTGATTGTTTTTAATTAATTTTACATTGCACCAACGCCAGCAAAAATTGATTTCCCTCCGAATCTGAAAGGGAGTCATTTTTTATGATGGTGATGATAATCGGAGCACTCCCCGTCGGTGAGGACTTGCGAGAATACGGGGAGTGAGTCCCCGAGACATACGAAAACGCGGGGACTCCTCAAGTGGAGTCCTCGGGGAACGGCGAGAATACGCCTTAAGACTCTTACAAACGCCGCTCGTCCTATCCGTAAACCAAGCGCCTTGTTGTCATCACAGTAGTTCAAACACATCTAAGTCTGACGCCTTAAAAATTTTTGTATCATCTGACTGAATTGTTTAGATCGCCTTAAGGGATTATTTCATTTTTCACTATTTGCTCTATACTGAAGTTCAGAATATTTACGGCCGTCCTCACAACGCAAAATTCTACTATTTATTTATTTGTGACCCGCTTTTTGGATAACAGCGGAGTATAAAGAAAATACACATATTAAAACACTAAACCAAACAATGTAAGTAAACTTGACTACATTATTTTCATGTAGTTAAACACACTAAATATACTTAAAATTTGTACACAGTGAGAAGCATATTTAACGGGTTCAGGAATGAAAAACTGGCTATGACACGGACAATTTGAGTCTCAATAGAAACGTGGCTTTTCAATGGCCAGTGACCTGCTTGTGAAGATAGCCCACTGCTTGAACACTTATTTTTCGTAAATTCTTTCCGACAAGCAAACAACACAGGTACAATCGCATAGAGCTACGACAAATCCGACAGGGAAATTTCACGGTATGTAAATCGATTATATGTAAATAGCGGAGCAACGAAATGACACATTTTCATCGGGTCTTCAAGCCTCTTTAAGTGAATAAGTGATGGGTAACTAGATTGTCCTCTCTCAGCCCTTTTTTGGTCAAACCTTGAACATAGAGGGGCGTAATTTTGCGAAAGCCTAGAGGGGGTAGTGGCGTCGTTCCTGGTCATTAGCTCTAATCCGGTCATCCGGGGATGGAGAGAGGGGTAATCCGGGATTTTGCGACCCATGAAGGGGGGATCCGAATCGAGTGAGACTTGCTGAGAGTTGATTAGATGTTCGATATAGCGGTAAGGAGATATGATGAATTCGTTGTTATTTTGTCGGATAAGTAGTTCCGGAAGTCGGCAGAAGCTGGAAATTTGGCAGAATTAAGCCAAGGCAGGAAGTTTCGATCAGTTTCGTCAAAACAAATATGACTAATGACTTAAAAGGGTAAACGCACATGCTAAATCCATATCTGAACTTGGTTTTGTCAGATGATTAGCTATTTGGCCTTAATCTTAATCCCTTGTAAGACAGGACCCAATTGTCTGGATGAGATATTAAATTTTTGGGATCCCATTGAAACCTTTGGTCTTGTTGGGACTGAGGTCTGATCATGCTTCCAGAAGTCAGAAAAGGTGTCTATTTAGCTATTCAGGTTAATTTTGTAAGTACGACAAAGAGTTTAGCCAGCGATTCCCGAAACAAAGCATCCGTTTTACTAAAAACCACAGCGATCATACTGTCGTCTATCCCAGTTTTTCTAGTTTAGGCACTTCCACGGAAGCTAGGACGATGCCACTTTGCGTAGGCTACATATAAAGGACTTTAGCGAAAGTTTTCTTTCCGGATCCGGTCATCCGGGGATGGAGAGAGGGGTAATCCGGGGTTTTGCGACCCATGAAGGGGGGATCTGAGGGAGACTTGCTGAGGGTAGGAAGCAAGTACATGCGATACTTATTTGTCCGAATGGCATATGGACACGGCGAGGATAGCTGGGGGGGGGGGGGGGGTCCGGGAAACGGTGTGATACGCGTTGGGACCAAACGGAGAGAGGGATATGGATGAAACTTGGACGGTGAAAAGGTAACGGACCATAGATACATGTGCCATTTGGTTTCTGGCCCGGGTACGGTCTCTGTGGTGGAAGTTAAGGGTGGATGACATTTTCCGAAACTCCAAGCGAAACTTGATGGGTTGTAGGAGTAGATTCTCAACATGTGACATTTGCGTGTCCAAAGTAGATTCGGCAGATGGGGGAGTTGGAAGGGGGTAGGCTTTAGTTATGTCAGTGCTCTACTACGATACTGCTCATACCAGCTGCCTAAAAAGAAAGATTATACCTTCAAATCTGGACTTGCTCTTGTATGAAGTCTTTTCTTCTTTCCCTTTTGTTTCCTAACGTTTTTTTCATTTTCTACTGAAATTTTTTTGCCTTTTCATTAAAAAATCCTTTTTGAAGAAAAAAGCCTAACCGTAACCTAACACGCAAGAGAAGACCTTCCTTCAAGGGGACCTCTACCAAGGACATATTCTTGTGGTTGAAGCTGCTTATGGTTGTGCTAGCTGACGTCATTCGTCGTCGTCATCGGCAGCTAACGTAGTTCATAGCAACTTTTTCGCCACAGGAATGCGCGAATGAACTGACTTCATTGATTAATCAACATTTCTTCCTACTTCCATTTCTCGTGTGACTCAGCTTTGCTCGGGACAGACTTCACACGAAGTTCGGCTGTTAATGTCAAAGGCCAAGTTGGCGCCAACCAAGCCCATTGAAATCTCCTCCGCATAGTTCTCATAGTATTACTTCTCAAATATGGAGTTGCTGAATTTTAAAACGGCGACAGTCAGACTGCTGCTCACCTGTACCGAACACCTACGCTCAACAGGCGGTCAAACGTACCTATCCTACCCGCCCTTATAACACGCCAGGCGCTGATTAGTTGAGCTGTTCAACGAATTTATGGTGATTGAAAATGATCCAGGGCCGATCAAAATGAGCTTTGTAAAGACGAAGGACTAACTAATGATATCTAACAAGAGGTATTCAATAAAGTGACTAGAATGAACGTACATTAAAAGTTATTCGGGGAGAATTTGAAACAATACCCTTCTGCTTAAAGGACAAACAGAAACTCCATTGCAGGCTACCCTTCGGAGCTACCATGAATGAAATCGATTTGAGGGACAGCTAGCCCTGCCCATCGGGAGCGGGTCCTGGTTGTGTAAATTCCAAGAAGGGGCCTTAAAGTCCCACCAGCTTACCGACGAATCGTCCCCATGACGAAACGTACTCGTGACAAAACATCCCGTGACAAACCGTCCCCTTGACAAAACGTCCCCACGGCAAAACGTCCCCGTGGCGAAACGTCCCCAAGCATAGATTTTTAAGTTCGCCCTCAATCATCAAGTGCATGATAGAGGTAAAACAACTTCAGAGTGTGCATTACGGATGTGGCATGTGGGAACATTTCTTATAAGCAGGAAAGATCGGACGTGGGACCGGTTGCTTCATAAGTGTATTGTTTCCAATTAAAATATATAGTGTAATATGCCTTCCAACGGACTTGTAACTGATCAGTTCTAGGTCGTTCGAAGCAACATGCACAATCTGAGGAGCACCAGTATACTCATCAGAGGAAGGGGAACCCCGCTGTGGCTCAAAGAGAGTCAAACAAGGAGAACGCACAAATTTGCATAGTGCCATTATGGTGGATAAAAATTACATGGGAAGCGAGGAAACGAAAGCGGATGAAACGATTAGTTAGGTAGTTTCAGTTTCACTGAACAAAGTAAATCTAGATAAGACGGGTTTGATCCTCTAATAATAAAGATCACCAAATTAAATATCGAACAAAAGCGAGATCAGTGAGTTATATCGCAGAGTAAACTAACAAACAAAACAAACAGTTACTTAAGGATAAAAAACCAATTAAATTAAGGATTTATGTTTATGTGTTTTATTTATTTTCTTCATTTACTCCGCTTTCTGAAAATTTCGGGTCATAAATATATTACTTACTTACTTACTTAAAACGAAAACTGACAAAATACAAAATCTTTGCGCTTTCTTTAAGACATGGCTATAGCCAGGAGCAACACTTTGGTTTGCTTCTTCGCTATCGATTGAATGCTGAAGTAGCCAACCCGTCGTGGTTTTCAAAACGTTATATGCTAAGAAATTTTTTTGTCTGAACTGGTGACGCAATCAGCAATCATAGGCCTAGCTATCTCTGAGCGACGAACCAAAAAAAAGTCAATAGCCGGGGACTTTTTGTCGTGGGGACGTTTTGTCATGGGGACGTTTTGTCAAGGGGCGTTTTGCCAGGGGACGTTTTGCCGACAACCCGTCTCACCGTCTAGGCAATTAAATTGATCCGTCAAAATTGTAGAATAAGAACACCTAACCAGCCAAATTGCGTTGTTGAATAAAAAAGTATGACGTTAGTTTCCTTTGTGACTGAGTTGCAGGCAGTGTAATAAACAAAGCTAGGAGAGGCTAGGAACGCCCCACGCGCCCGCGAAGATGTGCTGATAAATAAAGAAACCTGCGTCAGAATAGCGAGAATCCAGATGCTTCGCTGGATGTCCAGGTTAAACAATATATAGAGATTCCCTGGAAATGTGGCACACTTTACCTACTAAAGATATAGTGAATTTCTTCCGGTTACCGTTCTGCCTAAAAGATGTTCGATTAAAAAGCTGTTCTCCCTATGGCGGGGGGGGGGGGGCCGTTTTCTTGTTGATGGTGCTAAACAGATTAGTCAGCTATAAGATTGCAGGGCCCTACTTCTAGCTACAGACTGGAGAGTTCCTTGTAAAAAAGCGCCGAATCACCGCTGTAGCACTGTCAGAAGTTTCGTAAAAGACAAAACCAAGGATGCGCGGTTTCAACAGACAATGCGTAACAGACAACACTTGGAATGTTATCTGTTGTGTTTGAAAACGTTACGCATAACAAGCATTGCCAGGAAGAGCCGAAAAAACGCCAAAAAAGCACCTGTTGAATTTCCGACAAGGTGACGACAAACAAAAAAATCACCAGATGCTTTTTGACCGTTTTTTGGTCTTCCTGACAATGCTCGTTATGCATACATTACATGCATCACGTTTTCAAACACAACAGATAACATCGCAAGTGTTGTCTGTTACGCATTGTCTGTTGTCGCATCCTTGTGGTGTCTGTTATGAAACTACTGACAGTGAGTAAACCTTAGTTGACTGATCCGTTTAGCACCATCAGCCACGACCTGCAGTCAGCTTGGGCTGAAGGAATACTTATCAGGTTCACTTTATTACTCCCATCCCATCACGAACAAAAATATTCGTATTGACAACTACAGTTTTGTTAATCCGGATGAGTCCTGCACAAACAAGACCAAAGGTTTCGATGGGATCCCAGACAATTGGGTCTTGACCTCGCCAGATCCAGTCTTCACCAGACTCCTTGAACACTTTTACTATTAAAAATTAGAAACAGATTAAGGCTAAATAGCTAATCACATGAGAAAACCAAGTTCAGATATGGATTCACCATGTGTGTCATATCTGTCTCGACGAAACCGATCGAAACTTCCTCCCTTACTTCTGCCAATTTTCCATTCAGGCGGAATTCCGGAACTATTGTCCGGCGAAAAAATAAAGCTCAACAAGAGCTACGAGCTCATATGGCACTTGTTACGAGTAGGTGGTACAAGAGTAGAAGAGAAGCTTCAGAGAAACTTCACAAAACAGCCCCACATCCAAGAATGCGGTTCGGACCTAGAATTAGGATATCTAGTTTCCCTAAAGCCAGAAAATTTCCGACATCACCTCCAAGCCATCGCCAGCCTTCCAAGTTTCAACCCAAGAAATCCACTCGCTATGGGCGAGACGTGCCCAAGATTTCCGGAACTCCCCTTCCAACTCCGCCCACTGTGGCTGAATACGACTCAAAAGCATAAATGTCGGATCTCTGACTTATCCTCTTCCCGTCCTTCAAGTTTGACTGGAATCGGAGCAGAGCCTATCTGCAAATATCCGAGTTCCGCTCCCCCTCCCCTACCTTTTCTGGATCCTGTCCGGACGCCAAATAACAAATCAAGGTCGCATAAACTCAGCACTGTTCAACTTGCACGTTATTTTGTCCATCCGTTTGGTTTTTGTGCATGTCAAAAGCTTTTCACAACCCCCATAATGGTCGGATAGAGCAAACCACTATTTTCAAGTCAGTCTGTTCGGGTCCTTGATACGTCTTCCAAGTTTCGTCCTAGAACGTCAGGAAGCTCCGAACTTACGGGATCGCCAGAATTAAGCCCCCCCCCCAACTCCCCAATCGTGTCTGAATCTGGTCCGGTTATGTCGACGATGTATCTAGGAGTTGCGCTTGTTCTTCCACCAAGTTTCATTCCGATCCCTCCACTCTAAGCGTTTCCCAAGATTTCCGGTTCTCCCCTCAGGCTCCCGCCAAAGTCACCGGATCCGATCTGGATTTGAACTGGGTCGTCTGAGACTTGGCGTCTTTCGAAATGTTCAAGTTTCATTAAGATCTCATCACCCGTTGGAAAGTTATAAATACCTCAAGATTTCGGATCCCCCCTTCCTCCTTTCCTCCCGGGACCTGAAATGGAGCACCTGAGATGATAGCTCTTTCCACTTGCCAAGTTTCATTCAAATCCGATCACCCGTTCAAAAACTAGATTGCGTATTCCCAATTCTTCCCCTCCTCCCACGACGGTCGGATCGAGGAATCGACTATCTCAGTCTATTCGGGGCCCTGACACGCCTACCAAGTTTCATCCTCCTAGCACATTAGGTAGAAAGAGTTTCCAAAGATTTCCGGTTCCCACCTCGAACTCCTTCCAATGTCACTGGAGGATGGAACAAAAGTTGCGTACCCCTTTCTGAAGAATCATTGTTTTACTATTCTACTAAGGTCTGTCAAGGTCAGGACACCAAAGAAACGGCATGGCAGTAATGCGTAAAAATATACACAAATAAATGGGATACATGAGGCTGCAAGATTGTCAATTACATTATCGTCCGCAAACTTGTCAAGAGTCAGAAAAATTCAGAGATTATGAACCTTCGCGTACCCCTTACGAGAGTCTCGCGTACCCTTTTTGGGTACGCGTACCCTCGGTTGGGAACCACTGGTATAGAGAACGTGTCCGAAAGCTTTTTGTTGCTGAAAATGCTGCATTAATGCTGCATTTTCTTTCTTTTTTTGTCCGAAAGCTGTTACCTTTTTTCCTTCTCTGACACTTCTAGAATAGCAAAATTTAAGTCAGGAAGAAGAAGAAGAAAACAGAATTAGCTGTATAAAGCTGACAAAATGGATCATCTACTGATATCCAACCTTCTTATATTTACTTTCTTCGTTGGCCATGATCGCCAGTTGTCTTAGAATTTGGAATGTTTGCCGAAGTGTCAATTGTCTTTTTGAATTTGTTATGTTTACCGCCGAAAACACTGAGAGACTCGCCGTACAGTTTCTTCTTGAAAATTCAGCATAAAATTTAGCATTCTTGCTGAATTTTTCGACGAATTTTATGCTGAATTAATGCTGCATTAATAGAGCGAAAATTTAAGTCCGAAAGCGAAATGCTGCATAAAATGCTGAATTAGTTCAGCATTTTCGTTCGTTTCGGAGCTTTCGAGAGACGTTCAGAGTATTCTCTGAGAATGACAGCTTCTATTTACGCATCCAAACTATCGAAGACTCACGTAGCACAGTTGCTGACCTCGGGTTTCGCCGAGGGTTTCGCTGTCCTCGACTAGAGTGCGTGATTAGGTGCAAAACATCCGCGTATCCCATGCTTTTCCCTAGATTTTCTCTCGGTGCCCGTTTTATAGCTTGGTCAGAACGTACATATCGATATCGAAAACGATATTTTTTCATTCATAATTATTGTAAAGAGTCCAACATAATCTACATTTATACATCGGAAATTGAGGCATACGTTTTCCGAAATACAGTTCTTATTTAGTCGAGTTTGAGATGGTGCAAGATGCTATTTAATGACAATTTCGTTAGTAAATTTTGGAGAAACGAGACGTATCCTATAGCGAAATACACTAAAGAAATATCGATTACCGAATATCGAAAGTAAAAATATCGCTATATCGAAAAATCCAAATATCGCCCAACACTACTGGCTCTTACAGAACTTTACCACTGTTTTCGTCGATCGATGAGTGCCGCAGCCAGAATTTGCCCAGACCCATCAGTTCGAATTCAACGCCCAAGGCCACAGTTATCTCATATTTCTGCCAGATTTCTGCCAGTGGTTCTCTTTGCTAAAAGTCCCTGAACTATTTTTTGATCTAACTCGCGACCTCAAAAGAAGAAAGCACCATTTCCTTTGGTTTGTATAGCACGTCACTATAGTTATTTGCTAATGACACATGCGGCAACGGAAACCGCACACCTTCATAAATCATAGAAATTGTATTTACAGAATTATGTACAATCATTAAGTATAATACAGGGCAAATCACAGCTCGTCCACCTGCAGAGCTTTAGGCTGAGGAAGCCATGGCTTTAACAATAGACATCTCTTCCGGGTGACGTTTGTTCGGTTTGCGGCGAAGACACCTGGAAGAAAATCCTCGGTGAGCAATTTTCATTCATGAAGGGCAAACAGCTGAGCATCCGCCCTTCGACAGCCCAACTCGGACAAGATTTGGGCGGAAATGTACAAACTTTCGATCGAAATGCAGCTGAACGTTCATAATAGATACTGTTTGTAGCGGCAGAGGGGTTGTTACAAAATATAATAGTGTTTATTAGCAAATTGGCCATGACAATAGGCCAATGCCGACGTGTGACATTATCTACGCTCTTATTACAAATATCTTGATTATTTCGGCATTGGCGTGGGTCTCTAGAATATTTTTATGACAGAGAGACAGTGCTTATGGTTGTTTTTAAAAATTTGAGATATGTGATTGTAATGATGATGATGATTTTATTAACGCACTTAAGAGAGGAAATAGTGCAGTATAGACAAACAAAAGGAAAAAATACACTGAGCTATCAATAATGTAGTAAATGCACGAGATAAAAGAAATAAATGTTCTAAAAAAGATAGAAAAGGGACTAATCGGGTCTAAAAAATCTTCTTCCTAGATGGAGTGCGGAGAAATGGCCAAGGGCAAAAACGTGAAGGTCCTGGGCAGTTGAAGATAACTTTGCACAAGGATAACTTTTCACGAATAAGCTGTGCATGACGACAAATCAAATGTTCGGCTTCGTCCGCAAGGGAATTTTGAGAATAAATTGAATTGGATTAAGTGAATTGAAATCAGGGAACTTCACTTCGTAAACAGAAGTAGAAGCCCCGGGATCCAAAAGGTGCTAGGTGAAAGCATCGATTTGGAGCTGGGACGCCTTTTACCCGCTTCAGAGTGAGCCAGCTGCGGACGTTGGCATACCCTCTTGCAAGACATTACGCGCTATAGCAAAAATACAGTAAAACACAGTATAATCGATTTACTGACAGCGAGTTCGCGTTGGTTTTCGGGGAGTGAGATTCTAAAGTCCTGGCAGAGCTGTGTCAGAAAGCAATTTGCACAGCTTAGTCAAAAGTTTTAGCATCAGCAGCAGACCAACAAACTTCTTTGAAATATATTGCAGCCATGAGGTAGGAACGGCCGTCCTATATTACTAGTGCATGTGTCTTATAGCGTGTTCCACCCTTCTAACAATAGTAACTGTTAGTTACTATTTTCATTCCAACCTCGTAAAACGTTACTACGCTGACCATTCCAACTTTCTCTGAAACAGTAACTAATAGTAACTATTTGCTTCCCACGCTCGGGAGCGTAGTAAGCGTGGTAACTACGCATCTTTGTAACTTGATTGGTCGGATTCGCCCGTGGTATGATGTTCTGCTGGAAAATAGAAAATTCCTTCCAGCCTTGACGGCAAAAATCCAGAATTTGTGAAGTCATGCGGAGCAACTACAGTAAGTAGGGTGGAACACGCTCTTATAAGTCACCTTGCTGATTAGATTTCTAAAGACCAAGCATAAGCGGTTCGAAATTGTGGCTTGATAAAATGATCGCTCTGTTGATTATTAAATGGTTGACATATCGACAGCTCGAGGAGGAGTCGACACTTTGAGATAGTTATCATTCATTATAGCGTCCAGTCCAGGTGTCAAGACGTTTTCTGGCACTACTTTTTCTTGGAAAGGCTTCAACTTCTATTTATCAGTGATAAGTGAGTGAGAGGCATGCATAACATTGTCTTATGCGCTGATCCAGTGGCTGAATACGACAAAAACCTCCTGACCCTAGTAGTGTTAAGGCATCGTCTCTTACCTCTTGACTACATGACGGCGCTGAAGAAAGTTGCTTGCAAGGTGAACATCTAGCTACTGGAGAAATAACGAGCCCTTCTGTTGCTAAAGACCTTGTTGCAATGTGACTTGCTAACCGCGAGAGGTCTCTTCCAGCTGGGTGGCTTTCCAAGGCACCTTGGAGCTCGTTGATGTAGTCGATGACGTGTTCGATGACCTCGAGCTTGGAGACCTTCTTCTCCCTGGGCATGTGTGGAGACACGATCTAAAAAGTGGGCAACGTTAGAGGAAGTCTAAGATAACCGGGATGCAACTGAATAGGGTATCATAACATTGGGGATGGATCTACTGAATGTGTATGAAGAAGAAACCATGCAAGTGTATGCTAAGACAGAGGTGCTTTTAGGGAGTGTTGATTGAAGCGGACACAAGATGCCATGGTTCTACTGGTGGACAGAATAAAAAAAATGCTTGTGAATTTCTTCTTACCTTTCTAAGTTTGCTGATCATATCCTTCACTTCTGCAAATTCAGCCACTTGGTTTACTTTGCAGCCCTTGGTCTTGTCATTGTCCATCACTGTTTT
The DNA here is from genome assembly GCA_023053575.1 of Branchinecta lynchi. Lineage (NCBI taxonomy): Eukaryota > Metazoa > Arthropoda > Branchiopoda > Anostraca > Branchinectidae > Branchinecta > Branchinecta lynchi. The sequence goes on along the minus strand of JAKZAP010000011.1, from coordinate 11,409,813 downwards.
CACTGACTTCACCATCTCTAAATTTTGTTCCAACTATGATAGATTTGTCTTCCAATATTGCTTCGTGTGAAGTTTGTGTTCGACTACCTCATCCAGTCCATTGAAGCCTTCGTCGCGAGAAACGACTCTCCTTTAGGGCTCCGCGCACCACAAGCGCCAATCGCAGCAAGTTTGCTTAGCGCTTCGCACCTGTGCCGAAATTCCCAGGAAGGAATGCCCCCGGTGTGAGAAAGTCAATCGAACGTCTTTCCCAGACCTGCCGAATTCTGGGGCAAACATGTCAGCTTGGAGGGAATGAGTTTGCTGTAACGGTATTGGGACCTGTTATAATATATAAATATATCTGTATTTGAAGGCTGTTAACCATACAGAACAGTTTGGACATACGTGGACAGTTCGTTCCAAAAACTCGTCCCAGGGAAACTCTGTGCACGATCGCTTCAGCCGTATGTCAGATCATCGCATGCTTAATCGGCATAGCGACAATTCGTCCGATCACTTAAATGTGGTGAAATGGGAATATGCCAACCAATCATCTGCGTGTTCTCTTTCCTTTAGAAATTGGAAAAATTTCCAAATGCTAAGGTGGCAACTGGCAAGCTCCAACTTTTCTGTTTTCTAATCTCGCCTTTGCTAACCAGGCCTTGCCCTTCGTGACAAACCCAGTCAGTGCAACGGTCGGTATAAGACTTTGTCCTATCTTGAATCATCCAGGGCACCAGTTGTCTATGGGACGAGATTTCTTTGTAAAGAAAAATATGCCTACGTGGAACGAATAATCCACTTGACCAATAGTCTCTGGTTTGAATATTTCCAACGAGTTGTCCGTGAAAAGAAACGTTTTGTTATTGATCACATTGATCACCCGGCTCTTAGTTGGATGATAAAGACCTGGTTAAATTTCTTCCCGTTTTCCACAAATCTTCCTTTTTAGTAATGGCCTATGCTAAACGCTTGGGCGTAGTCAAGGGTCTGTATCGCTCATGCCCAACGATGACATAGGCACAACCCAAATGTTTGGGCACCCTTAACTTCTCCGAAAGGAGGTGGAGATGAAATGTAGGATCTTCACGACACTTAACTGACATTGCATTAACGTAATAAACCAAATTGAAAGATGTATTTCATGGCATTTTTTCGTTTGGCGATCCGAAAATGTGTTTCTGCTTTGAACCGTTCTCACGCTACAGGGATAGCTGACGGCCAGCTGGCCCGGAGCAACGAGTGCAGCCGCACGACTCTCCCAGGCTTCTAGAAATGGTGCAGATGTGCATGTAAGGGCGAAGCCCCACAGTATCGGTTGTTCCCATGTCGGTTATGACATCTGTTCTACAGACAATCTGTTTAAGAACATCTGACTCGCTGCTCAAAAATATCAGCTGTGCCGTAGTTCATGGCAGATGGGTTAGCATATGCGCCTTTCCTTCCGTCTTGAGGAACCATGCGGGCTTGTCAGTTGTTTGTCTCTTCCCTTTTCATACACCCGTTGCTGTGTCTTGTCGGCCGTAAACAGAGACACCAGACGTTTCCTGAGGAAATGATAATTATTATATTTTCTTAATTCATTGCCGTGTTGGTCGATTCGGTGGTCAGAATCGGCCCCCTCCTCCCCAATTGTCCGCGACAGCGGGAGTCTCTGCGGTTTCCTTCAGCAGCTTTGTGAGATTGAGACACACCGATGTTTTATTCGAATCATTCTCAAGTTTGAGTTTAGTAAATTCATGATCAGTCTTACCAGTCATTCTGTTAAAATACCTACATAAATTTCCCGGAGAAATATCTTGAAAAAAATATAATATCGTGACAGAAAGATTTTGTTCCAGTATTCTTCCATCTCACATCTTTTGACAATTTTAACAGTTCAGTAAACATAAATGAAGACCCCCTAATTTTTCATATTCCTTTTATTTTGAGTCAATCATTACAATACCGGCAGTGGAGGCATTGCAGTTTTGAAGGAATTAGCTTTGTTTGACTCAAATGGGGAACTGTAGGACTGTTGATTTCTTATGGTTATGTTGTAAAATATGCATGATTGACTTGGACAGCGGGTTTTTTTCTCAAACTCACTATAGTATTTGTAGTTGGTACGCAACACTCATGTTTTCGGTTGTTTGGCTGTTGACCTGTGGCTATATAGTGAGATAAGAAATCAAGTTTTTTTTTTTTTTTTTTTTTTTTTTTATTTGATAGCATTATACTTACCTAGCCCAAGAAAATATATTGGTGCAGTTCTAGCAACTGTACTGGCAGTATATATACAGAGCTGGATTACCAAAGTAGACTCTGGTCTATGTGCCACATTCCTTTTAAAGGCCCCGCGGCAACCAACCACGGTAATACTGGTTTCACCTTATTAGAAAATTACAATCAAGCTTTCTTACACTCTTCTGATGCAAACTAACAAATGTTATAGTAAGCTTAAAAACTAAACCGAACAACTTTCTTCACAAACCATTCGTTGTGTAATCCCCTCCCTCCCCTTATACAAACCGTCATTCAGTACTTCAAATACCCGTACCCCCCCCCCCCCCCCAAAAAAAAAATCCTGAATAATTCTTTTTTAACTTATTTTAAAAATTAAATGGCTAACAAAAATAGAAAAAAGATATTTTTGGTTTCTTTTCTTGATCAGCTAGTTATCCCTCTAAGATGATGTCCAGGGATAAATATCGGAAATTTTAGTTATCCCTCGCGCATCATCTTAGAGGGATAATTTAGCTGTTCAAGAAAAAAACCGATATCTCGTTTTTATGGCACTTGCCCTTCGGCCAAGTGCCATAAGATAAGATTTATTCCACTAAAAGCACAGAGGCCATAGGAAAAAAATAAGCACAAACAAAAACCAAACAAATGCTAACTATTTTACATATTCCTTTACAGGTACCGTTTCTTTTTGGCTCATCGAAACTGAAAGGAATCTTCCCAACTTTTCAATATCACCAAATAGTTTACTCCCATTACGATGTAGCGATCGCAATTTCTGTCCGTCCGTCGGTCTGTCCAGGTTTTGCTAGTTCGGGCACTTCCACATAAGCTAGGACGATGAAACTTGGCAGGCATATAAGGGACCCCAAATGATTAAGTTGGAAATATTTACTTCCCTGATCCGAGCATCTGGGGGGGGGGGGGTGAAGGGTGGAGGGAGGGGGAATCCGGAAAAATTAGGTATTTTTTACTTACGACCGGGTGATCAGATCTTAATGAAACTTGATATATAGGAAGTTCTCGGGTCTCAGACGCCCCATTTTAAATCTGGACCGGATCTGTTGACATTGGGGGGAACTGGAGGTGGGAACCGGAAATCTTCCGAAACGCTTACAGTAGAGGGATCGGGATGAAACTTGGTAGGAAGAACAAGCACTAGCCCTAGATACGTAATTTGACAGAATCAGATCGAACCGGGGCTCTGTGGGGGGAGCTGTAGATTTGCCGGAATTCCGATGATGCGACTTAGGATACTTCCAGATGCGCTAAGGACGATAAGACTTGGCAGGCATATTAGTGATCTGACCAAATAGACTTAAGAACTCGACACAATGCCCTAGGAAGACTTCGGTTCCTGGGTCAGACCAATTTTCGGAGAGTTGAGGGAGAGGAAATCCGGAAATTACTGACTTCCGTAGGTTGCGAACAAATGGTCCGATTCAAGCGAAACTTTATGGGTGATAGGACTGATGACCTGGATATACAAAGCTTGTGTCCGAACCCCATGCGGCCATGGCTGTGGGAGGGGGGGGGGGCGAGATCAGGAAACCTTGTGACATGCACAGAAACCAAACAGATGGGCCTAATGGGGTGCAAGTTGGACAGTACTAGGTTTATGCGGCCTACATTAGTCATTTGGCGTCCGAACCGGATCCGACCAAAGTAGAAGGAGGATGAAGAAAGAACCGGAAATTTGAAGATATGTTCCAAAGTTAAACCTGATGGAAGGGAAGAGGAAATGTTAGGGATGCGAAGTTTATGTGTCCGAGTCGTATTCGGCCACAGTGGGGGGGAGTCCCGGAAATGTTGTGGCTCGCATAGGGGTTAAACGAGGGGAGTGATTTGCATGAAACTTGGAAAGTAGAGAGATCGTATGCCTTAGATGGCATATTTTAGGGTCCGGACCGGATCCGGGCACGGTTGGAAGGGGTCCGGAATTTCCGGAAAAATGCTCAGATTTACTTTCACGTTTCTCGCACCACCTACTCGTAACAAGTGCCATATGAGCTCGTAGCTCTTGTTCTCTTTTTGTTTGCAATGAATGGTCAGCTTGGCTTCAAACCTTATATTAAATGGCTATCATGCTCTCCAATTCTCTCATTGAGGAAATTCAAAACATTTACACCAACATTTCTAATTACAAAAATTGTTCTTTTATTGCGTTATGTTCAAGAGTGATGGTCATCTCCATCTATCGGCCGACATCCACACGACTAGAAGACTATTTGCAAGGAGGCTTCCGAAATTTTCGACTGCCTCAGAGCTTCACAGAGATTAGTGTACATCGGTGCTTTAGTGACCGCACCAGACAAGAGCTAAGGACGTGTAACGGCTGCGAGCGAACAACCATTTTGTGTCCAAAGAGTGTCTACCACCTCTTGTTAGATTTCCGACAGGATAGAGATGCGATAGAGGCGTCCTTCGATCGTGGAAAGTATTCTGTATTATTCAGAGGCACGTGCGAGACTCATTTTCCCTGGCTGCCTCCCGGATTAATTTCCTGTGCAGTCGTTCAAGTGCTCTTTAACGGTAGAAATCCCTAATGGCGACTTTCCATGGCTTGACTCGATGAGGGAAGAATTGATCCAGGCACGAGTCCGGTCCTGGGAACGGGGAAGGGCGGATCTGTCGAAATGAGCTTGGATCGTGCGAGGGGATACAAAGTTTCTTATGGGCAGAAATTTTACCTCAATTTTACCATGAGGCATATGTCTCAGCAGAGAACCTAGCAGAATATCATATCAGTTGAGTGAGAACTTATTCCCTAACTTGTTTCTTGGCTCATTCGTTCCAGAAACTTGGAGGTCAATAAATCGGGAAGACAATCTGCAAAATGGATGGGGCTTTTACGCTGAAGGGGATATTATAATGACAGCAGTCGTAATTTTACTGGCCGACACCGCTGCCGCGCATCCCTGTGTAGCCCAAGAATGCTTGGTGCCTGAATTATTAAATTGCCTCATCCCGAGGATTGACCACGGTAGAGAGTGGGTTTGTACGAAGCTGAAGCTGAGCATTGGACAAGGATTGACAACTCCAAGTTTGGTTAGGAACTTCAAGTAAATGGCGATGGTAGGGGTTCTTGGAATCCTGTTTCCTAGTTTCGGGCTGTTCTTGGATCACAAATGACAGAGAGAAATCGTTCATATAGTATTGCTGAAAATCCCCGACTGGAGCCATATATCATTCATGAAAAACTGTATTAAATCATTTCTTCGCGAAGACCTTTTGAATTTTACTATTTGATAATAAGCATAATTACACGAGTGCTATTTCAAGAATACCAATTAAGTAATCGTGTGAGTGGAAAACATCTGTCATATTTTTCTTTACGACTGAATCACTCGAGACAAGTAGTAGTTATCTGGGATTACCAGTATGCGTTTATATATTTATTTAGTATACAGCTTATGAGATTCAATCCTTTGGCCCATGAAGATGCATTCTTTGCTTATAGTCCCAGACGGCAAATACTCTTTAAAAACAGACGGACAACTTTTGCGATGTATCCCTCCACTTACGTTTTGGGATCCTAAAAACTACTTTTTCTACTTTTCCTATTTTCTGCACTGTCTCATGTCTAACCAACCGCCGCATAGGCATACTTTAGTCCAGGAGTCAGTGTGTAACCAGCAGAATTCTGGTCAGTGTCCGGTTTTCAGTTTCAATCTGCATTTCTTTTTTGGAAAATTATAGAAAAGCAGATTTATTGGTTGATTCTGTAATTTGTTCCTCGAAATAGAATATTAGCATTCGCCGATGATCCCAGGAATACTTTTCTCGGGTCGGCATTTTAACAGCTCCCATTTGTCTACTTTAGTTTTTATGGCACTTGAGCTTACTCAAGTGCCATATAGCGATTGTTATTTCTGTCCGTCAGTCGGTCTGTCGGTCTGTCGGTCTGTCGGTCCCGGTTTTGCTAGTTCGGGCACTTCCAGATAAGCTAGGACGATGAAACTTGGCAAGCATATCAGGAACTGGACCAGATTAAATTAGAAATTGTCGCTTCCTCGATCCGACCATCTGGAGGGGAGTGGAGGGAGGGGGAATCCGGAAAAAATAGGAAAAATGAGATATTTTTAGCTTACGAACGGGTGATCGGATCTTAATGAAACTTAATACATGGAAGGACTTCGTGTCTCAGACCCTCCATTTTAAATCCAGACCGGATCCGGTGACACTGGGGGGAGTTAGAGGGGGAAACCGGAAATCTTGGAAAACACTTAGAGTGGAGGGATCCGAATGAAACTTGGTGGAAAGTACAAGCAAAAGTCCTAGATACGTGACTGATATAACCGGAACGGATCCGCTCACTTTGGGGGAGTTGGGGGGGGGGAGAAGTCCGAATTTGTAGTGATCCCGCGAGTTCCGTGCTTCCTGATGTGCTGGGACGATGGAAATTGACAGGCATGTCTGGGACCCGACCAGCTTAAATAGGAAATCATCAATTCCCCTATTCGACCATCTGGGGGGGGGGAGTGGAGGGAGGGTGAAGCCAAAATTTGAGGTATTTTTAGCTTGCGAACGGGTGATCGGATCTTGATGAAAATTGATATTTAGGATGACCTCGTGTCTCAGACACCTCACTTTAAATCCGGGCCGGATCCGATGACACTGGGGGGAGTTGGAGGAGGGAACCGGAAATTTTGAGAAACGCTTAAAGTGGAGGGATCGGGATGAAACTTGGTGGGAAAAACAACCACAGGTCCTAGAAACGTCATTGACATAACCGGACCGGATCAGGGCACTGTGGGGGAGTTGGGGTGGGGAACCGGAAATTTTGAGAAACGCTTAAAGTGGAGGGATCGGGATGAAACTTGGTGGGAAAAACAAGCACAGGTCCTAGACACGTCATTGACATAACCGGACCGGATCAGGGCACTGTGGGGGAGTTGGGATGGGGGTCCTGATTTCTAGCGATCCCGCGAGTTCGGTATACTTCCTGGTGTCCTAGGGCGATGAAACTTGGCAGGTATGTCAAGGATCCGAACAGATTGACTTGAGAACAGCTGTTTCCCCGACCCGACCATCGTGGGGGGAGTCGGTGGATGGGGAGTCCGGAATCTAGTGGCGTGCATAACTTTTGAATGGGTGATCGGATCTTGATGAAAATTGATATTTAGGATGACCTTGTGTCTCAGACACCTCAATTTAAATCCGGGTCGGATCCGATGACACTGGGGGGAGTTGTAGGAGGTAACCGGAAATTTTGAGAAACGCTTAAAGCGGAGGGATCGGGATGAAACTTGGTGGGAAAAACAAGCACAGGTCCTAGACACGTCATTGACATAACCGGACCGGATCCGATGACACTGGGAGGAGTTGGAGGAGGGAACCGGAAATTTTGAGAAACGCTTAAAGTGGAGGGATCGGGATGAAACTTGGTGGGAAAAACAAGCACAGGTCCTCGACACGTCATTGACATAACCGGACCGGATCAGGGCACTGTGGGGGAGTTGGGGTGGGGGTCCGGATTTCTAGCGATCCCGCGAGTTCGGCATACTTCCTGATGTCCTAGGGCGATGAAACTTGGCAGGTATGTCACGGATCCGAACAGATTGACTTGAGAACAGCCGTTTCCCCGACCCGACCATCGTGGGGGGAGTGGGTGGATGGGGAGTCCGGAATCTAGTGGCGTGATGCATAACTTTTGAACGGGTGATCGGATTTGAATGAAACTTGTCTGGTGAGCTATCGCCTCGGACGTTCAGTGTCACGTCCGAGTCGGGTCCGATACCTGTGGGGATGGGGGGGTGTGGAAAACTCAAGAAACTCTAAAAGTAGAGGGATTGGGACGAAACTTAATGGATGGAACAAGCATTAGGCCTAGATGAAATTGACGGAGCCAGATGGTTTCGGGGCTCTGTGGGGGGAATTGGAGGGGGTTTCCTGGAATTCCGGTAGTCGTGAGTTAGAATAGTTCCAGATGTAAAACGACAACGAAACTTTGCAGGCATATTAGCGACCCGAATTATCTTGACTTAAAAACCTGACACAACATACCCCCGGAAACTTCCGTTCCTAGATCCGAGCATTTTTGGGGGAGCAAGAGAAGAGAAATATGGACTTCTATAAATTGCGAACGAGTGGTCTGATTCGAGTGAAACTTCATGGGTGATACGAATCGATGGCCTCGACACGTAAAACATGCGTTCGAACCATATGCGACCACGATTAGGGGAATTGGGGGTGGGGGGACTTTTGACATGCACAAAAACCAAACGGATGGACCGAATGAGATGCAATTCGACAGTGCCGAGTTTATGCGGCCTAGATTTGTTATTTGGCGTCTGGGCCGGATTCGGCCAAGGTAGGGGGGGGGGGGGGTATTGGAAACTTGCAGATCGGCTATGCACCAATTTCAGTCAAACTTGATGAGGGAATTAAGAGATTGGGCCCGAACCGGCTCCGACAACGTTGGTGGGAAGGGGGGGGGGGTACCGGAACTTTCCAAAAATGCTCAGATTCGAGTGAAACTTGGTAGATGGTATAAACGAAGATGCTTTAGGTGGTCGATTTTTTTTTATTCCGAACCAGATTCGGCCACGGTAGGTGGAAATAGAGTGAGTACCGGAAATCGTGTAGCACGTCTAGGGATCAAACAAATGGATTTATTGGGATGAAAGTTTGAACAGTCATGTGCATTTGCAATCGAGACGATGCCGGAACTGCTCAAAACTGAGTGAAACTAAATATCCTATTTCTATTTCCGAACCGCCTTTTTGGATGGCGGGTGTATTTTGTGACGTTTTCATCTACTTTCTTGTACAGCCTACTCGTACAAGTGCCATATGAGCTCGTAGCTCTTGTTATTTTTATCTAATATTTTTGGAAGCTAAAAAGTTTTCCGACTCCTTAATGCCTTGCCTTCCCTCAAATATTCTTGAATGTCATAATAGTTTTCTGTCTCATAAGTGCCCTCTTGAATCGAACCGTATTAGTAGCCTGTATTTGTCGACTTGAAGTTGTGGAGAAACTGAATTCCTCCTTACCCCTCCTACCACTTTGCATCCCTACCACTTGACAGCTCTCTCCCTTCGAACACCGGATCAAATCCTATGACATAAGAGAAGATTTTGGCAAATACGGCCAAGTAGGCTGTCCAAGTCCCCCCCCCCTCCCTCTCAAATGATACCTTAATAAGGTGTTGATTTTACCAACTGCAATTGTAAGAAGTCAATTTTGTTATCGAAAACTAAAACAGTAGAATTATTAACATTGTTGATGCGAAAACTGAACTGTTTAAGTAAAAAATTTAAATTTAAGAATGCTTTTAGGTAATTTTCTTTGAGGATCAACTTCAGATCTGATATTCAGATCTGTTGTCGCGGGTCCTCTGGAATAATTGGGACCAATAGTCCAGTGATCCTTTGCCTATTTGTTGATCCGACCTTTGCGGGGGGGGGGGGGGGATCCTCTGATCTGACAGCCTGGAAGTTTACATTACATGAGTGGTATCTCAGGCTACCTTACTATTTGTCAGGTTTCGTGTCGTGAGTTTACCTGTGAATATTCACGGGTAAACTAGGGACCCAAGTGCTGTGGCGAACTTCTGTCCGTGCAAACTAGGCAGTTCCCTAGGGCCCGGACCTTCAAAGGGAGCAGGGGACGAAGTGGTTAATGTGTAATTTAAATTGTGTTGTAGTGTATAGTTGGTACTGGTCTTTTTGGGATCCAAAAACGTAAGTGGAGGGATACCTATGACATCTCAAAAGTTGTCCGTCCGTCCGTCTGTTAGCACGATAACTCTTTAAGGGGTTGAGATATTTTGATCAGACTTGGCGTGCAGACTCTTTAGGTCAAATTACAGGTCAAGTTCGAAGATGGGCTATGTAGCTCTATATTTAGGGGTGTGGGAGGGGCTTGAAATTAAGGGGAACAACAAATATTTTTTTAAAGCTAATGAAATAGGAGAATTAATGTTCAGGAGACCTGCTGAATCCGAATATGAAGTTTATTTTCTCGCAGGACAAATAGTTCACCCGGAATCCGGCGAAAACCGGAAAATTTGTGAAAAGTAAAAGTTTAATATGAAGTTGATTGGAGGTTCGATTTAAAGGCAAGTAAATGTGCTAGGTCCGAATATGAAAATTATTTTTTCGCCGGACAAATAGTTTGGCCGGAATCCGTCCAAAACCGGAGAATTTGTTAAAAGTAAAAGTTTTATTTAAATTTGATAAGATGTTCGATTGCGGGCAAGTAGACATGCTGAATTCGCATATGACAATCATTTTCTCACCGGACGTATATATCGGTCGGAACCCGGCTGAAACCGGAAAATTTGTTAAAAGTAAAAGTTTAATCTGAAGTTGATAGAGGTTGGAGGTAGTGGTAAGGAGACATGCTGAATTCGTTTCTGAGCTTTATTTTTTCACCGGACAAGTAGTTCCAGAATTCCGCCGAAACCGGAAAATTGGCAGAAGTAAGGCAGGAAGTTTCGATCTGCTTCGTCAAAATAGATATGACTTAAAGGGGTAAACACACATATCATACTTGAACTTGATTTTCTCATATGATTAGCTATTTGGCCTTAATCTGTTTCTAAATTTTAATAGTAAAAGTGTTCAATTAAGGAGTCTAGCTGAGTCTGCTTGTCATATTCTAAAACGGTAAATAAATCAAAACATAGTTTGATTTTTTGCTAAAATACCAAAAAGGGGGGGTATTGTATGCCCAGCAGCCACTATATGTCCCGGCCTGCCCAAAATGTATTTAACAGATACGTGCAGTTGTTAAAATCTGCCAGATTATTGCAACGATCTGACTACCCGGGATTCCCACGGCTCGGCCTTTACTCCTGAGAAGAAGTTTCTTACGATGCACCTGCATCCAATACGGAGATCAAAAGGTTCACAAGCGAAATTCTTCAGCACACCTGGTCATATTGTGCCCATACTACCATAACCATACCATCTGTAATGACGAACAGCTGGGCACAATGGATGAATGGACAATGAGTTAGAGAATATTCATTGAGTAAGTAAACTGAGAAGGACGGATTTGGGAAGGACGGATTTTGGCGTCATCGGACAGCATCGAGGTCACGTCTAAGGCGTTTGTTTTTTCATGTTTCTGCTCGGAGTATTTTGACAAAAAAGAAAGCCCAGTGATTGTTTTAAAATAATTAGTTATAAATATTCAGTTTGTAAATAAGGTTGTCAGTATATTCAAGCTTAATGAGGGTTGTAAGTTCAAGTTCAGTGAGGGTCATTGTAAATATTAAGTACTAAGTGCCCATGCTTTAGCGCAACTTGTGATTTTGATTTTAGGTCGTATCCAGACTTTGTAGAGAATAGTGAAAATAAAGTAGTGTTAGTCTGTCAAGTTTATATGACACCAATGATTGTTTTAACGAAGTTGTGTACTTTTTTCGTTCAGGGCTAGCCACGAGGTGGATTAGGGTTATGGGAAGATAATGTACTTTAATACTACTTGATGCAGTGTTTGTGGGTTGTTACAGTATAGCCTATGCCAGAAAGTTCAGTTTGTGATCATAGAAGACCTCATTATGTTCTGTTGCAAAATACGACCTATCCCAGAATACTATAGAAAAGTAATTTTGTGTTGCCGAAACGATTAAATGGCTAAGGGTATATTGACCAGAGCTGGTGGACTCGGACTCTGGACTCGTCTCGAGGCACCTTTTCCAGGGACTCAGACTTGTCTCGGACTCGGATTTGCTGAAATCGCAGCAGCTCTGATTTTGACCCTTTTCCTCGCGCCGTTGTTAAAAATCTTCCCTTCCGATTTCTATATTGGCCTTCCTTGATTCATATCTGGCCAACGGTATGTTTTTTTTACTGTGTGAGACCAGAGGTAGAAGTGTTTTATCTTGGTTTTTGGGATCCGAAAACGTAAGTGTAGAGAGATACCTATGACTTCGTAAAAGTTGTCCGTCTGTCGGTCTGTCCATTTGTCAGCACGACAACTCTCGAAGTGACTGAGATATTTCGATGAACCTTGGTGTTGGGATTCCTTAGATCAAGGGAGAGGTCGAGCTCGTAGATGGGCTCTATAGCTCAACATTTAGGGGTGGGGGTTCAAATTAAAGGGCGAACTTATTTTTTTTTAACAGATAATGAGATAGTCGATTTATGAGTAAGAAAAAATTGTGAACACGAATATGAAAATCTTTTCCTCTCCGAACAAGTAGTTCGCCCGGAATTCGGCCAAAACCGGAATTTTTTTTAAAAGCTAAAGTTTTATTTAAAGTTGATTAGATGTCCGATTTAGGGGCAAGAAGACATGCTGAATCCACTTTTGACAAAAATCTTCTACCCGGACATCTAGTTCACCCGAAATTCGGCTGAAACCGGAAATACCATCAAATCAGCAAGTCAGCTTGGGCTGAAGGAATATTTATATTTGAAACCGGAAATATTTTTAAAAGTTAAAGTTTTATCTGAAGTCGAGAAGATGTTCGAAATACGGGTGAGGAGATACTCTAAATTCGTTTTTCTGCTTTAGTTTTTGCAAGACAAGTAATTCGCCCGGAATCCTGTCGACCGCAGATTTGGAAGAATTAAGGCACGAAGATTTGATCAGTTTTTGTCAGAGTACATGTGACGCATAGCCTAGGGATAAATACACACGTGCTGATTCCATATCTGAACTTGGTTTTCTTCACATGACTAACAATTGGCCTTCTTCTGTTTCTAAATTTTATTAGTACAAATATTCATGGAGTCTGGCGAAGACCGGATATCTACAAGATCCATTTGCCTGGGTCAAATTTTAAATTTGTGGGATCCCGTCGAAACCTTTGGTCTTGTTGCTTTTGCTCTGTGTTTTGTCTGTTTGAGCTTATTGACGTCAGGTGCGCGACAACCGGCTGTCATAAGTGGTTGTTACAAAATACGGGCTTCATCTTCTTCTTTGTCTCTTGGCTCCTATCTTTGTCGTTTTGTCGGTCTTCATCTTCTTCTTTGTCTCTTGGCTCCTATCTTTGTCGTTTTGTCGGTATGCTTAGTGCTCGATTACTTCAGTTTGCTTGCATAACTCACATTAGTGTTCTTCGTGTCAGGTTTTCTCACAGCCAGTAGTTTTGTTCTGGCGACGACTAGTCGGCTCTGCACCTGAGTCTCAGGTGGTCTTGAGACATTTTTGTGCGGCCAAAAGATCGACATCACACTGCGTGCCTGTAAGTCCATACATAGATCAAGAGATCCGGGGTTACCAAGCAGAATGGGGGATTTTGTTGAGTTATTCCGTCTCCTCTCCACATGTGATTTGTCATTTATCTCTGGGCTAGTGATGCCGGTGAAACCCAAAGGTTACTAAGTAGGAAACATCGATTTGGCTATTCCAGTTTCTTGTTTTGTAAAGCGGTGTTTAATTTGTATTTTTAAACCACATATTTCTCTGTTTTCAGCCTGGGCGGTTTAGGAGTAAACAAGACCAAAGGTTTCGATGGGATCCCAAATATTCAATATCTGATCCAGACAACTGGGTCTTGTCTTAGCCAGATCCAGTCTTCGCCAGACTCCTTGAACATTTTTACAATTAAAATTCAGAAACAGATTAAGGCCAAATAGCTAATCACCTGAGAAAACCAAGTTCAGATTTGGATTCAGCATGTGTGTTTACCCCTATAAGTCATATCTGTTTTGACGAAAACTTCCTGCCACTTCTGCCAATTTCCCGGTTCCGTCCGAACTCAAGAACTACTTGTCCGGCGAAAAAAGAAAGCTCAAAGACGAAATCAGGGTATCTTCTTTCCCCAGTAATGAACATCTAATCAACTTCAAATAGAAATTTAGCTTATAACAAGTTTTCCGATTCCAGCCGGATTCCGGTCGAACTATATGTACGGGTAAAATATGATTGTCATACAGGGACTCAGCATCTCTTCTTACCCTTAAATCGCTTATCTAATCAACTAAAAATAAAACTTTGACTTCCAACAGATTTCCGGTTTTGGCCGGATTCCGGACAAACTACATGTCCGGGTAGAAAATTGTTTTCACATAAGTGTTCAGCATGTCTTCTTGCCCTAAATCGAACATCTAATCAACTCCACATAAAACTTTTAATTTTGACAAGCTTTCCGGTTTGGGCCGGATTCCGGTCGAAATAATTGTCCGTCGAGAAAATAGTTTTCACCATCGTCTTCAGCATGTCTTCCTACCTCTAAATCGAACATCTAATCAACTTCAAATAAAAATTTTACTTTCAACAAACTTTCCGGTTTGGGTTGGGTTCCGGGCGAAATACTTGTCCGTCAAGAAAATAGTTTTCACCATCGTCATCAGCATGTATTCCTACCCCTAAATCGAACATCTAATCAATTTCAAATAAAACTTTTACTTTCAACAAACTTTCCGGTTTGGGCCGGATTCCGGGCGAAATACTTGTCCGTCGAGAAAATAATTTTCACCATCGTCTTCAGCATGTCTTCTTACCCCTAAATCGAACATCTAATCAACTTCAAATAAAACTTTTACTTTCAACAAACTTTCCGGTTTTGGCCGGATTCCGGGCGAACTACTTGTTCGATGACAAAATAGTTTTCACCATCGTGTTCAGCATGTCTTCTTACCCCATAATCGACTATCACATTAGCTGTTTCAAAATATTTTGTTTGTCCCTTAATTTGAATCCCCTCCCCCACCCCTAAATGTAGAACTACAAAGCCCATCTACAAACTTGACTGGTCCGACGACCCAACGAACCCTCACACCAAGTTTCATCAAAATATATCATTCCCTTCGAGAGTTATCGTGCTTACAGACGGACGGACGGACGGACAGACGGACAACTTTTGCGATGTCATAGGTATCCCTCCACTTACGTTTTGGGATCCCAAAAATACTAATTACCAGATTGGTCGTGAATTGTTTGATCTCTCAACATATGAGTTGTCATTTAACCATGTGCAGTGGTAGCCAGGGTTGGTCACCAAGAACCAGGGTGTACGAGTTACTTCAGGATACTTTGGGTTACTTTTGGTTTCATTGGGTTACATTGCATTGGGTTACATTAGGTTACTTGGGATACTTTTGGGTTACTTTCCAGGGTGTACGAAGTTACTTTTGGTGACCAACCCTGGCCCAAAAGTATCTCAAAGTAAACCAATGTAACCTAATGTAACCCAATGTAACCAAAAGTAACCCAAAGTATACTGGAAGTAAGTAAGTAACTCGTACACCCTGGTTCTTGGTGACCAACCCTGGAGTGGTAGTGATTCCGGTAATGGCGTGCCCTACTTAAACTTTAACCGAAAGGGGCTGAAAACAATCTAGCTACCTTTAACCGAACTTTAAATGAATAGCGAAAGCGAACTTTAACCGAAAGGGGCTGAGATACAACAATATAGTTGCCAATCATTAATTCAAAATACAATACTTCGTTGTTGCGCTGTTCTCGAATAGCCGATTTTCACGTTGTGAATTTTACGGATTTGTGGCAGGCTCGTGAATATTTAGCAGCTGCAACAGCAAATCCCATGACATATAGCCAAAAATAAGGAGAATATTAAAATTGGCAAATCGTCAGTCTGATATTTGATACGTCCATAAAAAATCTTCTGAAATCTAAAACGTCTGATATTTCATTCTTAGCCGTTTAGTTATTGAGCGTGTCTAATTGGGAGGCCGTCCATTCCAATGTCCCTAAAAGCCTACTGCTGGTAAATCGAAAATCCTTTAAGAAAGTCTAAATAATTCGTTGTATTTAAAAGAATGTATACAAACTTTAAGAGAATATAGGAAGCATAGAAAGTGTTTGGCCTACTGGCGAAAACTTGCCGTATCATAAACTTCAGCTCATACATATGAGGTTGATTTTTCGAGACATTCGGTCCACGTGCGATTTGTCCCTCTATCCCTGCCATGTTTGAGTCGAGGCTGTTCAGTCTTTCTGTTCATATACGTTTTAAAGACAAAGTTTTTGGAATGGTTGGAAGATGATCACTTAAAGTTCAGTGGGCACATCAAACTACCCAAATCCCACTCTGTAACAATCTAGGATCAATGCTTACCCTATCGATCAACAGCTTTTTCAACAGTTTCCTCTCTGTAATATTTCAAAGCGTAATCTTTGGTACATGCTCAATTTACTATTTTGGACAAAGATAAAAGTTATGTTTCTTTGTTATCTTTATTTTTATTTTGTGCATAAATCAGCTTGTATAATTCAAATTTGAATAGGTTATTTGTTTTTGAATGATTTTTGTAGCTATGTTATTTTTTATAAGTTTATTGCATATTCTGGTACATTTTATAAAGCAAGTTAATCAAGCTTCACAACTCTATTCCACAGAGAAAAACTTTTAATAGGCACTTTAACCCATGGTCATTATTCATGGAACTTCTGATGAAACACTAGAACAATCAGGTAAACTGCATCTGCGGCTTGACTTTGGTGACATCTCAAATATATCCTTTTATAACAAGCATTGCTGGGAGTTTTTGAATTTCCTGCCACGATATCCCAGCTCCTAAGATTTGGATCGCCGAAATGCCAGAGAGGTAAAGACAAGGGATGACAAGAAAACGGCCGATTTTCGCAGCGACTTCTAAAGGAAGTCCGAAATGTTTATTTGTGAAGCATTTAATACAAATTAAAGCATTAGAAGTGTCCATTGTGCTTTAAACTTCAGCGGAATACTGTAGTTCTATCATTACTGAGGAAAAGTTAGCAGAGATGACAATAAATTTAATAGACGTTTGTTCTGATCATCGACACACTGGTTGTTCACAAGAGGTTTACTTTGTGTTTAGCAGCTCCTTGATTACCGTTAGATTAGGAATCAGTACACCAGTCATGTGAGTTTTTGATCAACAGATGGATGAATAGCTACATTCGGAACACGTGGCAAGCCTTCCGTTTGGTCTAATATTTCGTCTCACGCCAGATGATACCTTGACCTCAGCAAATGCTTTGTAGCCGGACTCAGATAAAGAACTCATATTGGTGTATTCTACCAACAAGCAACAACAGCGATGATGCATCTGTTGCCCCGTTTGATCATGTTGTGCGACAGATGGCCTGAAGATGAGGTGTTTAATAATATCAAATTAATGAAATTCGCTAAATATAAACTCTGTACGTTCAACATGCTCATTATAACACTGTTAGGACAGTATGCACTAATCTGTGGTCATTAAATTTGTATCTCTCTTTAAGTAGTCGTGACTCTTGAAAGACTTTTCTATGTTTGATTTATGTGCCTTATGAAGATTTTAAAATTAAGATGGGAAGCCTTCACTAAATCATTTGAGCTCGTGCTGCGGGATTTTTCTCCTAAATGATCGATCCATTTTTGGTGCCTTTTGTTCTTACTATCAACGTTATAGGACGGCATCGCCGCCTCTCCTTTTCAGAGAACTTGTTCTGCATATTGTGGGTTAGAGTTTAATTGAAGTGTCAGGCGACATGAATGCTTCGTCCTGCTAGTTGTAAGAAAGTATTATGTCTTTTCCAAGAACTCCTTTGACACTCAAGTTGTAATACGAGCGCTTAGGTATGTGCCGGACTACCACTCTTAGAGGATCTCTCTTGCGTATTCTGGCGATGAGGAACTTCTCGATGTCCTTGTTTTCTCATTTCAGAAGACCTGAGCCTCGTTTTTGTTGCATGCTGCAGGTCCACTTCTCGGCCGATTCCGGACTGATTCTTTCTACATCCGTGTTTGCACTGCAGCGCTTCCGAGGAAGACGGCAGCGCTTCTCGGGAATCACGGACTTGCCAAGTCCGTGCTTCCCTGCAAGATGCTGCAGCTCTGCCGCTTCAAAGAAGAAAGTGAATCGAAAAACGCATATTATGCAAAAGCAAAGAAGTGCTGCAGCAGCGATGCGGCAGCGTTATTGCAACAAAAACGAGGCTCTGGTAGACCATCAGGTCTATTTTCTGTTTTGGACTTGCTTTCTTCTGCTTGGTTTTCCCGTCTGTTATCCACGGCGTGTTCAGTTTTCAAATTTTCGGCGTCCAGCCGCCGTTTAAGCGGGAAGGCTGATAGAATAGACAAGCGATAACAAGAAAGTTGCTGATTTCATGTGGAAAGTGATGGTGTTATCGAAAAACTGTATTTCTGAGCCATTCCATCGTGAAAAGATCATTTTAGGGTTGGGCTTTAGTGGGAAAGGACAGTCCAGAATAAGTACGGTATCTAAACAAAACTTTAGGGCGACAAAATCGCTTGGGGGAAACATCTTCGCAAAAGACCTCCTGGCCACTGGATGCGGTACTATGATCCGACTCAGGCATGGGAGCTATACCAGCATCATCATCTGAGTCAAACAATCATGTGCTTTCGTTACGAGTGATGTTAGCTCCCGTGACGAAAATCTTATACGGGACTGACTACGATGGACTCAAACACGTGTTCATTCTATTCCCGCACACTGCTTTATATTTGAAATGCACCTAGCATTCGGCGACTTCGGGACAACATTTCATCACCACTGATCGGCTGTGTCTTTTCTCTTTCTTCATGTTGTATTTAATCTCTTCGAAGCTGCGGGTGGGGTACCCAGCTGCTTGTATTTTTAAGGTACTTTTCATTTAGGGATCCCGTGAAATAAGGACAGGCTGATATGTGATCTCTAGTTTCACAGCAAAGGTAGTGATAAACCACCAATTCAGAATCTCAACATCCAGTGACTGCAGCGACAATCAAACTTCCACCAAGACGTAATCAGTAATAAATACTATGCTTTATGCCCGAAGCACAGGTGAAATCACCGACCAAGGAATCTCTCCCGAACCTCCCTTTCCCAATCATGGGGCCCATTTATTAAACTGTTCATTCATCGCAGAAATCACGGTCTGCAATTCATTTGGTAAAATCATTCCCGAAGCACTCTTGAGATCATTTCGTGTGACCGTTGTTTTCATTTAGCGTCCGCTTCTCGAACTCCTTATCAGTTTCAAAACTCGAAGAAAGTACTTCGTACGGTCTTAAGTATATAGTATCCTCACTCAAATCTGTGGCATATTATCCTCATAGGTATGTAGATAACAGGTTGGCAAATATTTGATAACATTGAGAACCGCTCGGCGACAGCCAGTCTGGCTTGCACCTGCGTATACCTGTCCGCGACCCCAACACCTTGTAAGAAATTGTTTACATCAATTTGAATTGAATGCTATTCTTTTGATGCTGATTTCCCACCGCCGAGTCAAAGCGTAGACATTTCGTAAAGAATGATGGACAATCTGGTTTATGGGCCGTCACGAAGAGACGTGGTCTAAACGGGGCAAATAAGTTTTGCTGTGCAAGAGAAATATTAATTGGTCGTCGGCCTAGAATGCAAGTCGGAATTGACCGGAGACAGTTCCGTCGCTGCATGAACCGGACTGTTTCATACAATTTTCTGTTTAAAGTTTAACTGAAAAGGCAGCTTAATTCACATCTGATTATTTTGACTCATCTAAGAGATTTTGTATTAGTGGCGTTTTTGATCACCGTTGAAATTTCACCAGTAGACGAAGCGAGTTTGCCGATTCGTGCTTATATACTGTTTTCGATATCCGATAGCCTCTGGCGTTCGCCGTTGTTTTTGGGTGCGCAAAAACGGGATTTTGTTTTGCTGGCAGTGTACTTCTGTTATAAGATAAACTACACATTGGATATGTCTACTCACATTTGACTTCAAAGAGGCTGTTCTCATAACGCAGAACATAAAGAACATAATCCTCATTTCCCTCCATTTTTTAAAGAAACGCCAAACCGTCAAACGAAATCCCAACGTCTACGGCAAACGGCAATACCTTGGCCGATCGGCGATGGACAGGAATTCAGGCGATAGAAGTTAGCCGATCATAACAAAAACAGAAAGTAAGATATACAGCTACGGCAATCGGCTTCCGGCGAACGTCAAAAACGACAAAAAGTCAGACGGCTACGCTATCGCCAAACTAATCGGCGATCAAAAACGCCACTATTGTTTAACCTGGGGTCAACGTTCAGAATGTGCGCTGCTGCACTACAACCCAAAATTCATCCAGACGCGGAGAATTTGAATTTTAACAATAGCCTGCATTTCCATGTGGATGCTAAGCGGAGGAAATTCGAGATAGCAAACTCCTTTGAAGGGAGTAGAAAAGTGATGAGAAGATACGTCTTTTTATAATCTTTTTGTTACCTTTGTAGTTGTTGAATATTTCAAGCATAGTCTAGTGGGACAAGCACATAGAGGTACCACAAATCCGAAACAATGAGCTAATTCTATGAAACCGATTATATGTGGATAGAGGACAAATGAAGTAACGCACTTGTATCGGGTTTCCAGGCCTACTTCAGTAAACAAGACCAAAAGTTTCGATGGGATCCCAAAAATCTAACATTTGATTCAAACAATTGGGTCATGTCTTCGCCATTCAGTCTTCGTCAGATTTCTTGAATATTCTGACTGTTAAAATAAAGTTGAAAAATGGATTCAGCATGTCTCCTTGCCTCGATACCGAATCTCTAATTGATTTCAGAAACAACTTTGAGCTTCAACAAAATTTCCAGTTTCAGCCGAATTCGGATGAACCTTTTGTAGAGCAAGAAATCTAAGTTCACATATGGATTCAGCGGACCTCCTTACCCCCTCAATGAATATCTTAGTAGCTTGTAAAACATACGTGTTTTTACCGTAAATTCGAAACCCCTCCTCTGCCTCTAAAGATAGGACTAAATGACCCAGAAATGACCAATCTACGAACTTGACCTGTACTTTACCAGTGACTCCTCATTGAACAACATCCGGGTGAACTACTTGTCTGGCAAGAAAATAACTTTCATATTCGGATTCAGCATGTCTCCTTAGTAAGTCAACTATCTCAATAGCTTTTAAACAATATTTTTATTTGCCCCTTAATTTGGAACCCCCACCCCTAAATATAGGGCTATAGAGCCCATCTACGAGCTTGACCTTACCCTTGACACAAAGAATCCTCGCACCAAGTTTCATCAAAATATCTCATTCCGTTCGAGAGACAGACAGACAGACTACTTTTGCGATGTCAAAGGTCATCCACTAACGTTTTGGGATCCCAGAAATTGAAGTGAGCTATCGGACCTCAGCCATATCCGGTTAAACTTTAAGACCAAAATAACCAAATGTACTCATTATTTCGTGATAATATAAGAAACTTCTCCTTCTCCTACTGTTTCATAACGAGGGTTTGCCACTCTCGGTTTTAGTGTATAGCAAGTGTCCAGTGGCGGCACCGCCTGACACAAGTCGGCACCGGTTGCCGTGTTAAGAACATTGACATCACATATTTAGAAGCCTTTGAAAGATGAATCGCTTAATTTATGGCCGGTCACGCTTGTGCCGGGAAAGGGTTACAGCAGGTGCCGGGAAGTGGGTAGCCCCTTGTTTCATGAACAGTGACATAACTGCACGCATGCAGTTAACCGTCATTGCTGTATCTGTCTCTCACCCTTTTCTCCCGAGTCCGCGATGCCAGAATTCCTTCCATGAGCGCACAATTAGCTATGACATATAAATGAGTTTAGATGTCAACTTGCAAACAGTTTGTGAATATTTTTAGTGTGTTTTTTTTCATTTTTATTTTCTTTTTTGATGGCGGGTTTGAATGACGCTGAAGCTTAACATTAAAGTAAGGTTTGCAACTCCAGGTTTGAGGATGGACTTTAATCTACAGCTGCCCACAGACTTGAACTCATTTATTCTTATTGAAATGACCTTACTATTTCCAAGAGTCAATTTGACGGGAGAACTTCTAAGGTCCGTAAATGGCTAAGCCCCTACATCCCCTCTGTTTGTTGGGATACAAAGCTCATTTACGAGCTTGACCTGGCTATTTTCCCGAGAAGTTCGTCTGCCAGACCTTGAAATATTTTAGTCCACCAAGTGTTGCCATGACTACGAACAGACGGACGAACGGAGAAGTTTTCTTTCGTAGGGATCCCATAACTTTCTTTCGGATTTGGAAACTTGTTGAATCTCAAGCTCTCAGCTCTTTCTAGTCGAGCTTTACTGTGAAGTCTGTAGATTGATTCAAAAGAGTCAAATGGTGCACTACCCTTAATCATTAAAGCAAAGTGTCCTTCGAATATGAATGAATGTATGAATTGCCTGTTTCCCACTTGCAGTTACACTTTACATCGCTTGCATACTACCAAAAATGGCCCTCTTCCTCTATTTGGAAGTTTCGAAATATGTACAGATAGATCAACTTAGATCTGGGAAGGTGTAACCATTTTATTGTATTTGTTTTGTTCTACGTGTTCTCTGTGTTGTATGCCCAAATAAATATTATTATTATTATATACAAGTGCCTGTAAATTTGGGCGTGGCCCTTCACGATCGTTGATTCAAAATTGCGTGACTTTAGACTAAATTATGAAACGAAATTTGCGTATATGGTAATAAATGAATGAAAGATTTATTTCTACCAGAAATGATCATAGTACAAACAAATTAAGGACTGAGACGCAAAAAAAACACACAATAAAACGTACTCCAAATCTGATACATTGGACGGACTAATCTACACACGAAAATGGCGAAGGCAGAAATACAAATAAATAAATTGATAATTTCCTAAAACCGAACTTAATTAAAACTCTTCAAAAACCCAATGAACTCCAATGAAAACAAGACCAAAGGTTTCGATGGGGTCCCAAACATTCTAATATTTCTTGGACTATTTTATCCAGACTTCGTCAGACTCCTTAAACATTTTAGTTATCACTAATAAGCGGTTTGAAAATAAACGTAAATGACACCGTAGTGGTGTTTTCTTGAAAAATTACCAAATGGCTCAACTTCAACAAATGTTCCGGTTTTGGCCGGATTCCGGGCGAACTGTAGCCTGTGTCCGAAGTGAAAATACTTTGTGTGTGCGGATTCATCATGTCTCCTTAACAATGTATCGGGCCTCTAATCAACTTCAAGTAGAACCTTTACTCTAAACAAATTTCCGGTTTTGGCAGGATTCCTGGCGAACTTTATGTCCGGGGAAATCAAAATTTGCATATACGGATTCAACATGTCTCCTTACCCCTGTATGAAACCTTGAATCAACTTCAAGTAAAAACCTTTACTTTTAATAAATTACCGGTTTTGGCCGGATTCCGGACGAACTGTAGGCTATGTCCGGGAGACAATAATTTGCATATACGGATTCAGCATGTCGCTTTAACTCTTGTATCAGATCTCTAATCTTGTTCAAATAAAACCTTTACTTTCAAATCCGGCTTTGGTCGGATTCCGGGCAAACTGCATGTCCGGGGAGAAATAATTTGCATATACGGATTCAGCATGTCTTCTTACCCCTGTATGAAACCTCTAATCAACTTCAAGTAAAACTTTTACTTTTAATAAATCCCCGTTTTGGCCAGATTCCGGGCGAACTGTTTGTCCGGTGAGACAATAATTATCATATTCAGATTCAGCATATCTGCTGACATATTTTGTAGGCCCCCCACTAGCTTGAACCCCCACCCTCAAATATGGAGCTACGGGGCCCGTCTACGAACTTAACCTGCCCTTTGACCCAAAGAACTTCACACCAAGTTTCAACAAAGTACCTCGTTCCATTCGAGAGTTATCGTGCTTACAGTCGGACGGAAAGACGGGCAATTTTTACAAAGTGATAGGTATCCCTCTTTTTACGTTTTGGGATCCAGTAAATAACATACAATCATAATGAAAACCAAACAAAGTAAGAATTAAAACTCAACAAAACAATTTACAACTCAAAGACTTGGATTGGATCTGGTTTAAATGTCATAGTGCGCAAAGGACTCGAGGAAAAGGTTGTTCCTGTGTGAAACCTATAAGGGCATATAGAATTAGCAGGCCATATATAGCCTACGTCAAGGAATGTATTTTTGGACAAAAATACTATTGAGGAACCGTGAATTTAGATCGATCTTGTGATTTCGAAAAGATAAAAGACATATTAAACACTCCGTTCATCGAAGACTACAGACATCATGTCATCGAGTATATGATGTTTTCCATGAATTTTTTAGGTCCAGCTAGAAATTGTGTCTAAATTTTGTGTGCTTTTACTTTTTTTTGTTCTTTCTACTCCGCCATCACCGTATGTATTGGCGTGTTAAAAATGATATATATTATAGATATGGTGGTGATAGCTGTTGACTGTCTGTAATTTTTAAACTTCGGACTTGAGAAAGCAAATCCCGACCGTAGAATAAAGCTGGAAGCATAGTGTTTCAGTACATGTGACCTACTTTGGAGCGGAATTCTCAAGGTATGGAAGAGTCCCATGTTGTCTTTCGAGCATGCCGGTACCACCCAACGGACGCTTTGGTAGATACGGCGAACAGTGTTGTTCAGCTCTTTGGGCCTACTTCTCTGGGTGATCGTCTTATTTGTCCCTGGAATCCTTGCGAGAAACCTGTGCCTCTGGTCGCTTCCTTATTAGCAGGTGCTTCGGTTTTGTTAGTACTTGTGCTTTGTGAGATTTCATTCTTCTTGTTCACTGAGAAGTGACCCCTTAAGAGCCGGAAACAGAAGCGTTCGAGAAAAAAGTGGTGTCTTTGGTTCACGGATGAAGAACAGAGAAACGCAAACGGCAGCTGGCCAAGCCAAGGGGCCAGGTGACGCGTTCCTTCCGATCGCTCATCCGAAGGTGTACTTACTGGAGAGCGTAAAGATGCGAGCGCAGTTTATGAGACGTATAGTGTCTATTCTAATACAGTCAATCATTATCGCCCAGACCGCCGTGTTCAGTTAAACATCTGCAAGACGTAAGAGAAACATTCAATCGGCGGGAACAATGGCGAATACGGAATGCCAGAGCTGAAAGTGATAACACCCCTTCTCTGGGTAGGGCTGGGTTGCATCTGTGCGGTATTTCTTTTTTGTGGGACTGGGAAAAGCGGCATCTCCTTTGATTTTCATCTGCCGTAGTCCTGAGGGATCAGAATGTTGAATTTGAATTTTCCTTGGGTCAGATTATAAAGAAGTGCAGGTTGAACTAAAAGCTTATTTTGACCATTTGAAATAAAATATAAATAAAAGCTAGATGTTGAATTAAAGTAAAACTTATATCGAAGAAGAGATTCAACTGGGATTCAAGAGCTTTCCACTAGAAGAAGTATGGTGGGGGAATTGAAAATGCTCTGGCCTGTACAAAGCTGGCTTGAAGAGGGACTATTGTAATTTCAAATAACAATATTACGGAACAGGGATCTTGCCTCCGCCGTGAACAGACGTAAGGAAATAAAGTCAGGGTATGCTGGCAAAAATTATGTTATAATATTAATAAAATAATGAATTCTATAAAATTATAAATTAACTACAATTTATTTGTAATCCACTTGAAATGCCTGTTCAAAATACGTTTTCTAAGTTAAATAAAATGAAAAAGTAAAACTGAGGACACAAAATTAAACGTAAAACGAACGAAAAGTGAGACCTCTTAAAATCAGTTTGATTAACAAGAGCTACGAGCTCATATGGCACTTGTACGAGTAGGCTGTACAAGAAAGTAGATGAAAACGTCACAAAATACACCCGCCATCCAAAAAGGCGGTTCGGAAATAGAAATAGGATATTTAGTTTCACTCATTTCTGAGCAGTTCCGGCATCGTCTCGATTGCAAATGCACATGACTGTTCAAACAGTCATCCCAATAAATCCATTTGTTTGATCCCTAGACGTGCTACACGATTTCCGGTACTCACTCTATTTCCACCTACCGTGGCCGAATCTGGTTCGGAATAAAAAAAATCGACCACCTAAAGCATCTTCGTTTATACCATCTACCAAGTTTCACTCGAATCTGAGCATTTTTGGAAAGTTCCGGTACCCCCCCCCCCCCTTCCCACCAACGTTGTCGGAGCCGGTTCGGGCCCAATCTCTTAATACCCTCATCAAGTTTGACTGAAATTGGAGCATAGCCTATCTGCAAGTTTCCAGTACCCCCCCCCCTACCTTGGCCGAATCCGGCCCAGACGCCAAATAACAAATCTAGGCCGCATAAACTCGGCACTGTCGAATTGCATCTCATTCGGTCCATCCGTTTGGTTTTTGTGCATGTCAAAAGTCCCCCCACCCCCAATTCCCCTAATCGTGGTCGCATATGGTTCGAACGCATGTTTTACATGTCGAGGCCATCGATTCGTATCACCCATGAAGTTTCACTCGAATCAGACCACTCGTTCGCAATTTATAGAAGTCCATATTTCTCTTCTCTTGCTCCCCCAAAAATGCTCGGATCTAGGAACGGAAGTTTCCGGGGGTATGTTGTGTCAGGTTTTTAAGTCAAGATAATTCGGGTCGCTAATATGCCTGCAAAGTTTCGTTGTCGTTTTACATCCGGAACTATTCTAACTCACGACTACCGGAATTCCAGGAAACCCCCTCCAACTCCCCCCACAGAGCCCCGAAACCATCTGGCTCCGTCAATTTCATCTAGGCCTAATGCTTGTTCCATCCATTAAGTTTCGTCCCAATCCCTCTACTTTTAGAGTTTCTTGAGTTTTCCACACCCCCCCCCCCCCATCCCCACAGGTATCGGACCCGACTCGGACGTGACACTGAACGTCCGAGGCGATAGCTCACCAGACAAGTTTCATTCAAATCCGATCACCCATTCAAAAGTTATGCACGCCACTAGATTCCGGACTCCCCATCCACCCACTCCCCCCACGATGGTCGGGTCGGGGAAACGGCTGTTCTCAAGTCAATCTGTTCGGATCCCTGACATACCTGCCAAGTTTCATCGCCCTAGGACATCAGGAAGTATGCCGAACTCGCGGGATCGCTAGAAATCCGGACCCCCACCCCAACTCCCCCACAGTGCCCTGATCCGGTCCGGTTATGTCAATGACGTGTCGAGGACCTGTGCTTGTTTTTCCCACCAAGTTTCATCCCGATCCCTCCACTTTAAGCGTTTCTCAAAATTTCCGGTTCCCTCCTCCAACTCCTCCCAGTGTCATCGGATCCGGTCCGGTTATGTCAATGACGTGTCTAGGACCTGTGCTTGTTTTTCCCACCAAGTTTCATCCCGATCCCTCCACTTTAAGCGTTTCTCAAAATTTCCGGTTACCTCCTCCAACTCCCCCCAGTGTCATCGGATCCGGCCCGGATTTAAAGTGAGGTGTATGAGACACAAGGTCATCCTAAATATCAATTTTCATCAAGATCCGATCACCCGTTCAAAAGTTATGCACGCCACTAGATTCCGGACTCCCCATCTACCCACTCCCCCCACGATGGTCGGGTCGGGGAAACGGCTGTTCTCAAGTCAATCTGTTCGGATCCTTGACATACATGCCAAGTTTCATCGCCCTAGGACACCAGGAAGTATGCCGAACTCGCGGGATCGCTAGAAATCCGGACCCCCATCCCAACTCCCCCACCGTGCCCTGATCCGATCCGGTTATGTCAATGACGTGTCTAG
This sequence comes from Branchinecta lynchi, assembly GCA_023053575.1. Lineage (NCBI taxonomy): Eukaryota > Metazoa > Arthropoda > Branchiopoda > Anostraca > Branchinectidae > Branchinecta > Branchinecta lynchi. The sequence goes on along the minus strand of JAKZAP010000011.1, from coordinate 11,382,267 downwards.
GACCTGTGCTTGTTTTTCCCACCAAGTTTCATCCCGATCCCTCCACTTTAAGCGTTTCTCAAAATTTCCGGTTCCCCACCCCAACTCCCCCACAGTGCCCTGATCCGGTCCGGTTATGTCAATGACGTTTCTAGGACCTGTGGTTGTTTTTCCCACCAAGTTTCATCCCGATCCCTCCACTTTAAGTGTTTCTCAAAATTTCCGGTTCCCTCCTCCAACTCCCCCCAGTGTCATCGGATCCGGCCCGGATTTAAAGTGAGGTGTCTGAGACACGAGGTCATCCTAAATATCAATTTTCATCAAGATCCGATCACCCGTTCGCAAGCTAAAAATACCTCAAATTTTGGCTTCACCCTCCCTCCACTCCCCCCCCCCCAGATGGTCGAATCGGGGAATTGATGATTTCCTATTTAAGCTGGTCGGGTCCCAGACATGCCTGTCAATTTCCATCGTCCCAGCACATCAGGAAGCACGGAACTCGCGGGATCACTACAAATTCGGACTTCTCCCCCCCCCCCCCCAACTCCCCCAAAGTGAGCGGATCCGTTCCGGTTATATCACTCACTTATCTAGGACTTTTGCTTGTACTTTCCACCAAGTTTCATTCGGATCCCTCCACTCTAGGTGTTTTCCAAGATTTCCGGTTTCCCCCTCTAACTCCCCCCAGTGTCACCGGATCCGGTCTGGATTTAAAATGGAGGGTCTGAGACACGAAGTCCTTCCATGTATTAAGTTTCATTAAGATCCGATCACCCGTTCGTAAGCTAAAAATATCTCATTTTTCCTATTTTTTCCGGATTCCCCCTCCCTCCACTCCCCTCCAGATGGTCGGATCGAGGAAGCGACAATTTCTAATTTAATCTGGTCCAGTTCCTGATATGCTTGCCAAGTTTCATCGTCCTAGCTTATCTGGAAGTGCCCGAACTAGCAAAACCGGGACCGACAGACCGACAGACCGACAGACCGACAGACCGACAGACCGACAGACCGACAGACCGACTGACGGACAGAAATAACAATCGCTATATGGCACTTGAGTAAGCTCAAGTGCCATAAAAACCCGTATTATTTCAAGAACGATTGAGAATTTTTGCACTACTGAATTGCTCCTGTTTTGGCGTGGAAGCTGGAGAAGGTCTTTGCAGTCGGGTTCGATCAAGACACGAATGGTTATTGTTAATTAAAAGTCATGAGGCCAGAAAGGATCTTTTATGTTGTGGTAAATTAGGTCTTGATCGAGCTGATCTCGTCAGCTGGTTCGGCAGTTGAACTTTTCTAAGGAATGGGAGTCCCGTATCTCCAGGTGACAGTGGGTTTCTTTCATCAGACGTATTCTTGGCTGTTTATTTCGCAGTGCATTTCTCAAAAGAGATACCCCAGGTGCGCTGCGAGGACGGAACAGAATCCAGGTGTCTTCACCGGAACTGTTCCAAGTATGAGCCGCCAATTTCTTCAGCTGCTGACGAAGGAAGTAAATTTTGAGGCCTTTGGTTGTCAATCTAGCCTATTTCAAGGCGCTAAACAGATGTGTTGCAAGCGTGAGCGATATAGCGTGAATGAAAAGACCGCGGTGTGAGGGCTCAGTCGCATACGGCCGACATGTGACCTGTTTATTGTTTCTAAGGTTTCAGACAACGCTCTTTTCCAGAAGGGCCTAGCTTCTGACTTCGAAAAATCTGTAAAACAGTAAAATCAAGCAATTCTATCAGGACTATGGTAATTTGGTCCCTCTTTGGCTTATTAGGCTCCAGCTTAAAGGTCAACGGAAGGGCTTTAACACCCCAGTTGCCGTTTTGGGAGTGCCTGACTGCCCAGTTCTACCTAGGAAAGACCAGGGAAAATACGGACTCGTTTCTTCACTTTTTCTTGTTGCTTCCTCCGCACTATTCCTTATTTTGGAACCCCAAGGTCCGATGGCCCGGATATAGATAGATGGATATGTATTGCTAAAAAAAAAAAAAAAACGTGTATGGCAATACACGGAAAAAAACATCTTACATTGGGAGCCTACACACAAAATTAAAAAAATAATAAGTAAACAAATATTATTACACATTGCTCATCCTTGGGCAACTATTTTGAGGCAATAGTTTTGCTTTTGTATTGAGATATCCATTTTATTCTTTGTTTTACTTGTGTTAGTGTATTCTCTCGTAGTGTGTCTTTCGTTTTCTTTTCATCTTATACTCCATATGTTTTCATTTGATAGGAAATAAATTTATACATACATACATGCATACACAGTTTCCTCTGTTCCAAAAACCTGCTTCTGTGTGTTGCATTGCCAACCTTATATCTGTCTTGTTTCGTGGGTGAGGATGGTAGATTTGGGTTTGTCTCATCTCAACAATACTTCCTGTTCTTCTCTGCCCAGCGACCTATAGGTTGAGGAAGATGGTGTTGACATGGTGAATTTCACGTTGTTTGCTTTATACCAACTTACAACCAAGAACTTTACGGAGATGAAGTCGAGAAAACCGTCGTCTATGAATATTGTATGTGTCGGAATAATTTGGTAAATTCAGGGCGATTTGAATAGAATCGAAAACCTAGATGTACAGAGAAAACAGAATTTAGATCTTCACTGTCAAAAGATAAAAAGAAATTTGGAAGACGTGAGAGCAGGCGTTACATGACAACAAAATCCTATTTCCAAGGAAAGTTGAAAGTTTCAAAAACAATTTTTTTTTTTAAATCTATTGGACTGCAAACTCGTAATGCAGAATGAAACATGTGCGAATATTTGAAGTAAAGGCGTAACCCTGTTCCCTAATGTTGTTTCGGAAATTCCTGTTTATTTCATTAGCTAATTGTTGTCTCAAAAGAACTGAATGTCAGGTGCTATGGGTGTTCCCGTTTGTTTCCGGTTACGTGATTCTCATACTGTGTAACTGTGAGGTATGTGAAGCTTCTCGAGAAATGATGGTAAAATCTGCATCTCAAGTTGTGGATGGCGAGAACTGTTGGAGTCGGCTGGAAGCTGGAAGGTTGTTAACCACAGTGCTGTATCGTTTCTGATCCACCGAAAGTAAAATTGCCCTTACAGCCTTTCAAGAAATTTCAGTATCCGGCCAGAGTGACTATGTAAGCATTAATGGAGTTTTTCGCGTCAATGTTCGAACATTTCTGAGTGTTCGTCACGGTAATAAAGCATGTGCCACGCTCAACCCACAAGTTGAAACCTCGTGGAAACGCCGTTTTTTGTTTTCATTTGTGGGCTGTAATTTCAAATGCTTGAAAATAGAAATATAATCGAGATAAAAATCTGCCCTCAAAAACGCTCTTACCATTCCGAGACCATTCTGTTCTTGAAAGATCCTCAGTTTAATGTCTATCTGTTTGACAAAGGAGCTCATTTTATTATTTGGACTTGAATTTACCGCTAAATTTGATTTTCTGCCCAGTTTCGATCGACAATGCGAAAATCACCTCGAGAACTTGAGTCAAGTTTGACCCACAGTGCAAGCCACACAAATCTCGTTGATCGACTTGTTGACCATACAAACGACCGCGATACACTCTTTTAAGCCACAACCCAGCCCAAGCCTCTTTGTGGGATCGTGGAAAATTGTGGGAAAATTGCCTTGAATATATGTGTAAGATTGGTATTCCAGGAGGGCAAAGTATAATAGTGTGATGTGCGCAGTAGCTGTAACTCTCGACAGGCAAGAAAGGCGGTCGGAACGTGTGGTAGGTAGTCCATAACGCCATGTACATGTCGACATCAGTCAGCCTTCAGAATCCATCTTGATCCAGCAGAAGTCCAGAAAACGAAGCAAGAAATATTTTCTAACATTAATTTCGTACTATTTACAAATCCGGAGTGACCAACAGATGGAAAACCCGTATTTCACTCTAAGCTGTGATTTAAGGTAACGCTTGGCGTCAGCATTATCCAGTCGTGACAGAAATAATCTCCGTTGCTGATTTGCAGATTTTTGTAACTGGACGTCTTTAGTTAGGATTACCATTCTTTCTGTAAAAGCAAGGGCACAAGATATGTTGTTCATGGCTAGGCTGTCATGACTTCCTCGGCAAGCTTGCCCTCCCTTGGGTTTGTGCAAGATGACGTGCTGTTGCAGAGGCTGCTTGCTTTACTTTAAGGCGGGTTCCCGCGATCTCACAAAGAGTTTGTGGCTTTAAAGTGTGTTTACGCGGTCGTTTGCGTGGCCCACAAGTGTGTTTACGTGACTAACAAGGTTTTTTTGGCTCGAATTTGACAGATAACTGTCGAGGTTATTTTCCATTTTATTGCTTGAATTTGGCGAGAAATCCAAACATAGTGGGAAATTCCAGTCCAAATAATAAAATCAGATACTTTATCAAGCAGATAGACATGCAACTTCTGGTCCTTCTAGTACAGAACGTCAAGGACGTTAGTATGGAGTTTATTACTGAGATTTTATCTGGATTTTATTTTCAGACATTGCCGCCAAAAAACAGACAAAACGGCTTTCTGGCGAGGTTCAGCTTGTGGGTTGAGTGTTTGGCATACGTCCCTCATAAAATCCGATGACGAATTGCCGCCAGACGCGATAGAGGAACAATAACAATCACACGTGAGATCTTGGTATAAGTTATCTAAAGGGTGAATAAGCGATTAGGCTTTCGCTTCATATCCAGTCGTGTATTAGCCCCGTGGAAAAGTGAGCCAGCACTCAGCACTGAAGTCGGAAGCCAGAAATGACAACTTGATGACGCTTGACAGAACAAAGTTGGGTAAAGCAAAAATAGAGGAAGAGGCATTTCAAACAGTTTTAAAATTGGCTATGCTTAAGAGGTCATGAAGATAGCCAAATGAACCTGGATAAACGTACACCAAGAAATAGCGTGTTATTGTTTTCTTTACGATAGCGCACCTAGCGGCCAAAAGATAACTAATCTGAGAGGAATTTTATGAGGAGTGTATGCACAATTATGTTTCCGCGGAAAGACTGAGAAATTTGCGCCACAAAATCTCAGTAATAGAACTCCAGACTTACGTCTTCGGCGGCAATGTCTGAAAATAAAATCCAGATAAAATCTCAGTACTAGAACTCCAGAATTACGTCCTTACTCATTTTAGTTGATCCCTTTATTTAAACAAGAGCTACGAGCTCATATGGCACTTGTTACGAGTAGGCACGGCTCGGTTATGTCAATGATATATCTAGTGCTTGATAGGTGTCTTCCCACCAAGTTTCATCTCGATCCCTCCACTCATAGCGTTTTCCAGTATTTACGGTTGTCCCCTCCATCTCCCCCCAAAAGTCACCGGATCCGGTCCGGATTTTAAGTGGGTCGTCTGAGGCATGAGGTCTTTCCAAATATCAAGTTTCATCGAGATCCGGTCACCCGTTCAACAGTTATAAATACCTCAAGATTCCGGATTCCCCCTCCCTCCACTCCCCCGACAGTGCCCGAATCGGCTCGGTCATATCAATGATGTATCTAGTGTTTGCTAGGTGTCTTCCCACCAAGTTTCATGTCGATCCCTCCACTCCTAGCGTTTCCCAATATTTCCGGTTGCCCCCTCCAGCTCCCCCCAAAAGTCACCGGATCCGGTCCGGATTTTAAGTGGGTCGTCTGAGGCATGAGGTCTTTCCAAATATCAAGTTCCATCGAGATCCGATCACCCGTTCAAAAGTTATAAATACCTCAAGATTCCGGATTCCCCCTCCCTCCACTCCCCCCACGGTGCTTGGATGGGGGAAGTAACTATTTCCAACTTAATCATTTGGGGTCCCTGATACGCCTGCCAAGTTTTATCGTCCTAGCTTATGTTGAAGTGCCCGAACTAGCAAAACCTGGACAGACCGACAGACCGACGGACGGACAGAAATTGCGATCGCTATATGGCACTTGGCCGAAGGGCAAGTGCCATAAAAAAGAAAGAGATCGACTAAAATGAGGCACGGCACGACGTAGTGTAGAAAGCACGAGTACTTAAAAAGGGCACGAAAACTAAAAGGGCCCTCTTAGCCTTCAGAGTGAGTGGCAGAAACAATGTTCTAACGTGACTTTACGTGGCTCTTGATTTCCAAACTCTCTCTTAGCTATCTACTTCTTCTACTTGCTAATCTCTTTTTATCCCTAAATAAAGGAAAACGAAGAACACTATATTAAAAGATATGTGGTCGAAGTTCCCATCGATAAACCACTGTGGCACCGCAAGGCCGTATCCAGGGGGGAGGGGGTTAGGGGGTTGACCCCCCCCCCCGAAACATACAAAAATAGTCATTTTTATAGGCTATTCCCTCTCTATGTCTTTTTTATACTTTTTTGTCCAACCCGCAGGCACCACCCCCCCCCCCACCCCCCGAAATAAATTCCTGGATACGTGCATGTGACGCCGTATTCACAGTCAGTAACTAAGTTATGAATATATTATTATTGGCCCTTGCTAAAAGAAGGTCGATAGTGAAACGCAACCACCCCATACCCTTAGTAATTTACTCATGTTCCCGTGGGTCTCTTGCGTCCTGAAGACCACCGATGCAGCGCTTCCGAACTCGGTGGGTCTTGCCGCCAAGGAAGTCGTGCTTGAGAGGCCCTGACGAGCTCTGCGGTGCTCTTCTGGTCGTTAGGAGTTGTTACAGTCCTGGGAACTCTCATCTCGTGGGACCCCCCCATCGATGCAGGTGCGGAGTGGAGAGCTCCATTGATTCTAGCAGATGGAAAGTTTCCATGAGAACTGAACTACATCTGTGAGAAAATTACGCCATGGCAGTGGAAATTAGATATCACGTTGTCTGATTGCGGTTTTATGTTGAAAGGTCTTGTTCTAGAATAGGAGTTGTAGGATAGTGAAAGAATTTCAGACTTTCTGTAAACACTTAGTATTGTGTCTTCAGCTTCATAGTGACCACATAGGCGTTTTTCGACTACTATTATTAGTCTTTGGCATGTCATTTAAGAACATTTTTCTCGGAATATTGCACGCATTTACGTTTGAAAAAATATTTATTACCACTATTACCACACCAACAAATTTCGTTGAAACGCAGCTTGATGATGATATCAAGCAGTATTGTTATTCGCAGGGTTGTCACGCAAGGCAAAAATAAATCACCTATTCTTTAAAAAAAAAATCCCCCAAAGAAGAAATCGTGGCGAAGATGCGCGGACCTTGGCAAATTAGTTATTTCTTGGAAATTCTGGAATTTTCTTGGCATTTTGTATGTGAAAATATTTTTTTTTTTTTAGCAACTTAGTGGTACAGCCAGAAAAAAATCACCAAACATAGCGACAAATCGCCAACCTTGGTAATTTACCCGATTCGTCGATTGGAAATGGATCGCACTAACCCACGCCCAAATGTACCAGAACTTGTATAGATGAGAAGGAGGATTTCCTTCGCATAACTGAAAGATGTGCGGCATTGGGATTTCCCGGGTTCCAATGCTTGTATAGCTTAGAAGCCTTGGTAGTGGGAATAACAAATTATCATCGAATCCTTTGTGCTTTAGAGACTGGTGCCTCATCTTGGTTGAAAGACCGAACAGCAAGTCTCTAAACTAAAGAATAACTCTTACATCTTGTAATTTTAAATAACGATGAATCCTTGCGACCATATGACCCGTATTAAAAATATTTTTATCTTGGGTGATCTAAACTGTAATCCATTGGATCATGACGAACGTAGTACTATTTTTAATTCATGTTTCCCACGATTTAAATTATTATCTAAATCCCAAGATTTCACGTACACTCATTGGTCGGGAAGCACGAGTAATCTTGACCACGTTCTAAGTAACCGCGATTTCCCAACAACCGTGCTTGTAGTAGATGATTTTCCTATAAGCGACCATATGCCTATTTCATTTTCTGTTTCACTACGTATTTCAGTACCCCAGATTTCAAAGAATCATAAAACAGCAAAAGCTAAGTTTTCCCGAATTGTTTGGGATGAGTCGTTGAAGCTTCATTATCAAAGAGAAGTTGATCTTATTGCGGCAAAAATTCAAATCCCTACAGAATTTCCTCTTACGTCTAATATAGAGCTTGAGTTAAATTGTATATATTTTCAGCTTGTTCATTGTTTAAGGGTTTCGGCAAAAAAGGTTTTTCAATCCAAAAATGTTGTTGTTGGGACTGAAAAACCTTTTTGGTCGCTTAATTCTTCGCTGGTAGAGAGTAATTATGAGGCTAAGTTAGCTTACGTCAGATGGAAGGCTCTCGGTAAACCCCGTGATGGACTTTCCTTCCGGTGGATGAAAGAAAAGAAGGCTATTTTTCAGGCCGAACTTAGGCGACACAATAACTGCCTTATGGAGGAGGCGTCTCGTGATGCTGATCTTGATAAGCTTAAAATTTGGAAAGCGCTACGTAGGTCTAAGCATCTAAGTGAACCACCACCTGATTCTTTCCCGTCTGTTGCTGATTGGGAAACACATTTTAAGTCCACCCTGTCTTCTTCGAATGATTTTCCTTCTGACGTAGCTGAGCTAGACTCTATATTAAGTGACTTTCCTTCTGACCACGTAATTGTACATCAAGATTTACTTTTGGCTCAAAAGAAACTTAAGTTCCAATTATCACCTGACCATGATGGGCTTTTTTCAAACCATCTCAAGTTTGTATCCCCAACGTTCCTTTTAACTCTTCTTGCTTTTTTTAATTTAATTTTATCGGTAGGTCGTGTTCCTTCATCTTTTAAAACTGGTTTGATTTCCCCTATTCTAAAAAATGGAAAGAAGGATTTAAAATCTTGCGGTTCTTATCGACCAATAACCAAGGGTTGTATTATTAGTAAACTTTTTGAAATGTGTTTTAAAAATATGTTTGAAGGCCTTGATGTCGGGTTAAACCAGGTTGGATTTAAAAGGGGTATGGGTTGCGATCACGCGCACGCTACTTTTTCCACTTTAATCAATGATGCGCGAGTGAGCGGACAACCGCTTTATACGCTTCTGATTGATATAAAAGGTGCTTTCGACAATATTTCTCATGCGGCTGCCCTTCTATCCCTTGTGTATAATGGTATTCCCCGTTCTGTTGTGCGTGCTTTAAGGTCCTGGTATAATGGACTGAACGTTCAAGTGGCAATTCGTTCCCCAAAAATTCTGTCTAATTTAATTTCAGTGGGAAAAGGCGTTAGACAAGGTGGAATTTTATCACCATATATTTTTAATGCATGTTTGGCAGATTGTCTTCGGTCGCTTAAGACTTCTTTAATACATTTTGCACGTGATGTAACGTTTTTAGCATATGCTGATGATATTATTATTTTAAGTCGGTCAAAGGAAAAATTAATTGAAAACTTTAACATTCTAGTGTCTAAATTGGGGCAGAAGGGTCTAATAATTAGTTCTGAAAAGTGTAATTATTTTGTGATTAGTAGTTTGCCGACACAGAATTCCCCTCTGGATTGTGGTGGGGGGATTGTTTTCAGCCCTGTTGAGAAAGTTATGTATCTTGGAATCCCTTACTCATCTAATACCAGGGATTGGAAACTTATCCTTATTCAACATGTGCAAGATAAAATAAGAAGAGCATTCGGTGCTGTTATTCGTTTACGAGGGATGTATCGCAGAGATGTTCTTGGTTCTATTTATACGGCTGTTGCACTTCCTCACATTCTTTTTCCGTCTGCTTTCTTTTCTTCTTTCCGTCCTTCTGAACTTTCTGCGCTAAAAGTTACTTATTATAAATTCTCTAAATTCCTTCTTGGTTTCCCGATTTCTGCGAGTAACTCTTTCCTAACTTCGAATTTTAAAGTGAAGAATCCTTTGGAAACTTTAAATAGTAAAATTCAGAACTTTCATAAAAAGGCTGACAACATTCTTCTTCATCACAACCTTTTTCCTTTTTTCACAAAAAAATCCCCTGCTTAGTTTGTTTATTTTGAGCTTCGTTTTCTTTTCTTTTTTTCATGTACTTCATTGTATATTTAGTAGGCTAATTTGTTTTTAACGGTCAGCTGTTTATTAGTATGTAAGTGAGTGTGAGTTTGACTGACATGTTGTTGTTCCTTTTTATACATTACTCTTCAGTTTTGAAGGATTCAAATAAATAATAATAATAATAATAATAAAAATGATCTCAAGAAAAAAAAAGATTCAGACCTTCCGATTTACTTTGAAGACCTTTTCAAATCTAGGTAGGGTTAGGGCTAAATCTTATACTACAAGGTCTACAAGAAGATCTTTGTCTTAGATACTTTGTCTTGTGCTACAAGAAGATGTTTGTCTTAGATCCCTACAAAAAGCTAGTTCAATTGTCACTTGCCAGATACGGTAAACACTGATGAGCTTGGCAGTGGTAATTAAGGAGCTTGGTCTTGAGTAGGCTACTGTTCGAAACTGCTGAACTCGGAGCGCTGATTTTGTTTTAGCCTAGTTGGCCACCATATACTTTCAGAAAGCTGAGCGGATATATGATCGAGAGCTATCTGAGCTTGTCAGTTTCGGGCCTCTTCATGATAGCTTTGTCCGACTTCGGCGCCAGCTTTTACGATGAAATATAGAAAGTCCTACAAAGAATACGCCTATGTTTGGCTTCATGGAACGTGTCCATGAAGCTCCGAAACGAACAAAAATGCTGAATTAATTCAGCATTTTATGCAGCATTTAGCTTCCCGACTTAAATTTTCGCTCAATTAATGCAGCATTAATTCAGGAAAAATTCAGCAAAAATTTTATGCTGAATTTTCAAGAAGAAACTGGGGAGTACGGCGATAATCTTGAGTGTTTTCGGCGGCAAACATAACAAATTCAAAAAGACAACCGACAATTTGGCTAACATTCCAACTTCTAAGACAACTGGCGATCATGGCCAACGAAGAAAGGAAAGATAAGAAGGTTGGATATCAGTATCTGATCCATTTTGCCAGCTTTATACAGCTAATTCTTTTTTCTTCTTCAAAATTTTGCTATTCTAGAAGTGTCAGAGAAGAAAAAAAGGTAACAGCTTTCGGACAAAGAAAGAAAGAAAATGCAGCATTAATGCAGTATTTACAGCAAAAAAAAGCTTTCGAACACGTTCATGGCTGATTCCCTGCCTAGTCGACCGATTACTTAAAGTTTAATTGAAAAGCTAACTTATTTTTGTAGCATTTAACACATTGCATTTTTTGGCTAGTGTAAGAGATTATTTGTTTTCATTATTTGCTCCAGTATGATCTTCAGAATACCTACGGCCGTCCTCACAACGCAAAACTACTATGACGCGGAAAATTTGAATCTCGATACAAACGCAGCTTTTCAGTAGCCAGTGATCAGCTCACAGAAGGTGAACACTTTTCACTGAATACGGCGTGAACACTTTTTTTATCGTAAATCGTTTTTGTGAAGCATACAACACAGGTATAAGCGCATAGAGGTCACAAATCTGACAGGAAAATTCCACTATTTGAAAATTGATTATTCATGAACAGCGGGGCAACGAAGAAACGCATTTTCATCGGGTCTTCGAGCCTCTTTAACTGAAAAACTAATGGGTAACTATATTGTCTATATCCGCCCTTTTCAGTTAAACTTTAATACTTGCCTTCTTCTTACTGACTTAACTTAGTTCCGACAACCACCGGTACTGACAGTTAACCCATAGTAGGCTCCGACAATCTGGCTAAACCGAATGAAGCCGATGTACAAGAGCCGTCGCTGCTTACCACTACTCTGCTGGTAACGAAGCAGATAGCTTCCTTGTCGCTTTTCCCGTCAGCTGCTGGGAAACCTTACCATCTGCGTAAGTACAGTGCGATAATTAGGCTTTCTCAAACGCAGCTGTTTTTTAGTCACAGCCGCATTGTGGCTGGAGCGAGTGTAAGCAAGGTGAAAAATCTGCCCCGCATCTGCTCGCCCACTATGTCATTTCATCTGCTGTCCAGATTGTTGATTCATTCCGTGTGATTGCGAACATTCGCCTGGACAGATGGGCCTTGGGATACCAACGGCGATCGCCATGCCTGTCAGATGACAGAATTAAATAAAACAGAGTTGCAATAACCGTGAGCTTTTCCAGGGAGGAGGAATCTGTGTGAAACAGGCATGTCTGATTTGCGTTTGCCAGTGACTTGGTCTGTTTCTTGTTGAATCCCGGAAAGTTACGCCCTCTGGCTTTTCAGTAAAAACAGACAACATTACTAATGTGTGACCTGTTTATTCCTGGCCTTCTGGCTAGAGGATAACGGTCGAGAGAATTCCAGAAGAAGTCCGAAATCTCCCCAAGTGAATTCCACTCACAAAAACAAAACAGGGAAATTTCTTACTTGTATTATTTGGAAGAAAAAAAATACCGATTCGACGTGAGCTTGTAGACACAGCTCTTGAACGTCCGCGCATTTTTTGCAAATTAACACCTCGCCTGCGTCTGCGTAAGCATGAATGGATGAACATTTTAATAGCCGATTGACCGTACAAAATACATGTGCGGGGTAAACAGAATACACTTTATATCCTTCCAAAAAAAAACTATATTTGGCTATAGATTTGCATTCCATGATTATTTTTGATATATTTCTGGTGTCAAGAACGTCAGTTAACTTAACTCTCTTAGGGTCTGAGAGTTGGTCGCGTATGGTGAGCAATGGTTCGAATCGGCTAGTTTACCCGCACAGAGATTGCTGAACACTTATAGACGGCTATAGAGACCCGTTTTACGTAGGGACTTGGTTCTATCGTGATTAAGTCGAATGGCTACTCTCTGCAACTGTCTTATCCGACATTTCTCGTCTTTATTATACTTTAAGAGCGAGAAATACCAATTTTATTGGGCTTCTCGAAACCGCCTACACTAGAAGTATGGAACGAAATTGTTTACTTTAAACTGTGCCATTTCATACACTTGCCGCAACTACCAGTTAGCCAGGTAAGGGCCCCTGAAAACACCTGAATATCATTTGGACCTTCATTCTACCATGCAGCCCAAAACTACACTGTTCAATTTTAAGTAACTATTTAAATACACATATCTCGCTTGTATTTCATCAAGCCCCTCAGCGTTCACACAGCTTCTGCAGCCTACGTTACCATAGGTAAGCGTGAGTCTCAACCCCGTTCACAAGCATGCCTAGCCAAGCACGGATTCCTAAGGCACGTACCTAGCATCATCGTTCACGCCCATGTCTAGTCACAGATTTTGGGCCAGGCACGGAGTTCTAGGCTCTAGAACTCCGTGCCTGGCTAAGCCTGGGCATGTCTATAGCCATCTGGGCTTGGCTAGGCATGCTTGTGAACGTTGCCTAAGCTTGTGTACGTTATACAAATTGCTTCTGACCGTGTAGCCGCATAGAAACTACGAACCATTTACGGACAGACGCCGCGTCAAGCTATAAAGACATATCCTACGGAAGTGCTTGTTCTGAGAACGAATAGGTAGTTCCATGATGGATCTGCTATACTCCGGTTTTAGTTGCGGACGAGCTCGTTTTTGCTGTGGATTTCGGAGACCAGTTCAGTTAGATTTATAATCGAATCGATATTTGAATGGGTTTTTGTCCTACATCTTTGGATGTAGCAATCGAGAACCGGCGGTTTCCTCCTTTAACTGGTTCCATTAGTTCGCCACTCACGTCGAGAAGACTATGTGCAGGTGCTAGTTCCTAGGGGTTGCTCACTCCGCTAATGGCTGTACAGTAATTGCCCAGTCGGTGCCCGCGGTTCCCAGTCGTTGCTCGAGTGGTGATTTCAATCGAGTTAGTAACTCCTCGGTGGAGTCAACCTTAACCGGTTGAAAAAATCAGATGGGATACGCAGAAAGTTCGGGCTAAATGGGTCCTCACGAACAATAAGCGATTGTTTGTTTCTCTGAATAAGAAACAATAACACTACAAGTGTGTAAATTGCGTTGTATTCTCATATTCGAAATTGCTCACTACTACATAAGTGGGAATGATAAAATGACTAAAGCACGAACGAAACTCAACAATATATGTAAATAGTCATTACTTTGCTACTTGTATATACATATCACAGCAAGTGGCGCGGCTTGTTCACTAAGAAACCGCTATCAGGAGATCTGAACACCATGAACAAGTTCACTAAGGCCTTCCGCGGGTTTTCAACACGACCGGTTGCTAGGAGATGATGATCCGGACCTCAACGTGCTTTTGACTTCGTCGAACAGCATCTGAAATTAAAGAAACTAACGTTATTCATACACCGTAAATGTGCAATGATAAAGTGCGAAAAGATCGTAACATTATTCATAATTCCCGAAAGAGCCGTTTAGCTTGTTACCGTCTACTGACTATTTGCCTGATACGTACTTGTTTTGTTGGATCCCTTATTTGAACGGAAAAAAATTCACATTTTCGATGATATAGGCTAGATTCCTTCTTTGGACACAACCAAATTTCAAGATTTTGATTGTCGAAGCCGTGTCTTTCGTCGATTGTTCAGTTTTCTATTAGCTTACCGGATATGCACTTAAGTTCTAATACATTTTAAGTCGATATTGAAAAAACTTTCCAATTCTGTATCCGCACGTAGCTTGTCGCAAGACTTATCGCTCGTGAATGGAGGAAGCAGGAAACTATATTGCGACGAGGTATGAATTCCTAACTAACTTCCTACATTTTATACCTTTAAGTTCAGTCTTTCCGGGAAATGAGTCTTTAACGATAACTGCAACTTTAACTTTTATGAATGAAAAATAGTTTCTCGAGGCGACAACGTTCATAATCGCTTAAATCAGGGTCAAAGGTAGGTCAGAAATCAGGATGTGGTTTTGATTTTGTACCAGAGCCCAGCTGTCGGCAAAGGATTTCACGAAGGGCTTCACACGACAAGAAAAAAGAAACAGGATTTGTCGGGTCTAGGGTTACGTGGCTTAATCATCTGACTTTTGCGTTAAAACAAGGATAACTAAAGACTTATAATCCGCCAAGAGGAACGAGAATAAAGGATAAATAGAAAGGATGCTACAGATCTACATCAGTATACATACAAAGTATCCGATTACGAATGAGAAATTTGAAAATACAACACATACCAACGGAAAAAAAAGGGATCAGAACCTACATTTGGTAATTCATTCCTTACCCACATAAGTCATTGTGGAGTGGTCTGGACGTGGGATAAATATCATGAAGAACGAGCTCATGATCGCTTGTTATACCAAACAAAGAATGCACTTAAAACTGATGGGAAAAGGGAAAATAAAACTGACTATGCTAATCGGCTATGAAGTAGCCTAGCTGTAGACTTTAGAAAACATTTACGTTAACTTTTCTGTTTTACCAGTGGCGTGGTGTACTATTGGCAAATGAGTTATATGGAGCTCAGAGTATTTGTACACACCTCGTCTATGCTTTCTGTTTCATCTTCATTGGCTTCTGGCAGATCTTGTTCGTCGTGGTTCAAGTCCATTTTCTTCACTACATCTTCAGCTCCAAAGTTTCTTTTCGAGTTCTCCTTGTCATCGTACACAAACTGCCCTCGAAAGGCAGGGTTCTTGCACTCTAACATACACTGCAAGTCATTGATGTAGTCAATAGCGTTTTGGATGAGCTCGAGCTCTGTCACTTTCTTGTTCTTTGGCAGTGGAACCAGCTTCTTCAGTTTTGTTAGATACTTCTTTTCCTTCACTTTCTCACAGACCTTCTTCGACCTGACAATGAGGCTAGATTCGTCGATGTATAGTGCTTTAACCATTTTTACTTCTCTTCTGTACTGTTAACTGGCTAGGCGTTGGATCACGACTAAATTGTATTGACTGAATGTTGGATGCTTATAGAGCGCACGCACAGATGTCGGAACTTCTTCGCCAATGGGAAACCTTTGATGCAGATGTTTGGGATATTTGGAATGCATGTAGTTAGCTATTTTACTCACTAAACATTTTTTTGTTTTGCGTAATGTCATTAGTTATTCGAGTATGTACGTCCCAAGTTTTTGCAGTTGTATGTGATCGATCAAATTCGCTAAGATTGCAAGCTTTTCTTTCATGAATTCCAAATCGCTTTGTGATAAATTGTGACTGGACAATAAAACCGAGAATAGAAGTCTTGTAGGAATATATCAGATCCTTACTTAAACCTGTAGATTTTCGTTGCCAGTTGTGGAAATGTCCAACCCTCGTTCGAGACTCCGTCTCAGTCTGCCGTGTGTATTAATTTTTACCAAATTTCAGCTTTTACAGCCCACATCCCAATGAAAAATTTGTAGCCTGTGTAGTAGTATGGTAGTAGTACGAAATCGTTGCATGTAATACTATGTAATAGCAAAGAATGCTATCATTTAATGTACCTCAGGCGGTTCCAGTCTTATGTAGTAGTATCCAGTAACATCCTGTCTTGCATAGTAGCATCCATTTTGCTAATAGTAGCATATAGTAGTATGCAGTAGTAGTATGCATCGTTAGTACTGCATGCTACTTTTTCTTACTACTTCATAGTACTATTTTGAGATAAATTTTTCATCGGGATAAGCTTAGTATAATCACAAAAACATTCAGGATGCAGTAAATTAATTCTGTTGAATTCTTATCATGAAGCAGACTTCGCATTAGAGGGATTTCATAATCCGGGAAGAAGCTCGACTGTGGAACTTCGTTTATGCGGGTGGCACTACTAAAAGCCAGGCTTCGCCTTCCAGATTTTCATGACATGATGACAGCTAATTTTGCTATTTTTCAACATTTCCTAGATGTCCCCTTTACGTTTCAAATATGTCTTGCATCCCAATCAAAACTGCCAATCACTTTCCCTTTTCTTCCTACATTTGCATATTTGTTGCGTCTCTCGAACGGGTTGCCTCTATGGCACCTTCCAGACATCCGGGATCTGGAGTGTCCAACACCCCGGACTTCCATACGTTTTTGGCCTAGCTTCATCTTCCAGATCGGTCTCGACGAAAACGGCTGTCTGGAATCCGGAAGAAAAATCAGGAAGGTGAAGCCTGGCGTTAACTGTTTATAAGACTGGTTGATCATTTCCTCCGCCTTTTCAAAATGGCGGGTCATAAATAAATTACTTACTTACCTACTTATACATTCTCGTTATTGGATGGTTTTAATTTGTTAGCCATTTGTTGCGAGTTCATCACCGTCGCTATGAAACTTTAAAGCACAATGGACACTTCTAATACTTTACTTTGTTTTAAATGCTTCACAAATAACCGACTTCCTTTAGAAGGCACTACGAAAATCGGACGTTTTCTTGTCATCCCTTGTCTTTACCTCTCTGGCTTTTCGGCGATCCAAATCTTAAGAGCTGGGATATCGTGGCAGGAAATTCAAAAACTCCCAGCAATGCTTGATAGAAAAGGATATGTTTGAGATGTCGCCAAAGTCTAGCCGCAGATGCAGTTTACCTGATTGTTCTAGTGTTTTGTCAGAAGTTCCATGGCTTAAAGTGCCTATTAAAAGTTTTTTTTGTGGAATAGTGTTGTGAAGCTTGATTAACTTGCTTTATAAAATGTACCAGAATATGCAATAAGCTTATAAAACATAACATAGCTACAAAAATCATTCA
Source organism: Branchinecta lynchi (assembly GCA_023053575.1). Taxonomy (NCBI): domain Eukaryota; kingdom Metazoa; phylum Arthropoda; class Branchiopoda; order Anostraca; family Branchinectidae; genus Branchinecta; species Branchinecta lynchi. The sequence continues at coordinate 11,364,872 of JAKZAP010000011.1, read as the reverse complement.
AAAACAAATAACCTATTCAAATCTGAATTATACAAGCTGATTTATGCTAAAAATAAAGATCTACTAAGTATTATAAGAAACATCACTCTTATCTGTGTCCAAGCTAGTAAATTAAGCATGTACTGCCCAAAACATTACACTTTGAAATATCACAGAGAGGAAACTGTTGAAAAAGCTGCTGATCTAGGGGGTAAGCATTGTTCCTAGGTTGTTACAGAGTGGGATTGGGGTAGTTTGATGTGCCCATTGAACTTTAAAGATTTACTGAAAAGCCATGCCTTACCTACCACCTCAGAAAGTCTTCGGCCCGTCTGTAATAAATTTTGACCTTTCTTACCGACAGCCGAGTACTTCGAGATCTCTGAACCTCCTTCGCTGATGATCACATCTTGATCATCTTTTGAAAATAAGTATTTATAGTGTGAACACCCAATCAGGATCGGGAGTTCCCGGACTGGAATTCCTGCCGAGATTTTCGGCTCCATCATCACTTCCATATGGAAAAGTTGAAATTGTCTCAACTTGATGATGAAAATGCAGGAAATCCGGTCGGGAAATCCTTAACGTGTGTTCTCACTTTTACCCTCTGACCACCACAGAGCAGTTTTCCCAGACTCTGGACCAGACCCGACTTCCACAAACTCAGCCGGAAGGATTAATCTTCTTTTATACCTTATTTTATTCGTAATTTCAATTGTAAATAATGCTATTCAGCGCTAATTTATCCTGACAATCCACAGCTATTTGTTTGCAGATACTAGTCAGGAAATAAATCAACTATTCTTATAATTGTTCACGTGGATAATGCGGAAGGTTTAAAAATCATAATCGATCAAGTATGCTGTTTGAAAACTGTCCAGCACCTCCGTTGTGGTTAAAGAAACAATGGACACTTCGAATGCTTTACTTTGCATTAAATGCTACACAAATAAACATTTCCGACTTCCTTTAGAAGGCGCTACGAAAATCGGACGTTTTCTTGTTATGCCTTGTCTTTACCTCTCTGGCATTTCGGCGAACCAAATCTTAGGAGCTGGGATATCGTGGCAGGAAATTCAAAAACTCCCAACAATGCTTGATAGATAAGGATATATTTCAGATGTCACCAAAGTCAAGCCGCAGATGCAGTTTAACTGATTGTTCTATTGTTTCATCAAAAGTTCCATGGCTTAAAGTGCCTATTAAAAGTTTTTCTTTGTGGAATAGTGTTGTGAAGCTTGATTAGCTTGCTTTATAAAATGTACCAGAATATGCAATAAGCTTATAAAAAGTAAAATAGCTACAAAAATCATTAAAAACAAATAACCTATTCAAATCTGAATTATACAAGCTGATTTATGCATAAAATAAAGATCTACTAAGTATTATAAGAAACATCACTTTTATCTTTGTCCAAGCTAGTAGATTGAGAATATACTGGCCCAAAAAATTACGCTTTGAAATATCACAGAGAGGAAACTGTTAAAAAAGCTGCTGATCTAGGGGGTAAGCATTGTTCCTAGGTTGTTAAAGAGTGGGATTGGGGTAGTTTGATGTGCCCATTGAACTTTAAAGATTCTGGAGTTCAGAGCAGCTCTCCCTAGCACGAGTAAAGAAAGCTCATGGTTGCATCAGTTTGTTACAGTAAGAATAATAATAATTATTTATTTGTAACTCACTGCACAAGAACATTGTGAAGAAACTGGAGTACAAAAGGAGAAAGAAACAAGAAACAACAGAAAAACACCCATATAACAAAATAGACAATAAAAATCAATAGACCAAACGGATGAGCCCGTGATGCGGAGTAAGCCCTTGATATGACTGAGCAGTCTCTACAGTTAATAATCTCACGGAAGTGAATTGTCATTGTTTAAATTACTCTGGTAAACGAGAACCATGTACGTATCCGAAGACATACAGTAGATCTGGTTTCGAGTAAAGACAGCGTATTTTGTGGCCGTCTTTATCTTTAGAGGAACCGTCGTACTTAGGACATTAATTCATTCTACTTCACTAGTATTTCCATACGTTCTCATTCCCCAGATTCTATACCTCGTAAGTGTATCCTATCTCCTCTTTTAGCATTACACTGATTGTCAAGCGTGCCAAGTTTGTTCTCTTTTGACGTACCATGCTCAGAATAGCTCTTCTGACAAGCTTAGCCGTCCCAAAACAGGTTATGCAAATTTTGCCAAGTTTATCGTACAAGCCAAGAGACATGGAAAGAGGCTAAAAACAACCGAAGTCTTGCATAATTTTCTGTAAGCATAGCTAAGTTTTAAAGTAATCAAATCAACTGTCTCCAAGGCCGTATCCAGGGGGGGGGGGTGTTAGGGGGTTGACCCCCCCCCCTCCCGAAACACGCACAAATAATCATTTTCATAGGCTTTTCCCTCTGATTTCTGTCTTTTTTGTACTTTTTTGTCCGACCCGCAGGCCCCCCCCCCCCCCCCGAAATAAATTCCTGGATACGGGCCTGACTGTCTCAGAACTTCTTAGCAGAAACATTATATAGTATGACGTGTGCTTGAACCAAAATTCACTCAGAGCCGTTACAGTCCCTCGGATCAGCTTCAAACTATCGGATTTCCCTCCTGCTTCTGAAAAAAAAATACGCACAAATTAAAATGTTGCGAGCAGTTTTTAAAGTTTCTTTTGTCTTGTACATAGTTGTTAGATTCGGAAGAAAAAATAACATGCATGTGAGAAATTGGTAAGTGGTTATCGCAGATGCTACTTTTTATCAAACTAATACAACAAAAATAGTGCAAACTAACAATTCAAACATTCGAGTAGAAAAAAGGTTGAAAACAAATTTCACGCTTCCTGCTTATTTTATGTAAAATGCCGGGTGACAGTTCTACTGATTTACGTCCCAGGTTTCACTGAACAGAGCGCAGATGCGGTAAGTGCTTGAGACAGTTTTCAGAGTAGGCCAAAAACTAAACATAATCATGACAATTTTTAGTTTCATAAAGAAGCGTGAGGCTTTCACTTAGGCGCAAAAGAAAATTTTGAGGTGACACTCCCCGCTGACCTTGGCTTAATTGCACCAAGAGCCACTTCCTACGTAGGAATACACTGACAAAACGTCTTGCAATATTTACTACTGGGATAATCTTCTCTTTATTGAGATAAAATTATCCCGAATTCGGATTAATTTTATGCCAATAGAGATAAAATTAATCCAGTAGCAAATACCGCATCCTTGTTCGGAGAAACTTTTTACAGTGTAGTACAAGTACGGTGCTTTATTCAGCTTTGGATGGTGGAGTTTTGCCTAAATGGTAAATACAAAGCAAAAACACCCGTTCAGGTGTTTATAGGTGCCCGTCTTACCTTTATCTGTGATTTACTTTCCGTTCCATCCGTTCTCATTTCCTGGGTCTCGAACGTCCTTGTCAATTAAATCCCCTTGCGACACTACGCTGATTCTTCATTTGCCATGTTTCGTATTTTCTTGGCGGATCAGTCTCTCTCATATTGCTTCCCAGGAGCTCGTCGGTCAGATATATCTGTTGTGCAAGTTTTTCCGTATTTTTCGTCGAAACCAAGGGAGACGCGAGCGAGGATGAAAACAACCGGGATGGTTTTTGGGATCCCAAACCGTAAGTGGAGGGATACCTATGACATCGCAAAAGTTGTCCGTCTGTCCGTCCGTCCGTCTGTAAGCACGATAACTCTCGAAGAGAATGAGATATTTTGATGAAACTTGGTGTTTGGATTCGTTGGGTCGTCGGACCAGTCAAGTTCGTAGATGGGCTCTGTAGCCCTACATTTAGGGTGGGGGAGGGGTTTCAAATTAGGGGGCAAACAAAATATTTTGAAACAGCTAATGTGATAGTCGATTATTGGGTAAGAAGAAATGCTGAACACGATGGTGAAAACCATTTTGTCATCGAACAAGTAGTTCGCCCGGAATCCGGCCAAAACCGGAAAGTTTGTTAAAAGTAAAAGTTTTATTTTAAGTTGATTAGGTATTCGATTTACGGGTAGAAAGATATGCTGACGACGATGGTGAAAACCATTTTATCGACGGACAAATAGTTCGCCCGGAATCCGGCCCAAACTGGAAATTTCGTTGAAAGTAAAAGTTATATTTAAGTTAATTAGATGTTCGATTTAGGGGTAGGAAGACACGCTGAACACAGTGGTGAAAACCATTTTCTCGACGGACAAGTAGTTCGCCCGGAATCCGGCCCAAACCGGAAAGTTTGTTAAAATTAGAAGTTTTAGTTGAAGTTGATTAGATGTTCGATTTAGGGCAAGAAGACATGCTGAACACTTATGTGAAAACAATTTTCTATCCGGACATGTAGTTCGCCCGGAATCCGGCCAAACCCGAAATTGGTAGAAGTTAAAGTTTTATTTCTAGTTGATTAGATAACCGATTTAGGGGTACGAAGAGATGCTGAATCCATGTGTGACAATCATATTTTACCCGGACATATAGTTCGACCGGAATCCGGCTGGAGTCGTAAAATTTGTTATAAGTTAAATTTTTATTTGAAGTTGATTAGATGTCCATTATTGGGGAAAGAAGATACCCTGAGTTCATTTTTGAGCTTTCTTTTTTTCGCCGGACAATTAGTTCTGGAGTTTGGCCGAAATCGGGAAATTGGTGGTAGTGGCAGGAAGTTTTTCTCAGATAATTAGCTATTTGCCCTTAATCTTTTTCTGAATTTTAATTGTAAAAATGTTCAAGGAGTCTGGCGATGACTGGATCTGGCTAAGACGAGACCCAGTTGTCTGGATCAGATACTGAATTTTTGGGTTCCCATCGAAACCTTTGGCCTTGTTGTGTAATGTTTGAAAGCCCCTGGATAGTTTTAAAGTAGTCACGTATTAAAGTTTAACCGAAAAGCCAGCTTATATATAACTTCTATATAACTTGAATTTGAATACAGTCAATTATTTTACTCTGCTAATAGATTTTCGGTGGTTACTCTGCTAAGAGCATTTCAGTGGTTAATGAAGCGAAGCTCAGGAAATGTTCAATTACCTAAAGTTATCTAAAGTCTTTTGTACCATACTTTATCAAACAGTTTAACAGTTCCTAGCTGCGGTATGCAATTTTGACTTGTTTTTATTTATTGTTGTAGTTTATTTACGCACTTGATTGTTTTATTTAGAAATTTTATGCGAGATACGGTATGTAATTTTGACCTGACTTTTGTTTATTTTATTAATGTAGTTTATTTATTGTTATCAGATAATTTAATATTGACCTGTCGAGTTGATTGATATTGATTGAAGTGTCTGTATTTGTATTGACATATCCCAAGCTATTTTTATGTATTTAAAGATATTATGGATTAAATCATCATTTATCATTTATTATTATAATTCCAGACTGAAGGGTGCCCACTTTTGGCAACCGTTTACCGTTTAGCTACTAAATATTTGAAGCATAGAGGTCACATTGAGGTACTACAAATCCGAAAGAAAACGTTAATTTTTGATGGAATTCGATCTTATGAGTTATGAATAGAAGAGCAACGAAGTAAAGCATTTTCATCGGGTCTTTCTATCCAAGTGAAAGAGTTATTGGTAATCACACTTTCGTATCTCAGCCATAGTCGGTTAAACTATAACAAACGTATTCATGTTAACATCTCAGAACTGGAAATGGAACTGTATCTGTGCTTCAAAGAACCACCTTGGCTCTAACACTTGATTTTATCACAGTAAGTGGATGGAACTGACACCGTCTAAATAACGTCCGAAGAAGCATTATATCCTAGTGTTGGCTAGTGTCGAAGGAGACAGTGTTGCAATCGTTGCAGTTACTTACGCTAGAAACAGCAAGATACGACCGAAAAAGGCGATCATTTGATTATCGTAAAAGAAGGCGAACATGTAGAACAACCACTATTTGGCATTTCGAAAGTTTTTTGGGAGGTTAGGTTCCAACCAAACCCCTCTCCAAACACCTAAGCGCTTCCGTGGACATGGCCCTATTATATGAAAGCGCTGGGGACGAAGAGATCTGGTTTGGCGGCTGCTTAAAAGTGTTGGGCGCCTGTTGTTTTGCCAAACCTGAAATTGAAAGTCCAAACCCTAGCATGGTCCATGGGCTTGTGAAGCCTAATTCAGTGTCCAGCTTTACTTCATAAAAACCCACCCTCAATGGTGTGTCACACCGTCAAGACCAGTCAAGGTTCCAGACATCAAATCTGCATAACATCAAATCTGCTTGTGCTGGTTTTAAGCAAGAAAGAAAATAAACATGAAATAAGAATTTCAAAATATTCGCAAGTATCAATTGGTTGCAATTTGGCATCTAAAGCTCATTGATATGCAGATTCGTTAACCTACTGGAACGAATTTAGGATTCTATTTCGTGCAATGGGGAGAAAATCCAGGGTTGGTCGCCTAGAACCAGCGTGTACGAGTTACTTCAAGATACTTTGGGTTACTCAGGGTTACTTTTTGTTACATTGGTCACTTTGGATTACATTGCATTGGGTTACATTAGGTTACATTGGGTTACTTTGAGATACTTCTGGTTTACTTTCCAGGATGTACGAAGTTACTTTTGGTGACCAACCCTGGGAGAAAATAATGATAAGGGGTCAAAGTTTCTTCAGTTAACAACCCAAAGGATGTTAACACATATGTACGGTTGTTCTCCATTCTTTAAGGAACTTAGGATGAATGAGAAGTTCACACTATCAATCAGGAAATAGAGAGTACAGTTGGTTTTAAGCTGAATCAGCGTATTTCGAGTTCGTGTTTAAACGTGTTCGAGATTTTTCAAGTTGATTTTTTTAGAGAAATACCGTAGTTGGATACTGGGGGGAGGGGGGGGGGATTTAGCCATCGGAAGAGGGAGACAATAATGCACTGGCCTGGAACAATAAACAGCAGAATAAAAACAATACTGCAACTGCAAAGAGAAATTAGTACGAACTATTTTGCCGTTGCTTGTACACGTCCGATTCGACCATGGTATAAACACTTAAGGGGTTCATTATTTTCTGGTCACCAAGAATGGTTGTTCCTTTTGGTAGTTTATCCTGTATATGGCCGTTGGGTTTTCCAATACAGATATATATATATGCCCGTTTATATATATATATAAACGGGCAAATTATCCAGTGGATATGACCAGTGAGTATTATTTTTTTGTTCACCATGAATATGATTTTCGCTAATGCCAAGTATGAATAACTCGTTACGCCTTCTTCAGATGACCCCTTGAAACTATTTCAAGCTGAACACTAATATTTGTTTTGTTATCTAAATGTGTGGTCTTCTTTCTTTTCAATAAAGAAAAAAAAATTAAGATTAATGAAAGAAATTGGACTGCCATACCAACGCCCAATCACATAAAAGGTAGTCTTCTACCAGAAACAGAACTGACTGCTCCACGCAAAGCGTATGGAGTACTTGTACCGTGCAAATTGAAATATAATTGCCAGATCATAGCCCGCCTCTATTCGATATTTGTAAACCCCCATCTTCTAGCACTATCCCCTTTTTAGCCCATATTATGCATCTGTTCCATTTATCTTAACTACGTTAAGTTTTACTGAAATTGCCACTCTGGATCAGAAATACACACGTTGCGAGGAAATACGGTATTGCATATCCAAATCAGCAGATAAAAGACCGGCGTGATCGTTTTGCGGCGGGCTTGCACAATAGCCACAGTTTATATCTTGCCATGTTGTAATTCAGTCTTTGTGTGTTTTCTGTATTTAGCTGATGTGGATCAATTGCAGTTGTTGTTTTGTTTTTTCTTTCCTTTTTTCTTCTTTTCATACTCCATTTAGGACGAGTTTTTTGTCATACAAATGGGTAATAAATATATCATCATCATATCTGTACCTAAGTCCTTTTTGGAGGATATTCCAAAAGGAAGATAAGAAAAAGTTGCGGTCTACATATTACAAATATGCGAAGTACCTCCTACGGCTTCCACCATGGACTAGCAACCGTTTTGTGACAAGTCGGTATGGGATTATCGACCCTGATGAAGCGATCATAGCTCAGATTGCCAGATACAACTCTGGTATTGTTGCTCATCCTTGGGCAACCATTTTGAGGCAGTAGTTCTGTCTTTTGTATTTAGGTATCCATCTCGTTCTTTGTTTTTTGTGTTAGTGTATTCTCTCGTAGTGTGTTTCTCGTTTTCTTTTTATCTTGTACTCCATCTGTTTTCATCTGATGGGAAATAAATATATACATACATACATACATACATTAGATCAATGAACTGGCTTGCATGGAACACTAATGCGAACACATATGGTGACTCTTTCTATTAACCTTGAGCGGCAGTGCCAAGAACCAGGAACAAAATACGACCATCGCCGTATGGCTGATATCAAGAACAAATAACGAGTAAGAACAATGGTCTCTCGTCCATCCACCGACTATAAATGTTCCGTCAACAATGAGCGGAGGTGGAGCCATTTCTTGGTCGCTCGTGTATACTCGTTGGTCTCCGACTCTCCGCCGTTACACACTTGACGAAGAAAACAACGTAGCCACTAGCGAGGCGGATGTTCTGGCCTGTTCACACGGGAAGGAAACAGCGTTGATTTTGTTTGAGTAGACGCTGGCGTCTGATTAGTGAATATTAGTGACGCGAAAAACAAAAAGCGAACTTGACGATGGTCATTCATAATCGGCTTTGTTATACCATGACAATCAATATGAAGATTGAAATCCCTTGTGACATTCCTTTTTATGTCTCTTGGGAGAACCATACAATGCAAACCGGGATTTGAAGCACACTCACTGAAGTCATGACCCATTGAGTTTCAACATCTGTAGTATTCAGTTTGTCAGACGAGTGTAAACTAGAAGTAACGTAATTAAGGCTTTCGAGGATTACTGAAATTACCGAAATGGTAGAATAGCATGGAATAGTCAAAATAATACCAGGGGTGTGTTTCGGCGCCAACCGATGTTCAGCGGAAACCGGTAACCGGTTGTCGCGAAAACAATTTTTATCGTAACCAAAAATCGGTTCTCCCAAAACATTGGAAATTACGCGAAAACACGTTTCAAATTTGAAGACGATGACGTGATGAAGAAAGATATTTGATAATAAAGATGGAGGAAGAATTTGTAGCTGCAACTGGATCTATATCAGCAGCTGACTGGGTTTTGTTTAGGCTGTATCTGTCATGATAATACAAAATCATAGTAATAATAGCAAGAGAAAAAATTAAAGGTAAAACTGAAAAATAAAAAACTGGAAATTGTAATTGAAAATTAAAATTAAGACTAAAAATTAAAAATTTAAATTAAACATTCCCTCAGCTCAAGCTGACTGCGATCATATTTGACAGTGCGAAACGGATACGTCAGCTGAATTTTACCAGAGCTATATTTCGGCCCTTCTTGGCAAGGGTCCTCTTCAGGGTCAAAGCCACTCAAGTTCGAAAAACGATAATTACGATCAAACTCGCAGTCAGCTTGGGCTGAAGGAATATTTACTTTTAAGTTTTTATTTTTAAGTTTAATTTTTTATTTTTTATTTTTAGTTGTAGTTTTAATTTTTATTTTTAATTACAATTTTTAGTTTGAATTTTATTATTACAAATTAAAAACCGAAAATTGTAAATAAAAATTAAAACTAAAACTAAAAACTAAAACTAAAATTAAACTTAAAAATTAAAATTAAAATAAAAAAAATAATAAAAAATTAAAATAAAAAATTCAAATTAAATATAAAAATTCAAATTAAGAATCAATAAAATATTCAAGTTATATTTTGGACTATGTAAGTTCTTATTTTAACTTTAGAACATTTTTCTATTTGCTGTTCCGCCTTTGTTTTTATTTTCTAATTGATGACGGTGAAGCTGAATCAGAACCAAGAATCGTGAACGGTAACGATAACCGTTCCAAAATTTCCTGACCGAAGATCGGAACCGATCTCCGAACCAAACTCTGGTCGACGCAAAAACACCGGTTCATCAGAACCGAAAGTCGCGAAAACACTGGTTACTCTGAACCGAAGTACATTGGTAGGCGCCGAAACAGGCCCCAGTAGGTGAGTGTATATTTTGTGTTTTTTCTTCTTTTTTTCCGAAATGTATAATTGTATACATTTCGATTTAGTGAGTTAGATTTCAGTTCAGTAGTTAATCGAAAGACGAAAGTTCCCGTCAACTTGGTCTATCTCCTTTGTCTTTTAGTTCACTACTTACAAATAATTCGATGTCTACGGTGTATTTTCCCATCAAATAAAGTCTTAGGTTTTCGTACTGAGGCATTGCCACATGGGTTCTAGCTTGGTTCTAGTTTGTCTAGGACCCACATAGAAGTCCTAGTTTTTTTTTAAATTTAATTAAAAATTGTTTCTGGTTAGTTTGTCAGAGTAGAAGCCTATTCCATCTGCGTAATATTTGTTCATTTCCACTGAGCCTATTAAACCTGAAACACGGCCTTTTTTTTTTTTTTTAAAGAATCTGCCTGTTTTCATCTGATAATCTCAGATGAGAGCAAATACTTGGAATGAAATTTATCTCTTCTTGTTCTGGATATTGACACCACTTAATTGAGTTGACCCAGAAAAGCTACAATTTACGTTACCATATATCTTACGTTACCTGTATACGGCCTTTGGGTTTTTTAACACAGATATATATACAGTTTGTCGTACTTTTAACTAAATTTGACGCATCTGTAAAATCTACTTTGCATCAAATGGCAGTTTCTGTATATTTTGATATATTCTTAATTGCTTCGGAATTTTCTTGTCAACCCCCGAAAGCTTGTCTGAATCAATGAGCCGGCAACCGCTGTTTCAGCGCCCGCCCAGCCCAGTGTGAACAGGCTTATCACTGCTGCGCTGCCTCCATTCGATTTTTCTTCTTCAGTGGTTTACTGCGTTACACCTTCTCTGTAGAGGTAACGACTTTTGATGTCCCGGATGAGATCCACCTCCGCTCATTTGCGTCGGGAGTCGACTCGTCTCAGCTTGGGTGTGTGACAGAGATAGGGAGACAGCAGTTCTTGCTCTTATTTGTTCTTGCTGATATAGAACTATCAGCTGCCGAGAATGTCTTCTGCAAAATCATGTAAATATTTTATGCAAGGAAAAAATGACCATATGCTCGTAACTGCTTCATGGGAGGTTGCACAGATTCTACAGATGCAGATTGAGAGCAATTGATCGTTAGACTGCGGGATGCCAATGTGCAACGCATTTGGTTCCAAATTTATGTCTGCACCAGTTGGATTTGCCAATTTATTCTTTTTTTGTCATTGTCCTTCTATTCTGTCGTGGGATTCGTTACATGTTTTCTCGGTGAAGATTTTGTCTAAATTACAGCTTACTCTGTAATTTTGGTGAGCACTGAATTTTGTATGCTAATAAATTCTGGGTTAAGCAGATTAAGCTGTACTGCGGTAATATGTTATGGTGTTATTTATGCTTTCTACTAATTTAACAGTGGCAGCTGGTGTAAGTAGGATTATGCCTCGAAAAAGAAATTTGTCATCCTTGCTTCTGGCTTTTATTTTGTTTTATAACTGTCGGTAAACTGAAATGACTGTGCGCCTTAGGTATGAATCGGTTCTGGATTGCCACGAGGTTTAATTGTCTGTTTATATATAATATTGAACACAAAATAATATCTATATATTTATTCAAACAATGTTTACAACGGATATACGTCAGCTACGATTCTTCATCAGCGATATATCAGCCCTTCTTGGCAAGGGTCCTCGTCCGGCTGTCAATCTCGTCAGGCTGTCAATCGAGGACCCTTGCCAAGAAGGGCCGAAATATCGCTGATGAAGAATCGTAGCTGACGTATATCCGTTTTAAACATTGTTTGAATAAGTGTTTCAAAGTCAGCTTAGGCTCAAAGAATATGAATATTTATATATTTTTCTATGTATAGTATTGCATTTATTTTTTTCTTTTATTTTTTGTTCCCAGTATAATTATTCTAGGTGATAATTATTGAGTCCTGCCACAACAAAATCTGCGTAGATTTTCACGTGGCAGGTCTGTTATGATGTTGAAGTTTTCTTTTGTAAATTCGATTATACACTAAATTTTGTCTCTCTCTCTCTCTCTCTTAGCTCAGAAGCACCTTACTTAAATAAATTGTAATTGTATAGTTTTTATTAGTTGAGTTTCATTTTCGAGTTCTAACTCAGTTTCAGTTCAAGCACATGAACATAGAAACGGAGAATGAATGTAGGAATCACGTGCACAAAGAATACGAAATTTCCACGAATAAGTTGGCAAGTACAGAATGAATACGCGCCGACAGGCATGTCCGTTGATATTTGTTCAAGCGATATTTCGGCCCTTCTTGGCAAGTCTCGCCTTAGCTAGAAGACCGAACTTGCAACCAAGTTTCCAGATAATTCCCAAGAAGGGCCGAAATAAATTGTAATTTTGTAGGTTTTTATTTGGTTGCTTCGAGTTCTAATTCTGATTTAATTGCTTTCAGTTTTTGAGTTTCTTATATATTGTGTCTGCGTTCGCCATTTTCGTATGCAAATTAATCGGTCCGGTGGATCAGAGTTTGGAGTTTGTTTTGGTGTTGTGTTTGTTCTTGCGTATTGGTTCTTAATTTATTTTTGTCGATCATCAGTTTTGGGGGAAAACAAAACATTCATTCATCTCTGAGACAAATCTCAGCTGACTTATTCGTTTATAGCAATCAAATAGGATTCGCTGTCAACTTGGGCTGCAGAAGAACTTACGTTCGTTCCCAGGGCGTTTCGTTGGCGTCTGGCGGAAGAAAGACACATGTGGATACAGAGGAATAACTACATAGATACATAAGATACAACGTTGTCGGTCCTTACACAGTTGTTCAAATCGTCCCTCTCGGTACCGACAACGACTTAGCAAGGAACATTCCATATTTACTGTTTGTTCTTGTTTTTTCTTTGATTTCTTCCTTCATTTCTTTTTTTCTTCCTCTTCAGTTTTCTTCTCTTGTTTGAAAAAATATGTGAAAATTAATGTAAAGTGAAGTCTTTTTTTGGGATCCCAAAACGTAAGTGGAGGGATACCTATGACATCGCAAAAGTTGTCCGTCCGTCCGTCCGTCTGTCCGTCCGTCCGTCCGTCTGTCTGTAAGCACGATAACTCTCGAAGGGAATGAGATATTTTGATGAAACTTGGTATGAGGATTGTTTGGGTCAAGGGTAAGATCGAGTTCGTAGATGGGCTCTGTAGCCCTATATTGGGGGGTGGGGGAGGGGGTTCAATTTAAGGGACAAACAAAATATTTATAAACAGCTAATGTGATAGTCGATTATGAGGTAAGAAGACATGTTGAGCACGATGGTGACAATCATTTTTTCGCCGGACAAGTAGTTCGTCCGGAATCCGGCAAAAACCGGACAGTTTGTTAAAAGTAAAAGTTTCATTTGAAGTTGATTAAATGTTTGATTTTGGGTAAGAAGACATGCTGAGCACGATGGTGAAAACCATTTTCTCGCTGGACGAGTAGTTCGTCCGGAATCCGGCAAAAACCGGAAAGTTGGTTAAAAGTAAAAGTTTCATTTGAAGTTGATTAAATGTTTGATTTAGGGGTAAGAATACATACTGAGCATGATGGAGAAAATCATTTTGTCGCCGGACAAGCAGTTCGTCCGGAATCCGGCCAAAACCGGAAAGTTGGTTAAAAGTAACAGTTTCATTTGAAGTTGATTAAATGTTTGATTTATGGGTAAGAAGACATGCTGAACCCGATGGTGAAAACCATTTTCTCACCGGACAACTAGTTTGCCTGTAATCCGGCCAAAACCGGAAAATATGTTAAAGTAAAAGCTTTATCTGAAGTTGATTAGATGATATATTTAGGGGTAAGAAGAGACGCTGAGTCTGTATATAATGATCATTTTTTACCCGGACATATAATTAGTCCGGCATCCGGTTGTACCCGCATTTTTTTTAATTCAAAATTTTATTTAAAGTTGATTAGATTTCTTTATAGGGATACGGAGATACGCCGGCTTCGTTTCTGAATTCTGAATTCTGGATCAAATCTTAGATTTTTGGGATCCCATCGACAACTTTGGTCTTGTTTTTACTGCCCCCACAGGCCCATCCGGGCTTTCCTGCGATCAGAAGTGTCAGCTACATGCAGGGCTGCCAAATTGACACATTTTGATGTTACGTGATACAATGTCACATTCGTTCAAAAAGCTGACACAATCGATAAAAATTACACAATCGATAAAAATGACACAATTTCCATAAAAATGACACATTTTAATTATATGGCCTTATTTTTGAAACTATTAGACTTTGGAATAGTAGAAAAAACAAATTTGAACTTCCTTCTCTAAGAAAAGCCGTTCCAACCACACCCGTATTTCACTACGAGGTGAAGAATGGGCTTAAAATGGTGCCCATTTGAGAAACAGCGCAGAAATTCTTAGCAGAATTCTCGGCTGAAGGAGTTTCCTAGTCTGCGCAAGTGAACGTAGAGCGGTTGCCGCTGATGTTTTGGAATAAGAAGATGGGACATTTGACACTGATTTTAGTCGAAATTTGACCAATTCTCTCCGAGAAGTTCATGCGCAATCGAAGTTCATTCTTATTCTGAGTTGTCTTCCGATGTTTGGTCTTGTTTCTTCTTTTCTGGATTTTATTTTCACAGCTCTTGTTATTTTTTTTCTGATAGGAGAACCGAAGGTCTTTTCACCATCGAAGGGCCCAGATCCCTGGATGTTGGAAGGGGGAAGAAAGTTCTGCTCAATGCCTCGCTCAGTTCCAAGCCTCTGCCAAATAGATTATTTTGTTCGACGGCTAAAAAGCTAAAACGCTCCTGCTCGGGTCTTGAACTTTCCCTTTTCGAAGTAATTCATAGAACGTAATACGTTCATAACTTAGAAGAAATATTTACCATTAAAACCGATTTCTAGTAACAAATTAAGACACATTTTGTGAAACATTTTTAGTTTAAGATGACACAAAAAGCACATTTTCGAGAAAAAAAATGACACAATGGTTCAAAAATATTTGGCAGCCCTGGCTACATGACGATAAAGGATGTTAAGAGGTTACAAAAGGTGTGTTCATGTAGTTTAGCATGTAAAAGTTGGTTTGTATAATGCAGAGTATTAAACTAAAAAACTATTTAATATGCTGTTATATTCGACAGTTATAGTCTCTCTTTTTTTTTTTACTTGGGCTAGCTTAATTGGAAGATAAGCTGATTTAAGTCTATCCCTTGTGCTTTTACCAACGACTTCTAGAGGGCCAGAGGACTACCGATTCAGCAATATTCAGCATTAGCTGACATTAGGTTTTCAGCAGAAAGATTGGTTGACAAATTTCTCGTGCAAGTTGGAGGATAACCTATTTTTCTTTTTTTTTAGAGGGAATAATACTTAACCTCACTCTGCCAAGGATAAGCCATAGCCAACAAGACCAAAGGTGTCGGTGGGATCCCAAAACTTTCATATCTAATCCAGACAATCGGATCCTGTAGATATCCGGTCTTCGCCATCGCCAGACTTCTTGAAAATGTTTATTGCTAAAATTTAGAAAAAGATTAAGGTCAATGGCTAACCATCTGAGAAAACTTAGATATGTATTGAGCGTGTGTGTTTACTCCTATAATAATAATAAAAATAATTGTATTTGAAAAAGCCCGAGGGCAATATACAAGTACGGGTTGTGAATACACATAAACGTAAATAATCGTACAACTAATCTACGGAGAGCTTTCTCTATTCCAGCGCCCTAGACACAAACCTAAAAATCTTGCTTATCGAATGGGCGGACTACCAGGAAGGGTCGGGATATCCGCACCAAAAATCTCCCTACGAAGATCCGAAAGCTCTTGGCACCGGCTTACAAAATGACCGATATCCTCATCTTCTCGTGCTGCTGTGAACATCGACGTGTTCTTGCTGTTCCCACCAAGTTTCATCCTGATCCCTCCACTCGAAGCACGTTTCCCAAGATTTCCGGTTCCCCTCTCCAGCTCCCCTCGAAGTCACCGGATCCGGTCCGGAGTTTACGTGGATCGTCTGAGACCCGAGGTCTTTTCAAATACCAAGTTTCAAGATCCGATCACGCGTCCAAGAGTTATAAATACCTCGAGATTCGGGATTCCCCCTCCCTCCACTCCCCCTGCAATGCTCAGATGCGGGAAGTGACTATTTCAAACTCAATCACTTGGGGTCCCTGATATGCCTGGCAAGTTTCATCGTCCTAGCTTATGTGGAAGTGCCCGAACTAGCAAAACGTGGACCGACAGACCGACGGACGGACAGAAATTGCGATCGCTATATGGCACTTGGCCGAAGGCGAGTGCCGTAAAAACGAATTCACCATATCTCCTTACCCCTATGTCTAACCTTTAACCAATTTCAGATGGAACTTTTACTTTAAACAAATTTTTCGGTTTTGGCCGGATTTCTGGCGAACTACTTGTCTGGCGAAAAATAAAGTTTCATAACCGTGTTCAGCGTGTCTCCTTACCCCGAAATTGAACCTCTAATCAGCCCGGGTTTCGTAGATTAATATTCTCTTCAGCCCAAGGAATATTTTATGCACTATTTGAATCAACTTCAGATTAAACTTCTATTTTTCACAAATTTTCCGGTTTTTGCCGGATTCCGGGTGAACTACTTGTTCGGCGAGAAAATAATTTTGATATTCGGTTTCAGGCTTTTAAAAATATTTTTTTCACCTTAATTTGAAACCCCTCCCCCGTCCCTAAATGTAGGACTACAGAGCCCATCTTCAAACTTGATCTGTACTTTGACCCAAAGAGTCCTCATTCCAGATTCGAAAAAATATCTAAACCCCTTCGAGAGGGGGGTGCTTCAACAAGCAAGAGCTATAAGCTCATATGGCACTTGCAAGCTTGTTAGCATGTATTCAAGTTTATGAATATCTGCATTTGAAGTTGGTTAGGGATTCATAGGTAAGCAAAACCCTTGAGGTGCAAATGACCAAGGGCCCTTGTGGATTAAAAACCTGTATCCTTTGATCTGAAGCACGTCCTCTTGTCAATAACGAAAATGTATATTTTACTCAACAGTACTGTTTGTACTATAAGGAATTCAGTTTTAAACAAAATCCTTGAGGTAAAAATGGTCATGTACTCATAGGAATCTCTGTCAAGTGTCTAATTACCAAGCCACGTTTCATCATCCTAGCACATCTGGAAGTAAATTAAATTGGCGAACGTCTCCCCACAATGCCTGAATCCGGTCCGTTTCTGTCAATTATGTACATAGGGCTTGTGCTGGTTCCTCCCACCAAGTTTCATTCCGATCACTCCACTCCAAGCGTGTCAAAAAGTTTCCGGTTCCCCCTCGACCCCCCCCCCCCCACTTTGATCGAATCCGATCCGGACTTGAAACGGGAAATCTGAGACGTCTGACCTTTCTTCATATCAAGTTTCATTATGATCCGATCACCCGTTCGGAAGTTATTCATACCTCAGGATTCCGGATTCCCCCTCGCTCCACTCCCCCCACGATGGAAGGATCGGGAAGTTGACTATTTCTAAGTTAATCTGGTCGGTTGACTAATTTGCCTGCCAAGTTTCAATGTCCTAACCTTATCTGGAAGTAACTTAACTCCGTATCACCGGAATTACCCCCCTCCAACTCCCCCCACAGTGCACGAATCCGGTCCGGTCCTGTCAATGACGTCCCAGGGCTTGTGCTTGTTCCTCCCACCAAGTTTCATCCCCAGCTTTGCATAATTTGGTAATGATGGAGAAAAAGGACAATTAGAAAAACATAAGGTACAGTTTATTGATACAAAGATTTTCCAAGATCAAGTTTCTCCGGGGCTATATCTGAGACCTCTCCGTCATCATTAAATGCGCATGACGCGTACAAATTTCGTGTAAGATTTAAAAAGTGATTAGAGTTTACGTCTCAAAAGTAGTGACCGCAACGGTTTCGACCAGAGGTCACTCACGTATTGTACTCGGAAAATCTGAAATTGGGCCTGGCAAGAACGAACCGACACCGTTATGTTCGTTATGGCGTTTTTGAGCCTTGTGCCAGGAGGAACTACAGGTTTGTCCATGACTGATACAATGTCGGAACGTGTGTTCTAGCGTTTCAGCCAAATCCAAACTAAAATAAGAATTTTCGAATATTCCGGTTCGTGTGTTGAAAGTGATCAGTTAAGCAAAGAAATGCTTCTTACTCACTTCGCAACTCGCAGTATTTATTATTTTTCATGGAATTCTACATAATGTTTTCAGTTCACATCGCCTTCTTAGTTTTCGAAATTAAAATTTCCTGCTAAAATTTGTGCTACTAGCACCATATTTGGAATGGTTTCTGCCAAGGTTTCTACAATAACAAGGTCGCAGGTCTCGCAATGTCGTAAGGGTTTGGAACGCACCCGCAAGAAAAAATTCCCCGACGGTAGTCCAGAATGTCTGGCCATATTGGGGATCTGTGTAGGATACGTCCTATCCTGAGGATGAGTAGAACTTTGTGATGGTGTTCTCGCTTGAGTTTGATTGATTGTGAGGTCTTCGAATGGGTCTGTTAATCGTCGGACCCTGCTATATAAACCCGCATTGTACATTGATGCTCTTGCCCAATACGGTTCAAAATAAATCAGCTGAACACGCTTGACTCCTTTTCAAGATCTGGTTTGCCCAGCATGACAATCAGATGCTACTTGTGGTAGCTCATTAAAATCGTTACTGTGAGAACAGTCTGTCATAATACTTCAGTTCCAGTCACGGACAAAAACTATGGTCGATTCCCACACTTTCTGCCAGAAAGGAAGTACAACTTCCTTAGAAGTACAACCCTGAATACATCTTGCACAGGTGCTCCGTGTGAATAGCGCTGTGGCGAAGCTAAACTGAATGGAATTCGTCAGAGTGAAACATTAGTCGCACAGTTTCGCGAAATTAGAATCTGAACCTGTCGTGAATAAGGCTGCAGGTGTTACCGAGAGTACGGCCTTTGTCCTTTGGATTTTATGGGAAGAGTCATGGTTTGTGGCTGCGGCCGTGTGAAAGTTTGCCAGCTGTTTATTATATTCCAGTCCGTGATTTTTTACCTTATACGCTGTTTAATTTAAAGCCAATTAGTAGGACAACGAAGTGAAATCCATTTCTTTCTCAATCTCTCGTCAACCTTGGCGAAATTGACTGGATTCTTTGCAAACGCTCCTGAAATAAGCACGTTTTTGACAGAAAATGTTCTGCTTTAATCGCTATTCACCTTTTCTTGACATAATCGGGCCACTGAACTCGGTGCCGTCTTCTGGTAGTTATCAAAGCCCAAGAAAGCCGTACTCTTTGTATGCTTTCTCCTGTTTAGACGGAAGACGAGTGTTGAGCTATGGTTTCTGTCCATTTGAGTTCTCCGGTTCAGAGATACCGTGAAGTTTAGTTACAAAGAACCGCAGTCATCATCACCATTATCACCCCCCCATCTAAACTTCTTTTAGGATGTGTGTCTAATCATATTTCTCCAGTAGAAAAAAGGCTCCCTGACACTACCCTTCATTCCAAAAGGCGAAAGCTTCTCTTTCCTCTTCATTAACTTATGGATCTATTGTAGTATCTCTTTGTGATGGATGCTGATAATGAGCCGAGGCAGAACAATATACAACATTCCTCACGGAGTGCCAATTCAAACGCAAGGCTAAGACGCACTCTGCCCTGTCATCTGCCGACGCAACGACAGAATTGTCCACGGGATGTCATGTCACATACTAAGTGTTGTGTTGCTCAGACGGGCGATATTTTGAGGGTAAGTAGCCCCTTACAGGTTCGCCTCTGGGAATTGCAGATTCTAGTTTTTTCAATAAGCCCTGCTTTTGTTCATTCAAAAATACTATACATTTATTCAGTGCAACTGGTAGTACCCAGAGAAATATACTTTCAGCTGCAGGCCGCTTTTAACGGCCCCTGTATCTGTGACTTACTACAACAGACATCTAGACTGATGACTAGGCCGAACATCGAGCTTCGGTTGCGGAAATTTTTCCGCTAGATGCCATGGTATGTGTCTTCGCGTCAGATTTCATCAAAACATTCCAAGCCGTTGTACAGCCACCGTGTTAACCCGTGGTTCACACTGACGCAATAGCAGCAATACGATTTTTGGTTCTTGTTTCGGGAGCGGGAGGGGATTTTCTCAGATCTGGTGGAAGTACTTTGATTGGATCGAAGTATAAATCAAGTTCGTAGATGGGCTACGTAGCTTTGTATTTAGTAGTGGGGAAGAGGGTTTGAAATAGATTTTTGCAAGGCACTGTCTAGGGAACCGGGAGTCGTACTTTATGTCCTACGGGCTACGGAACCGGTAGTTCTCACGGAAACTAAACCATATGAGCTGCGATTCCGGGATCTGACGTCATTAACTAACGGAAACTTGTACGTGCTGGCTCCCGTTCCGGTAGTAATTGGAAATACCTCACGGAAACTTCATCGCACTAGCTTCTCGTCCGGTAGCCTCACGGAATTGTGTACTCAGAAGCTAGGGAGCCGGTAGTTGATACCGGAAACTGTATAATTGGAGCTTCTGTTCCGGTAGTGTCTACGTGGAATATAAAACTCACGGAATAGTTTGGATGAGAGCTAGGATGCCGGGATTTTCACGGACTTAGAGAAAATAACATTGGACAAAATTCACTACCGGAACCCATATATTGAGAGCTAAGGTACCGGTAGCAACTACTATTTGCTTGAAAATGACCAGCTCACGGACACAGGTGACTATGGGCTAGGGTTCCGGTAGTGACGAAAATAAAAATTATAGGACTCACGGACCCATGTCAGTGTAGACTAGGACACCGGAAGTGAATATTTTTTACTCACGGAACCCAGCTCTTGCGAGCTGCGGTTCCGGTAGTGCCAAAAAATATAATTAAAAACTCATGGACGGGTGTCAATATGGACTTTGAGTCCGGTACAGCTCACTGAATCCAGTTATACATCTTATTTTTTTTTTGCCCTACCGGAACCCCAGCCAGCAGAAATTGGGTTCCGTTAGTTAAAAATATTTGCTTCCGGTTTCCTAGTCTGCACTGACATGGGTACGTGAGTTCATTTTTTTTTTTTTTTTCATCACTACCGGAACCCTAGCTCATAGCCATCTGTGTCCGTGAGCTGGTCATTTTCAAGCAAATAGTAGTTTCTACCGGTACCTTAGCTCTCAATATATGGGTTCCGGTAGTGAATTTTTGCCCATGTTATTTTCTTTAAGTCCGTGAAAATCCCGGCATCCTAGCTCTCATCCAAACTATTCCGTGAGTTTTATATTCCACGTAGACACTACCGGAACAGAAGCTCCAATTATACAGTTTCCGGTATCAACTACCGGCTCCCTAGCTTCTGAGTACACAATTCCGTGAGGCTACCGGACGAGAAGCTGGTGCGATGAAGTTTCCGTGAAGTTTCCGTTAGTTAATGACGTCAGATCCCGGAATCGCAGCTCATATGGTTTGGTTTCCGTGAGAACTACCGGTTCCGTAGCCCGTAGGACATAAAGTACGACTCCCGGTTCCCTAGACAGTGCCTTTTTGCAAAGCCTTAATTTAGGGGTACGGAAAAATGCTGAACGGTGAAATGTTGAATGAATCCGAGCTTTGTGTTCGCGCCAGAGAATTAGTTCGCCCAGAATCTGGCTAAAACGAGAAATACGTGAGAAGTAAGCCAAAAGTTTTGTCTGGAGTCGCTTGCATCCCAGTGGATCAGAATGCTTTGCTTTCTTTTCCTGCCTGATTAAGACCATGTGTAATGGGAGAAGTTGACATATTGAATCTATCTGTCTGCTGTGTTTTCCTGTTTGGTTGATAGTACGGATGAAAATCCGGTGACAACCAAATTTGGATAAGCATCGTTTTATGTCATGTATCGTGTGTTTGAAGTTTCGATCTCGAAAGGCGATCTTCTAGGTTCGTATTCCTCCAAAGTTGACAGGCTCACCGAATTCGACGGAATCAGGCGAAAGCAGGAAATTTTATTTTCTCAGAATTCTCTTTGTCCAGCTGTCCCTCTTGGGTATAAAGATACGAGTCCTTTGCTTTGCACAGCTGGTCTCGAGTGTAAACCACAAAGCAGACTAGAGGTTTGATGACTGTCCAAGACTTACTGGTCTCGTTCTCCTATTTATTTATATAAAAGATGAACCGGTGTACGTACTCACAAAAATGCGTTCGTAAAAGCACAAAAGTAGAAAACCTAAAAATTTATCACTCAATTTATCAGTATTCCACCTCGTACTGGTACTCTTTTTCCGTGAGTGGGACAAAGCGGACGCCCATGAGACTTCGCTTGGAAACACGCCCGTCTGGAAGTTTGTCGATCTCCTCTAGCTCTTGCCTTGACGGGTCTCCAACGGGGATAACCATCTTTCCCCCCGGAGCTAGCTGTTCTATTAACTGAAACAAGAATACCACGTTTAAGCTGTGTGAGACTGGACTGCGGATAACAGGACTCCCGGACACTGACGAATGTCCGCATTGCCCACAATACTGTTAGCAAGCGAGCAGGAATCTTACTGTGCACGCCGAAGCTCAAACTTGGACCTATACTCCCGCTCCTGGCGTCCACTTAAGGCTTAGCGGCCAATTCACTGACACCTTTACTCTCGATTTCCTGTAAGACGACCGAGAGTTCTTCGGATTACCCCTAGGACGGAGGACAAATAAGCACCAGAACCTCCGTCTCCATTTCTCTGTAATACAACCATGCGGATTGTCTTAGTTCTTAGCTTACTTTGAACACGCCGAGCGCGCTGTAAAATTTCGCATCCTGCCGATCCTGCTGTTTTCACTCGCTTAAGTCGCATATAGATACTGGGAGGTCTACTGTTGCGAAAGCAAAGAAGTGTTTCGGAAGGATAACTGATCGCTGTACCCAGGCCCGTATCCAGGAATTTATTTCGGGGGAGGGGGGGTTTTCCTGCGGGTCGCACAAAAAAGACATAGACCAGAGTTAAAAGCCTATAAAAATGAGTATTTTTGCATTTTCGGGGTGGGGGGTACGGCCTTGGCTGTACCGCAATATATGTCTACAAACTGTGGAAAAGAAATAGGTGGTGTGGCGTTATGACTTGAGTTAAGTGGCTATCCAACACCAATACTCACCTTACGGGGTATACCCTCTTCAGCCGCAGCACCGACATGGATTGCGTCAAAGGGAGCTTCTGGGGCATATCCCTTCCGACCGTCCCCAGCTATAAGTAAGGATAGAACTGTTATCTTTTCAGAAAAAATGACACGAGAAGCCATATCTCTTATGACACTTACAGCCTATTGTAATGTCTATCTGTCGGGACTGTCCCTATGTCTCACGTTTGATGCTGCAGGCACTTCAACGTAAGCTAGCACTATGAAGCTTTTCGTGCAACAAATATATGAAAGGACCCGCCACAGTGTTCAAAGAAAACTTCTCTTCCCGGATCCGATTATCCGTGTACAACTGGAGTGAGGAGAATCGGAAATCTTGTGACCCGCGTAAGTTGCGAACGGGTTATCTGCTTTCAGTGAAGACTGATGGGTGGTAAAAGCAGCTGCCCGAGATGTTCCAAGTATTTGTCCAAACCGCATCCGACCACGGGGGGGGGGGGATGTTCTAACATGCATAGGGGCCAAACACACGGAGGGATTGGGATGAGACCTGGACGGTACCTGGGACCATTGGGGTCCCCGGGACAGGAGTTCCCGTCTGATCAAGGGTCTTAGATATGGTATGTTGAGGTCCGAACCGGATCCGGCTTCCGTAGGGGAGTTGAAGGAGGTTACAGGACATTTCCCGATTCCCGGGAGACTTGATAGGATGTCTTATGTTTTGTGTATATATGTCATGTTCATGTGTTCATACCAGACCCAGCCACTTTGGGAGAGTTGGTAGAGGGATCCCGGACATCTTGTGACATGTATTACTCTCAAACTAGTGTTCCGATTCAACGGAGCTTGAAAGTTGGCTAGACCACATGTCCTAGATTTTACATGCCCGGACCGAAGTCGGTCACTGTGGGGGGGGGGGGGGATCTTGTGAGAGGCTTCTTGAAGAAACTCTGAGGATAGGACTTTCAAAATCTGGGGAGCGGGAGGGGTCCCAGAAGAGACATTCGTCCTTGACAGCGCGAGCCTTGGCTGATTAACATGTTACCTACCCTTGCAAGTGCCATAGCTTTCGACTCTTATCTAGCAGAGGTTCGAAACTACCCTGTAGAAAGTCTTTCCGTATAAAGATTAAAGTCAACTGCAGTATTTGCTACTCAGATTATTCTTATCTCTACGCAGATAAGATTAATACCAAATAGAGATAAGATGAATCCGAGTAGCAAATACTGCAGTTAACTTTAATCTTTATACGGAGAAACTTTTACAGTGTAAACGAGAGCAATCGCAATCGCGCGGTTATTACTGTCTTCAGTAAACTACGGCGTGATCTTGTCTTCCAACCATGAGAAGTTTTGAGAAGTTTTCGAAGACATGCTCATTTACTTTGCGTCACGTGTACTACATGAAAAGACTTCTTGGGCGAAATGATCTACTGACGGTCAAGTAAAATAGATTTCATTTTGTTTCGAGTTCTTCCAAGCAATCCCAAGCAATTAAATTTGTATTCTTCAAGCCTTAGTTCAATTCTACAGTTATTTTACCTTGTGAAAACCAAACACAGTCCACTAGCAATGACTGCAAAATGAAAACAAGACCAAAGGTTTAGATGGGATCCCAAAAATGCAGTATTTGATCCAGACAATTGGGTCTTGTCTTCGCCAGATCCAGTCTTTGCCAGACTCCTTGAACATTTTTACCATTAAAATTCAAAAACAGATTAATCATCTGAGAAAACCTAAGTTCAGATGTTGAATCAGCATGTGTGTTTACCCCTGTAAGTCATATCTGTTTTGACGAAAACTCCCTGCCACTTCTGCCAATTTCGCGGTTTCGGCCGAATTCCGGACTACTTGTCCGGCGAAAAAAGAAAGCTCAAAAACGAAATCAGCGTATCTTCTTTCCCCAATGTTGAACATCTAATCAACTTCAAATAAAAATTCAACTTATAACAAATTTTCCGGCTCCAGCCGGATTCCGGTCGAACTATGTGTCCGGGTAAAAATGATTGTCATGCACTGATTCACCATCTCTTTACCCCTAAATCGAATATCTAATCAACTACAAATAAAACTTTAACTTTTAACAATTTTCGGTTTTGGCCGGATTCCGGGCGAACTACTTGTCTGGGTAGAAAATTGTTTTCACATAAGTGTTCACCGTGTCCTCAAATCGAACATCTAATCAACTCGAAATAAAACTTTTACTTTTATCAAACTTTCAGGTTTTTTTGCCGAACTACTTGTCCGGTGAGAAAATGATTCTCACCATTGTGTTCAGCATGTCTTCCTACCCCTAAATCGAACATCTAATCAACTTCAAATAAAACTTTTACTTTTAACAGACTTTCCTGTTTTGGCCGGATTCCGGGCTAACTACTTGTCCGGTGAGAAAACGGTTTTCACCGTCGTGTTTTAGCATGTCTTCTTACCTCTGGATCGAACATCTAATCAACTTCAAATAAAACTTTTACTTTTTTCCGGTTTTGGCCGGATTCCGGGCGAATTACTTTTCCGATGACAAAATGGTTTTCACCATCGTGTTCAACATGTCTTCTTACCTCATAATCGACTATCACATTCTCTGTTTAAAAACATTTCAGTTGCCCCCTTAATTTAAACCCCACCCATAAATGTAGTGCTACATAGCCCATCTACGAACTTGACCTTACTCTTGACCCAAAGAATCCTCACACCAAGTTTCATCAAAATATCTCATTCCCTTTGAGAGTTATAGCGCGCACAGACGGCAGACGGACGGACCGACAGACGGACAACTTTTGCGATGTCATAGGTATCCCTCCACTTACGTTTTGGGGTCCCAAAAACGACTGCAGTTCTGCAATTTTTCTAATTAAAAGGTGGGAAGGACGGAAGAACTTTGAAAAAAATGAAGCGTGTCACTTACCAACAAGCTTGATTGTGCCGTTGTCCAAGTAGTATGGAGCGTTTCTTCTAATGTTGCGGACGGATTGTTCAACAAGCTCGGGGATGTGGTCAATGCCTACAACTCTGCCGCCTGGATGAACCTAAAGACAGACATCTTGAGCTAACGTCGAAATCTGGTCAAGTAAGGCATTAAATAGGACAATTAAGGCTTTCGACCTGATTTACTCATGGGTTTTAACCTTCGCTATCAGACAGAACCAAATGCTAGCAAGATCAAATAATCCAGTAGAACCTCCGTCCTTGGTCCCTTGCAGCGACTATGAATGCCCCAACAAAACTGAGGGAAGCTAGAGGTACTTGCTGTGAGCTTTGAGTGGTATCCGTCTACTTCCCTCTTCGCCTCTGCGAACACCAGATGAAAAAATTTAGGAGGCCTGCTGCGGGCGTGGAAAGTCCGCTTTGTGACGTATCAACGTATTACGTCACAATGGTAAACAACCAATCATCTATAAAGGACAACTAAGACTGCGTTCATAATGAAATTTGTTCTGCGGATCGAGAATATATTCGACTCCGCATGGTCGTATTAAAAAGATAGGGAGACGGAGGTTCTTGTGATTATTTGTTCTTGGCATTAGGTAAGGAAGACCTCACAGCACGACACTCGCATGCGGATCGACTCGCGCCATAGCTATACAAAGGTGAAATGGGTCCTCCACGGGCAATCGCAAGGCAGTCGTAACGGTGCTCGTTCAGACCCAGCGTACTCTCACTGGCTGAAAATTGTCACATTGGACGCTACTACATCCTTCAGATCAGTTACGACGGCCTTGGAGACGGTAGGCTCCCTCATGGCTCGACGGCACTTCCATAGAGGAATAGTGCGAATACACTCAGGATTTCTCGTTCAGATTTTGTGAACTTCTATCATACATTTCAGTTCTTGTGTACGCGACTGATGATCATGCTGAGAATCCTCGCGGGAATTCCAGTCCGCGACCGCCCGGCCTTGATCGACTGTCTGCGGCCTGAAGGCCATGATTCACTTTCCCGATTTCCGATGAAGTCGGATCAAAATGTCTGGAAGTCCGGGGCGTTGGACCCCCCAGACTCCGGAATCTGAGAAAGCATCACAGAGCTTTTGCGTATCATAATAATGGGCTAGGGAAACTGGGTGACTGATTGACGGTTGTGAATGGGGTAGAAGCTCACCATCGTCGGCACTCCTGTTATCAGAAAATGTAACAAATAAATTACCATCTTAGCGAAGCAGACTGTCAAGTATCCGCTTCCTGATCCGACATCGAGAACTTTAGCACCCGGCTTCAACTTTTCTCGTAAGACCTCCAAAGCGTACGCGTGCTACGGAGAAGGATATACTTTAATTTTTCAGACCAAAATAGATGTAAACACAGTTCCTGCATCTTTCTTGGCATACGACACATCCCCAATTCATTATGTGGCACGGATTGTTAATAAGCTATCCTAACCGGTCTTTCAGTCGAACCAAAAGTCGAGTGGAAAGAGCGGCTGATCTGCTAAAAGGACTGGTTAAAATAAGTCTGCTTTGTGAGGTCGACGGGAGACTAAAACGAAAAATTTCTTACAGATATTATATCATACACAAAAAGTCAGATCAAATTAAAACAAAACGGGTTCTTATTCACATAAAAGTAGAATCTCGGGTCATTTTCAGTGCGGGATTAGGCTACTAAAAAATTACATGAATTATTTTGTTTTCAAGGAAAAAACTAAACAGACGCTGTCGATTTTATTTTATCAAACTAAATGCTTTTCTACCTTTTCCTGTAATTTATTTGGAATAACCCTGGGAAGCTTCATAGAAACTAGTTCTAACAGGGACCCATAAATTGCCTGTAATGTTTCCTTACAGGGGGCCAGTCATTTCCTATGCTTCTATGTTGCTATGTTGCCCGAGCCAGCTAGTTTCCAAAAATTCCGCTTAGGTCGAATCTACGTTCTTGCTCAGATAGAAAAAATTTGTTCCCACAAGTTTCAAAGAATACAGAAGCCGTCGGCAAATCGGGTTCTTTTTATACGCAAGAAAGGAACACCTGCAAACATTTGTCGGGCAAAACACTGAAGACATCAAATTCTGCATGCTTTTGTTGTGCCTCGATGATCCCGAAGAAATAATTTTGTAATGCTGTGTCGGGCGACGGTCGACTCGTCGGCATATCGGGCCGACTCTTTTTATACGCAAGAAAGGACTTCTTTTTATACGCAAGAAAGGAAATACTTGCAAACATTTGTCGGTCAAATGAATAAATCAAATTCTCCATGCTTTTGTCGTGCCTCAGTAATCCCGAAGAAATAATTGTTTAATGTTTTGTCGGGCGATGGTCGACTCGTCGGCACATCAGATTCTTTTTATACGCAAGAAAGGAAATCCTGCAAACAATTTGTCGGTCAAATGAATAAATCAAATTCTGTGTGCTTTTTTCGTGCCTCAGTAATTCCGAAGAGATAATGTTTTAATGTTTTGTCGGGCGATGGTCGACTCGTCGACACATCGGGTTCTTTTTATGCGCAAGAAAAGAAATCCTGCAAACATTTGTCGGTCAAAACAATGAATAAATAAAATTTTGCTTGCTTTTATTGTGCCTTGGTAATCTAGAAGAAATATTTTTTTTTAGGTTTTTGTCGGTCAACTCGTCAGCACATCAGGTTCTTTTTATACGCAAGAAAGGAACTCCTGCAAACATTTGTTGGGCAAAACAGTGAAGAAACCGAACTTTTATCGTGCCTCGGTAATCCAGAAGAAAGAATTTGTTATGCTTTTGTTGGGCATCAGTCGACTCATCGGCACGTCCGGGTCTACTTGGGGTCTACGTAAGGAATTAAATTCTGCAAACTTTGTCGGGCGCACCCGTGAAGTTAAAGTCTTATCGGTCCAAGGCGTTAATTTTACACGTAAGAAATCAAGTTCTGTACAGTCTAGTCGAGCAAAACATAGAAAAAATCAAATGCTTGATGGTATTGTCAGGCGTCGGTATTCTCGTTTCCACATAAAAAATAAAATTCTGTAAATTTGTATCGGGTGCATGCCGAAAGACCACAAGACAACTTATCACACATTGTCAATGGCTGTATCTTTGACACAATACAACTCTTCATACATGCACAAAAATAATTATATACAAATAATACCTTTCTGTATGAGCCATCTTCACTCAGGACTATTCAGCATGCCACCAGGTACCTAAGCTAGGACAAAAGATCCAGGACACTCTTCCATTACAGATAAATAATATTCCATAGATGTGCACAATAGCTGCCACAAATTTTGTCTATCTGGATAGTAGGGTATTTTATCCCCGTGGGTATTTCTCGAACTATCTCACGCTCGGTCAAGAGCGCATCAAAAATCTCTTAATGACTGGCCCCTGTAAGGAAACATGACAGGAAATTTTCTGGTTCTAATGGATACAACACAGTTCAAACTGGATGGTACTGGAACTCACGAAGTTGAATATAAAACCCGACATTTTAAAGTGTTGATTCTTCCAGAGATATCAAAGGTAACATGGCCGACGATTTAACTGTCCTCGCATACAATCGTGATAAAAGTACTCGCCGGTCTGGACGATACGCGATCGATCTTTTTTGCATTTCAATCGCGAAATTCGCGCTTAAATAGGCTAATTGAAAATCAGCGGATGTATATCTGTAGCCTACAGAATATCTCATTTCCAGCAGAGTGCACAATTGCACATGATATTTGCCTAGATGGCTTGCGAGTCTGTTCCTGATCTTCACAATTTCATTCAGTTTAAGAAGGTCTAATGACTTGGATACTCTATCAACAGAACCAAACGTTTACCATATGAGGTGCGGAGATGGTTGCTCCATACCCTATGCTTTCTGGGGCATCGAAATAGGGGTTGTGAGGGCATTAGAATCCTCTGTCCACTGCTCGCATTGCTTCTTCCACATCTGGGTGCTGTATAACACGATGCCCTGAAGCAAATTACACTAATCTCTTTGATAACACTTTTTTGGGATCCCAAAACGTAAGTGGAGGGATACCTATGACATCGCAAAAGTTGTCCGTCTCTCCGTCCCTCCGTCTGGAAGCACGATAACTCTCGAAGGGAATGACATATTTTGATGAAACTTGGTGTGAGGATTATTTGGTCAAGGGTAAGATCGAGTTCGTAAATGGGCTCTGTAGCCCTATATT
The DNA here is from genome assembly GCA_023053575.1 of Branchinecta lynchi. Lineage (NCBI taxonomy): Eukaryota > Metazoa > Arthropoda > Branchiopoda > Anostraca > Branchinectidae > Branchinecta > Branchinecta lynchi. The sequence continues at coordinate 11,334,778 of JAKZAP010000011.1, read as the reverse complement.
TGGGGGTGGGGGTTCAGATTAAGGGACAAACAAAATATTTTTAAACAGCTAATATGATAGTACGATTACGGGGTAAGAAAACATGCTGAACACGATGTGAAAATCATTTGTCTAGCCGGACAAGTAGTTCGTCCGGAATCTGGTAAAAACCGGAAGGTTTGTTAAAAGTAAAAGTTTCATTTCAAGTTGATTAAATGTTTGATTTATAGGTAAGAAGATATGCTGAACACGACGGTAAAAACCATTTTCTCGCCGGACAACTAGTTCGCCTGAAATCCGGCCAAAACCGGAAAATATGTCAAAAGGAAAAGTTTTATCTGAAGTTGATTATATGTTAGATTTAGGGGTAAGAACAAGAAGAGACGCTGAGTCTGTATATGACAATCATTATTTACCCAGACATATAAATAGTCCGAAATCCGGTTGTACCCGCATTTTTTTAAGTCAAAGTTTTGTTGATTAGATGTTCTTATAGGGATAAGGAGATACCCTGGATTCGTTTCTGAATTTTCTTTTTTTGCCGGACTAGTAGTTCGCTCGGAATTCGGGCGAAACCGCAAATTTGGCAGAAGTAAAGCAGGAAGTTTCGGTCAGTATCGTCAAAATAGATATGGCCCATAGAGGTATAGATTGATAGATAGATGGAATATCTGAACTCGGTTTTCTTTTATGATTAGCCTGGCGAAGACAAGACCCAATTGTCTGGATCAAATCTTAGATTTCTGGGATCCCATCGACACCTTTGGTCTTGTTATTAGCGGATCTATGTAAAGGTATTAGCCTAGTTCTGAAACAAGAGCTACGAGCTCATATGACACTTCGTACGAGTAGGTGGTGTGAGAAACGAGAAAGTAAATCTCAGATTTTTGCCGGGAATTCCGATACCCCTTCCCACCGTGGTCAGATCCGGTCCCGACCCTAAGATATGTCATCTAAGGCATACGATCTATCTACTTTCCAAGTCTCATTCAACTCGTATAGCCCATATGCGAGCCACAACGTTTCCGAGACTGTCCCTTCATCCCCCCCCCCCCTCTAGCCGAATACGTCTCGGATACATCAGACTTCGCATCTCTAACCTTACCTTTAACATCTCCTCATCCCGTCCATCAAGTTTAACTCGAATCGGAGAATATCTACAGAGTTCCGATTCCCGCTTCATCCTCCTCCTACCTTGGTCGGATCCGGTCAGGACGCCAAATAGATAGATATGTAATGCATAAAAGCCAACAACGGCCATCGCACAACAGATCTAGGCCGCATAAACTTGGTACTGTCCATTCCATTCTGTCCATCCGTTTAACTTTGTGCATGTCACAAAGTCCCCCCCCCCCCCCCAACTCCCCCAGCCATGGGTGCGTGGGGTTCGTACAAATGCTGAAATGGAATTCTCATGTTGACAATATTATCGGTAAAACCAACTTTTTAATTAAATCCCTCTCCACCCTTAAATCTTTTGGTTTTTATACTAAATGCCTCCTCTGTTATTTTAAAACTTATATCCGTCCTCATTTAGAATATGCCTCACCGGTTTGGCATTCTTCTCTTTCTGCAGAGCTCTTTGATTGCCTGGAAAATGTCCAAAAGAGAGCAGTGAGAATCATTCTGGGTGACCATAATATTACATATGAAGAGGCTCTCATTAAACTTGACGTTCCTAAATTAACAGAGCGCAGAAATACTGTTTCAAACAAATTTGGAGCTAAGATAATGTGTTGTCCCCAGATGGCCTATCTATTACCCCCTCCCCTCCCGTCTTCCGTGCGTCGGTCCGAGAGGAATACTGGCAATCAGTTTTCTCCATATCCTGCTAATTCTTCTGCCCAATTTTTACGTAGTTTCATCCCGTCATTTATTTCTGGTCATATCTTGTAAGTGTATTAGTTAATTTGTTTGTTGTTTGTGTTTTTCGTAAATTTGCATTCCGCTTCTAGCTTTTAGCTATTTCGAGTAAACTTGATTGATTGATAAAAAAAAAAAAAAAAAAAAAAAAATCACAACCTACAGAAGTAAGTAATTCCGGGATTCCCCCTCCGTCAACCCGAAAAACGGTCGGATCCGGGAACAGAAGTATTCCTAGGGCATTGTATTGGGTCCTTAAGTCTATTTGGTCGGGTAGTAATATGCCTGCCAAGTTTTATCGTCCTTAGCCCATCTGGAAGTATCCTATCTCGCGATCACCCGAATTCCGAGAAACCCCCTCCAACTCCCCCCAAGGAACCCCGATATGATCTGGTTCGGTCAAGAACGTATCTAATGCTTATTCTTGTTTTCCCATCAAATTCCATCCCGATCCCTCGACACGAAGCGTTTCACAATATCTCCGGTACCCCTTCCAACCCCCCCCCCCCAAGTATCGGATCCGGTCCGACATGGAACATCTGAGACAATAACTCTTTCCACTTGCCAAGTTTCATTCAAATCCGATTGCCCGTTCAAAAGTTATAAATGCCACTAGATTCCGGATTCCCCATCCCTCCACTCCCCGACCATGTTTGGGTCGTGCAGATGACTATTCACAAGTCGGTCTATTCGGATCCCTCATATCCTGCCGAGTTTCGTCATCCTATTACACTAGGAAATACCGAACTCGCTGGATCACCAGACCCCTCCCCCCCCCCAAACTCCCCCCACAGTGCCCGAATTTGGTCCAGTTATGTCAATGATGTATCTAGGACTTGTGCTTGTTCTTCCCACCAAGTTTCTTCCGATCCCTCTATTTCTAGTGACTATTTCCAACTTAATCATTTGGGGTCCCTGACACGCCTGCCAAGTTTCATCGTCCTAGCTTATGTGGAAGTTCCCAAACTGGCAAACCCGGACCGACGGACGGACAGAAATTCCGATCGCTATATGGCACTTGGCCGAAGGGCAAGTGCCATAAACGCTGAACGTCGATCTGAAGAGATCGATTACACGTCGTACTACACAAGATCACATTGGCGACGTCAACAAGCTACTTACCTCGTCGCCGGCCAGTGCCGCTTAAGGTAGTCAGAGCCGACTGACACGGAAAACTCTGTCGGAAACAGTTGGAAACAGTAAACCAGGTCTAAATGTAAGAACATGCAAAAGTGTGCACTAGTCTTCTACGATATGCCAGGAGTGTTCCTGAACTGAAGCTTGACCGTACAAGCGTTGACTTACCCCTCTTTGTGGAATGGTTTACGCTAATAAAAAAGCTGCTAACCCCATACTACGCATAAGTTGTTTCGGAAGCCTCGAACACAGGCAAAATAAGTAACAAACAGGTCGACGACTAACTTTTCAGGGCATCTACAAGATGATCATTTTTCAATCCGTGCGATCTGAACATAATTTCTCTCAAACTAATTCCACGGTGAAACATAAATTCTCTCTTCCACTTTCAAACTGACTTGAACTCGAACTGTGCGCTACGTGTGATTCCGGCCCCAGCCCCACACCCATCAATGTCGAAGCAACGTTAGACTGATAGGACGGGAAAAATACTGTTGCAACACAAACCTTTAATCTAAATCACACGAAAGATTGATTGCATTTCCTGCTTATGAATGTTAAGTTGAATTGGCAGTAGGTAGGGTCAAAGATCGTGTGGGTAGGTTGTCTGAAGCAAAGATCGTGTCTCAAAAGGTCTCATTATCTTTGGTCTGAAGGACGGTTCAGACGGCGTTCGTAAAGTGCGCAAAGTCGTTCGTAAAGTTGCCCCGTAAACCCGTGTAAAGTACTTTGCGGAAGTAGGCAAGAAGTTCAACTTTCGTTAATTTTTTTCGTAAAGTTCGGAAGGTTGACCAATAGGAGAAGAGATCGAAAACAAGATTTTAAAATAAATGTCATTATGTGGGGGATTAGGCAAGGATTAGGGAACTGATAAAAGATGAGATGATGATTATTGTAGTTTATACGTGGTAATAATAATAAGGTCGAATAATTTGAAATATTTTTTCTTAGAAACAATTTCTTGTAGAATTCTGTAGTTAGGGGTTAGACCTACTCACTGGACTATATTATTTTAAATCGGTTTATTTGTCTCTATTACTTTTGTTAGATATTCCATCAGTCCAAGCTGACTGCGAATCGTATTTGACGGTACAAAACGGATAAGTCAGCTACATTTTTTAGAGCTATATTTTGGCCCTTCTTGGCAAGGGTCCTCTTCAGGCTCAAGCAGCTGAAGCTGGAAAATGAAATTGTGGAAAAACAATAAGAGATTCTTCATTAAATAACTGATTTTGTGAATTTCTTCTCTGAAAATTGGTTTGAGTTAAAGCTGGTGCTGTGATTTCATTCTGGACACGGCTGCTGTTTTTTTTTATGTTCGATTGGGTCGTCGAAAGGGTAGAGATTCTTCTAGATTTTGGTTTTGAGTCACCTGACTCTTCTTCTACTTTCTAGCTAAGATGCATACTTGTCGGCGGCATGTATGGGCGATTTGTAGTTCTGTACTTCGGTGATAGATATTCCATCAGCCCAAGCTGAATGCGAATCATATTTGACGATGCAAAACGGATAAGTCAGCTACATTTTATTAGAGCTAGATTTCTTGAGCCAGAAGCCTGCTTGAGCCTGAAGAGGACCCTTGCCAAGAAGGGCCAAAATATAGCTCTGATAAAATGTAGCTGACTTATCCGTTTTGCACGGTCAAATTACTTTTGGTACTGGATTTATTTGAAATTTATTTATTGGAGGTTATTTTTTTTGTATCTGAATATTAACCGTGGCCCATTATGTCTCTTACTATTAATAAATATCTACCTGTGGGTTATATATGATAACAATAATGGTATAATAATTTGATTATTTTTCTTTCATGAATAAATTGCCACACAGGGTTCTCGTAAAGTTAAGTACTGTAGGTCAAATTCTCGTCTGAGCGGCGAAAAACTTTACGAACCTTACGAACGCCGTTTTAAGTCGTTTTTGAGGCGAGTTGTAATGATCCATGAAAGGTTTCATCAATGCACCGCCCTTTCGCATTAAGATAGGTGCCCACAGCACGTGAATTCGCGTTCGCCTAGGCGAATTTGACGTCGCTAGCGGAAAAAAACGCTTCGCTATAGGCAAAAATTTCGCGCCGTTTTAACTTCAAGTCGAATTATTTTCGCATCACCTCAGTTCGCGCTGAGGAAAATTCAGGAAATCAACCTGGCCAAAGTAGAGTATATAACCAGATATACAGTATATAACCATAAAGTTGACTTTTCACCCTATTGTTGTTCTAGTCATACGTATCGTATCCACTTATACATATCTAGTCCTGGCAGATTTGTTCACGTATGCCAGTGGGGTCTACGAAACGAATACTCTATATGACTAAGTCCAAAACACGCCAGCGATCCTCAGGAAGAAGGAGTAAGCGTGTCCGTACGACTCAAACTCAACGACTCAAATCCTGTGCCAATCAGTCACCGCGATCTTTGGCAGCAACTCTAAAACCACTTCTGCCTTTCTTCCGCTAGATAGCCGGAGAGGCCGGAGATTTAGGATCGGCAAGGAGAGATAGTCATCAAGAGTATTCGCTGAGTGGCGCGAAAGAGCAAAATTCGTTGGCGGAAAAAAATCGCGTTCTGTGGGCACCTATCTAGACAGGAAAAGTTCAGAGTCGCATAATCAGTTAGACGGCTCTTAGTTGGGTGTGAAGTCAGTACGATATAGATAATATTTCGACATGTTTAGGGTATTGTACATTTTTCACAGTTTAAAATCTTATGAACTTCACGATAGGTTTCCGCTGAATGCTAAAGCAACGTTTACACGAAGGGTATTTACCCGTACTCCGCGGGTATTTTTCCCCGCAACAGCAACACATACCCGGGTATTTTGGACTTCAATTTCGTGAACTTTTTACCAGGGGATTTGTTTGTCGAAGGGTATTCTTCGACGTCAGCAACAACAAAATCGGATTTTCGAGCAATAATTTTGATTATGTCCATAGAAGACGTGATCCAAATGGACAAATCTTGGGTGTCCATTGTAGGTAGATATCTTGAGCTTTAAAATCCTGGAATCAATTGCCACATGACAGTACTCTCCCTTGAAAAATACCCGGGTACCGTGTGAACACTTTCCTCTCTCGTCTCCTGGGAAAAATACCCGCCGTGTAAATGATCCTTAAGTGGCGCCCGTGTAAATATCTCGCTGCTAACTTTCCATCGTTGATGCCGAAAATACAGTAGCCAGCTTCAACATCCGAGCTTCGAAGTTTGTCTTCTCACTGGTTTCAAGCTCCCATTTCTCAGGAGGAGGACCAGTGGACAAGTTTGCAAGCAGCTGTCTCTTCGCAACTGCGGGAACTGGGGGGGAAAAAACACGCTGGTAGTCGCCGAGTTCAGAGAAGCGACTTAAAGGGCTTGCCAGCCGGTCCCTGCCACTCATTGCGCGTGCTGATTTTATTGAAGGACTGGCTGGTTGATCTGGTTTGGTTTCCGATGGGTCAAGTGGCCGGTTTTGTCCCATACCGCTTTTCACGTTTGCTGATTCTGTTGAAGGTCGGGCTGGTAGGTCCGGTTTAGGTTGCGAAGTGTCAAATGGCCAGTTTCGTTCCGATCGGCCTGTGCCGTTATCCTTGACTTCCGATACTTTGAAAAATCTTGATATTGACCCTGATTGAGTTTCCAAAGGGGTTATTGGTCGGTATTGTGGAGATGGTTGTTGCATATTCAGGGGAGAGAATAGATACGATTCAGCAAGATCTTCGGGTTTATTTTCTGTTTGGAGAGGAGGCGACGGTGGCCGTTGTCGCGGACGATCAGGCTTGAAGGAAATTCTTTTAGCTGTTTCTGTTCGGGGGCATCCTCGCAAGTCGGTTCTCTCGTCTGCTGAAGACCTGAAACATATACACAAAGTCACCAACAGTAAGATAGATAAGACACAAGAAGCTGTTCTTTTACCTTCCCCTCTACTCTTCTAGGCAATACTCCTCTCCGTATTTTTTTGGATTTGGTAGCCTAAGGACGAGAGCAAAAAATCCTTTTCAATGTGTAAGGTATAATGGACTTAGAAACTTTCTTGCTTGGATAGCCTTTCAGATTTCCCCGGCCGGATAATTCTCCATTTTCATCACTTCCGGATGTAACCCGCATGTATTCTGCATGTCTTTTACGGATAAACTGTATACGGTGTTTTCTTTCTGGGCCTTTTAGGCCAAACCTGGCCTAAAGTCGAAAATTTTGTCCTTGTTCCTGTAACCAGCTTTGTCTTTGGAAAACATTGTCGGTAAGCCTTGCTACCGCGTCGGTCATACAAGATACAGAATGAAGCATGGTATAGGAGTTCCTGGCAGGAACTCCAGCCCGCACCGCAAGATCCTGATTGTCTGTCCGCACCATTCCAACAAGGGCGCTCGGTTTGAAGAAAGTTGAATAACCGTATGTTTGAAATAACCGTAGGGAGTCTCTGTCGTATGGACCGTGGTCGTGCTCCACCCTACTTACCGTAGTAACTACCTATTCCGTCACGGCTTCTGGCTCCTTGGCTTCAAGGCTGGAACTATTTTTATGGCACTTGCCCTTCGGCCAAGTGCCATATAGCGATCGCAATTTCTGTCCGTCCGTCGGTCTGTCGGTCTGTCCAGGTTTTGCTAGTTCGGGCACTTCCACATAAGCTAGGACGATAAAACTTGGCAGGCGTATCAGGGACCCCAAATGATTAAGTTGGAAATAGTCACTTCCCCGATCCGAGCACCGTGGGGGGAGTGGAGGGAGGGGGAATCCGGAATCTTGAGGTATTTATAACTTTTGAACGGGTGATCGGATCTCGATGGAACTTGATATTTGGAAAGACTTCATGCCTCAGACGACCCACTTGAAATCCGGACCGGATCCGGTGAATTTTGGGGGGAGCTGGAGGGGGGCAACCGGAAATCTTGGGAACCGCTATGAGTGGAGGGATTGAGATGAAACTTGGTGGGAAGAGACCTAGCAAACACTAGATACATCATTGACATAACCGCGCCGATTCGGGTACTGTGGGGGGAGTGGAGGGAGGGGGAATCCGGAATCTTGAGGTATTTATAACTTTTGAACGGGTGATCGGATCTCGTTGGAACTTGATATTTGGAAAGACGTCGGACCTCAGACGACCCTCTTAAAATCTGGACCGGATCCGGTGACTTTTGGGGGGAGCTGCAGGGGGCAACCGGAAATCTTGGGAAACGCTAGGAGTGGAGGGATCGAGATGAAACTTGGTGGGAAGACACCTAGCAAAGACTAGATACATCATTGACATGACCGAGCCGATTCGGGCACTATCGGGGGAGTGGAGGGAGGGGGAATCCGGAATCTTGAGGTATTTATAACTTTTGAACGGGTGACCGGATCTCGACGAAACTTGATATTTGGAAAGACCTCATGCCTCAGACGACCGACTTAAAATCCGGACCGGATCCGGTGACTTTTGGGGGGAGCTGGAGGGGAGAACCGGAAATATTGGAAAACGCTATGAGTGGAGGGATCGAGATGAAACTTGGTGGGAAGACACCTAGCAAACACTTGATATATCATTGACATACCGAGCCGTGCCTACTCGTAACAAGTGCCATATGAGCTCGTAGCTCTTGTTTTCTAGTTATGGCAACATATTACGCAAAACGCTAATCCCGCCAATCGCGTCACAGAGATCGTAGTTGCCACGCTCCCGAGCGTGGTAAGCAAATATTTAGTATTTTTAGAAGGTCGTAACGGTCAACATAGTAACTTTGCACGAGGTTGGAGCGAAAATAGTAGCTAATGGTTACTATTGTAAAAAGGGGGGAACACGCTCCATGTCAGGGTTGATGGGGATTTTTCAAAAAAGTAAATTTAATCGATAGGCCCAAAAACTTTTAAACTTTACCGATAGTAGTAGGTGTCCTCTCGCGAGTCCGAGTCTTGGTCCCGTAAGAAATGGGATGGCTGCTTGTGCCTTCTGCTTCCTCGCTTTCGGTAATGACTGATGTTCCGCTTGAGGATGTCAGTCAAAGAAGCAGCTGGTACTGTTTGTGTGGAAATCGACCTGACATCAGGGCACGTCATCGTGGAAATACTTCTAGGATCAAGAATTGGCTGGGTCTGAGTACCAAGGTCCTAGAAAAGAGGCTCAATCAGTGGCTTCTTGGAGGATTGCTTGAATACTCACGCATAATTTGCGCAGAAATAAGTCTTCTTTCCTTCCCGTCGGTTTGTGTGCGGCTTGCGGGAAAATTGACTGTTTATTATATCTCAACATATCGGGAGACCCCCCCCCCCCCCGCCGTCACTCCTCCCTCCCAACCTTCTAGATTGGAGGTATGCTTCTTTGTATATTAGTTAACCGAGCATGCCATTTTCATCGTGTTTCCATGATACAAGTCATCAACTAATCAGTAAGCAGTCAGTTTCTTCAGTACCCTAAGAACATCTTAGTGGTGTTGTAGGCTACACTTTTGTTTACCAATTAGTCAAAATTTGCACCGTCCGACTCAAATAACCACCCAAGTAACATATCTCTACTGTAACCAGATGCGTAAAATGACTTCGAATTGAGACAGTTTCATTTTGTATTTTTATTTATTTTTATAAAATACTGATTTTTTCTTATTTACAAGCCGTAATCCATCACCACTAACTCATTAACTCCAACGTACTCAATTACTATAAACTATCTCCCACAAACACGCAACCACGGTATCGACAAACAACCTACTTTTCAAAATCTCAAATCTCGAATTCAAACATCAGTATTTGATTTATGCCCAATATTACAAATTCTAGTTTCACCATTTTTTTTATTTCCTTAATTTTGTTTTTCATTTTTGAGCAATAACTTTGCGTTGTGCATTTGAATGCATGAACCCGTTCTAAGACTTGCCCCCGCCTCTTTCCCATCAAAAGTTACATCCCTAGAACTTGATCCCCCCCCCCCCTGGTGGGAAGGGTTTTACGACTGGGTACACCTGAACTTTTGTACACGCTGGGAAATTTCTCCAGTAAGGGTAAGTTCCTCTTGGGGAGGGGACGGGGTCTCGAAGCTTACCTGAACTGCGGGAATATAATGTAGCTTTCTCGGTGACGGGATTGGCTGAATGTTCGCAGTGGAAGGCGTTAGTCGTTCCGGCTCCCTGGGTGCTGGTTGTTGTGCTGGCCTTTGGCTTTCGTTTGACGAATATTCCGAACCGGAGATTGTTTCATAGATCCTGTCGTCGTATAGCCCCTCAGATCCTCCTTCTTGGGAAGGGGGAAGTTGGCTTTTGTAGCGCCTATCCTGCTCCGCTTCGTCACGAGCACGACTGTTGGCAACAGCGATGGCACGTACCCGCGAATCTTCCTTATTCTATAAACAAAAGGGCTAATGCAGTCAGCCACAAACCCCCGACTTTTGGATACCCTATGCCAAACGTTGGATATGTCTAGCGTTTGGTATACCCTATGCCTAACGCTGGATACACTATGCCAGGTGCTGGATACTGTAACAAAGTAAAATATTGATGATTTGAGTGAAGCTAAAAGATCAACCAATCAGAGCTCCTTTATATTGAGGTAGGTCAAGGTTAGGTTACCAACAGGTATCCAGCGTTTGGCATAGGGTATCCAGCGTTAGGCATAGGCTATGCCAAGTGCTAGATATATCCAGCGTTTGGCATAGGGTATCCAAAAATCAGGGATTTGTGGTAGACTGGGCTAATGTCGGTATTCTTTGAGCGCAAGCTGACTTTGAAACATATATTCAAATAATGCATAAAATGGTCAGCTACGATGCTTTAGTAGCGATATTTGGGCCCTTCTTGGCAAGTGTCCTCGTCAGGCTGTCAATCTTCAGGGTAAACGTCGGGGAAGGAAACAAACTTGCAATCATATCGAAGCTAGATCTTTTGGCGTCTGGGACTAGATTAAATTGGATAGTTTATTGGGATCATTCTGTTCGAGAAAAGTAAAGAGAGAATCCACCGAGCGTAAGAACAAACGGAAAGTCGTTTAGCATTTGCTGCTTCTCGCTGCCTTCCCGATGTCACTTTCCACTCACGTATACGAACCCTTCAAAAATTCCTCTCAGATTAGTTCTTTTTTGGTCGCTAGGTGCGCTATCATAAAGAAAACAATGACACGTTACTTCCTGGTGTACGTTTATCCAGGTTTGTTTTGCTATTTTCAGTTCCTCTTAGGCCTAACCATCTTTAAAACTGTTAAAAATGCCTCTTCCCCTCTTTTTGCTTTACCCAACTCTGTTCTGTCAAGCGTCATCAAGTTTGTCATTTCTTGCTTCCGACTTCAGTGCTGAGTGCTGGCTGATTTTTCCATGGGGCTAATGCGCGACTAGATATGAAGCGAAAGCCTAATCGCTTATTCACCTGTCAGATAACTTTTCCTCAGATCTCGCGTGTGATTGTTATTGTTCCTCTAGTGCGTCTGGCGGCGATTCGTCATCGGATTTTATGAAGGACGTATAGTGGTGACCGTGGTGGTGTCCGTGTCACTTGCCAAAACTAGCGGAACGCGAGAACAGCTATAGAAAGGGAAGCGAGTTTTGGCCGAAGTCGAAAGAAAAGCCGGCGCATAGACTAGCGGAGCTTTCCAGATCGTCAGAAGCGCCATATAATCATGTCTAGCGCGAATTTGCCAACATGTCTTGTCAATCGATAAACTTGTCGGTTGAAAACATGTCACGTGATATCGAGTCCTTTGATCGACGCGTCAGTAAGTCTTATCGATGTAAATTTGTTCATGGATGGACCGAATGAAAGTTGAAGAATTTTCTACGGCGATCGACTAGAAAGAGGCACAGCACGGCACGAAATAGTGTAGGAGGCACGAGCACTAAAAAGAGGCACGGAAACTAAAAATACCGTTTCATGCTTCAGAGTGAGGAGCAGGAACAATCTTCGAATTCTTCTAGGCTCTTGAGTTGCGAACTCTCACTTACTTGTCTACTTGTGCTACTTGCTAATCTCTTTTTGGGATCCCAAAAAGTAAATGGATGGATACCTATGATATCGCAAAAGTTGTCCGTCTGTCCGTCCGTCCGTCCGTCTGTTAGCACAATAACTCTCGAAGGGAATGAGATATTTTGATGAAAATTGGCGTGACGATTCTTTGGGTCAAGAGTAAGGTCGAGTTTGTAGATGGGCCCTGTAGCCCTATATTTGGGGGTGGGGGTTCAAATTAAGGGACAAACAAAATATTTTTAGACAGCTAATGTGATAGTCGATTATGGGGTAAGAAGACATGCTGAGCACGATGGTGAAAATCATTTTCTCGCCTGACAAGTAGTTCGTCCGGAATCCGGCAAAATACGGAAAGTTTGTTAGAAGAAAAAGTTTCATTTGAAGTTGATTAAATGTTAGATTTAGTGGTAAGGAGACATGCTGAACACGATGGTGAAAACCATTTTCTCGCCCGACAGCTAGTTCACCTGGAATCTGGCCAAAACCGGAAAATATGTTAAAAGCAAAAGTTGATTAGATGATCGATTTCGGGGTAAGAAGAGACGCTGTGTCCATATATGACTATCATGTTTTACCCGGAAAAATAACTAGTCCGGAATCCGGTTGTACCCGCATTTCTTTTTAAGTCAAAGTTTTATTTGAAGTTAATTAGATGTTCTTTATAGGGATAAGGATATATGCTGGATTCGCTTCTGAATTTTCTTTTGTTGCTGGACTAGTAGTTCGCTCGGCAAAAGTAAAGCAGGAAGTTTCGGTCAGTATCGTCAAAATAAATATGGCTTATAGAGGTATGGATAGATAGATAGATAGAATATCTGAACTTGGTTTTCTCGGATGATTAGCCTGGCGAAGACAGGATCTGGCGAAGACAAGACCCAATTTTCTGTATCAAATCTTAGATTTTTGGGATCCCATCGACACCTTTGGTCTTGTTATTACTCGTGCCTCCTGTGCCATGCCGCGCCGTACCGGTCCCTTTTCTAGGTGCACATTTTCACGCACGCCTGCTTTGCTGCGCAGAGCACTATGTTTTGATTATTAGCCGCCATGCTGACCTGCAAACCAGATATTCTAAAACCCCATCATTTAGTGACAAATTCGAGTTTTGGTCAATGTGCTATCAGCTATGGCACAAAATGAAGCTGTGGGAAAAAGCGGACTTGACGAATATTCCCGCTAACCTTGCGCTCTCTGATTTTCTTCTGGTCTTCCTCATACTGCCTCGTATCTTCTTCTATCTGTCTTCTTAGTCTTTCTTCTTCCATTTCCTCTTCTCTCCTTCGTCTTTCTGCCTCTTCTCGCTTCTTTGCTTCCCGTTCTTCCACCTAGAACAAGTTGGGTTCAGAAATCCTAGGGATATCCACCTTGTCATTAACCGTACCCACCACCCTTCCCCACCCTCATACGGGTCTTTCGCGTTTCCCTTAACCTCTAAACTGAAACCAGGTTGAGCCATGCTTTTATCCGACATTTTTTGCCTTACTTCTTCTGTTTCTCCTAAAACGCAACTCATGCCAATTGAATGATTGGTGATTAACCTTTCTGTTCATAAGAAGCTGGCATCCCCGTACCGGTCAGAAGAACACTTTTGACATAACACTTTATGACCTTTTAAGTGATATTTTGTCGTTAGAAGTAACATAGAAAACCATGTTCAGTGTTATGCTTTACACGAGGGGTAACCCACTATAAGGCACCTGCTGTAGCCTACATCCTTTCCCTGTACCGGCTGAAACCGACCGAACCAGTGTTTCTGGCACCGTTGCCGTCCATGAATTGGGCGATTCCCACTTAAACATGCAGATTTTAAGGTTGTAAGACGCGACAACCGGTACCGGACGGGCACCGGGCACTTGCAACACAAAAATCGAGAGTGGGCAACCCCTCGCACAAACAACTCATAATACAATTTTTCAGAGAGGAGTGCGTTTATCTGTTCTCTGTTGAAATTGCGCATCCTTGTGTTCTGAAAACACAGTTCAGCTTTGACTGATATCTGCCTTTTGTTCTTGTCATACTTTTTGGGATCCCAAAACGTAAGTGGAGGGATACCCTTGACATCGCAAAAGTTGTCCGTCTGTCCGTCCGTCCGTCTGTCCGTCCGTCCGTCTGTCCGTCTGTAAGCACGATAGCTCTCGAAGGGAATGAGATATTTTGATGAAACTTGGTGTGAGGATTCGTTGGGTCATCGGACCAGTCAAGTTCGTAGACGCGCTTTGTAGCCCTACATTTAGGGGTGGGGGTTCAAATTAAGGGCCAAACAAAATATTTTGAAACAGCTAATTTGATAGTCGATTATGGGGTAAGAAGACATGCTGAACACGCGGTGAAAACCATTTTGTCATTGGACAAGTAGTTCGCCCGGAATCCGGCCAAAACCGGAAAGTTTATTAAAAGTAAAAGTTTTTTTTAAGTTGATTAAATGTTCGATTTAGGAGTCGGAAGACATGCTAAGGACGATGGTGGTCATTTTCTCGACGGACAAGTAGTTCGCCTGGAATCCGGCCCAAACCGGAAAGTTTGTTAAAATTAAAAGTTTTATTTGGAGTTGATTAGATGTTCGATTTAGGGCAAGAAGCCATGCTGAACAGTTATGTGAACCAATTTTCTACCTGGATATGTAGTTCCCCCATAATCCGGCCAAAACCGGAAAATTGTTAGAAGCTTAAGTTATATTTCTAGTTGATTAGATAACCGATTTAAGGGTGAGAATAGATGCTGAATCCGTGTTTGACAATCATATTTTACCCGGAAATATAGTTCGACCGGAATCCGGCTGGAGTCGGAAAATTTGTTATAAGTTAAAGTTTTATTTGAAGTTGATTAGATGTTCATTATTGGGGAAAGAAGATACCCTGAGTTCGTTTTTGAGCTTTCTTTTTTCGCCGGACAAGTAGTTCTGAAGTTCGGCCGAAACCAGGAAATTGGCAGAAGTGGCAGGAAGTTTTCGTCAAAACAGATATGACTTATAGGGGTAAACACACATGCTGAATCCGTATCTGAACTTGGTTTTCTCAGATGACTAGCTATTTGGCCTTAATCTTTTTCTGAATTTTAATGGTAAAAATGTTCAAGGAGTCTGGCGATGACCGGATCTGGCTAAGACAAGACCCAGTTGTCTGGATCAGATATTGAATTTTTGGGATCCCATCGAAACCTTTGGTCTTGTTAGATTTGGCTGACCTACTGACCTGTTTTTTCAGTATCTCTTGTATCTCCAGAGCTTGACGTCGCCGCGCTTCTTTCTCCGGGTCAGGATGCGGGCGACGACCACGGTGGTAATTTCTTCATGAAAAATGTGTAATTGTCAGATTACTTACTTTACTGAGAGATCAACTATGGGTGTAGAAGATGAGTTTACCAGTAAAATCACTTAGCTAGGTATGCTGTCAATGTAGAATAAACAACTACTCAACACAGTTTTCCCCATCGCAGATGCGTTATTCTGGGAGCATATCACGAGACAAATTTCACGAGACAATCGGCTTTTGAGAAGTGTCACTAGGCAAATCCGCACGAGGCAATCAGAGCATTAGACAAATCTTCGAGAAGAAATTGTTCATTAGGCACCCCCCCCCCCCCCACGAGACAACCCAGATTAATAAAAGTAGGATTAAGACAATCAGCTTCGAGTGAGCTACCGTGTGAGGAGCTTTCTAGTATAAGGGGTACTCTTTTTTAGAATGGGGGGGGATGAGCTACTTCTAGGTATCTACAAATGCTAGGTCTAAGAAAGTCGGTAGGATATTAAGTTAAGAATGTGAGGTTGTTTGTTATTTGAGATTGTTTTTTTGTTTTTTTTGACTGTATATGGCTTAATCGCTTTCAAATACAGATATATATATATATATATATATATATATATATATAGGATAGTAGTCAGTTTTAATTTTGGAAACAGAATGTCAGCCCAAATCCACTTAACGCGGAAGTAGGGAGAGCCGAGCCAAACAACTTCAAGATTCTCGACACTTTCATTGCAAGAGAAGGTGATGACATGCTATTTGTCAAGCAACTAGAAAATGAGGGAGCCCATGTGGCACGGCGTAGATAATGGATTGGAAAGGATCTTAAACTGCAGTACCTGAAAGATCGGCTCCTGGCTCCGCACACCTCCATGAATTTGGAACAGTTTCTTTCAGGTATCCCGGTTTATCAGGCATATCTGTTTATATTTTAATTTTCTATTTTGTGTTTTAGTTTAGTTTTGTTTGTGTATAGATCAAATAAAATTCAGTCGCTGAAATTTATAGAAATTGTATATGCCGGATTTGTCTCACGGAAATTTATCTTGAGCAAGTGCCTCGTGATAATTGGTCTCCTGGTAATTTGTCTTGTGAAAAATTGACAAATGACTGACTTGTCTCGTGAAAATTTGTCTAAAATTTGTTGTCTCGTGGTAGACTTGTCTCGTGATAGGTAGCCGTTATTTTCTTGGTCAATGGAACCGAATGCTGCTGTGGATGTGATGGTCGAGGAGTGTTCTTGCTCCAGCGAAGACCTTATAAAGAAGTCCTTATAAACTGTTGCTCCTATCCGAGCCAAAACTCGCTTCGCCTACAACAGACCTAAATGGCAAAGAGAAATAACTAACAAAGTTTGATAAGTATTATATTTGTATCGAAATTTGTATTTCAGTAGCGCGCCGCCAAGTGTTTACGCTAAAGGCGCTAACGCATGAAATAGTTGGCTATTGTATCTAAATAATAGTTTGTTATTAAGGTAAGGTGCAATTTATTGACAACTGTGAAACTCAAATTGCGTAAACGTCATACAGGTCAGTGACGTAAGAAAAAATTAAATTGACACTACGCGGTTAATAACTGTATCGGCAAGAGTCATCCAAGAGTTCACATGTCTTTCACGACTACATAAGCAGAGTTCTGGATTCTCAATCAACGTGCACCGCGTCACGTTCATATATAGGTCATGGAAGAAGTCGGAACAATTTCTATCAAATATACGACATACGGTAAACACTTACGTTTCGATGGGTGCAGCATACGAGTCCGGTAACGTCCTCATTGAAGCATTGTAAATCGATTCCTGCGACGTTTCGGTACCCGAGTAAATCCCAATGCCTGGACTGTAGATTTCAACCCTGTCCAAGCCGGCAGATTCCGTTATCCGTGGTGTAACCGGCGGTTCTTGACTCACTACGAATTCAGGTTTCGACTTGGACCGGGACAATCCCACACTGTAGCCATAGTAGGTGGGGGCCACAGGAGGCGCGCCGCCGCCTGGTTTGCCCCACGGATCCCAGATATCGAAATCTTGTACTAGTAAGGAAGTAAAGGGATAAAATCTCAACTAGCTTCACCATCAGCAGTACTTTCATTTGTCCTCGTGGTCCAAAATTCGTAAGCCTGCTTGTCCAGTATGATTTGCAGGTACTCGATTAGTACCACCCGAATGAAGGGCGGACCTGTTCACATCCTGCCACAGAAGTCCTTAAGGTATGTGCGCACAGTCCGGTTTTCGGTGTCGGATGCGAATTTCCATCTTCGCTTCAACATATTGACGCGAAAAGGTTGAATTCGTGGATGGGCTCTGTAGCCCTACATATAGGGGTGGTTCAAAATAATGGGATAAGAATCCCATACTTATTGCCTGACAAGTAGTTCGCCCGGAATCCGGCCAAAACCGGAAAGTTCGTTAAAAGTAAAAGTTTTATTTGAAGTTGATTATATGTTTGATTCAGGGGTAAGAAGACATGCTGAACACTCATGCGAAAATCATTTTCTACCCAGGCAAGTAGTTCGCCCGGGATCCGACTGAAACCGAAAAATTTGTTATAAAAATTAATTTGAAGTTGATTAGATTTATATATAGGGGTAAAGAGATACGCTGAATTCGTTTTTGAGCTTTGTATTTTGTCGGACAAGCTGTTCGCCCGGAATTCGGCCGAACCGGAAATTTGGCAGAAGTAAAGCAGGAAATTTCGATCACTTTCGTCAAAATATATATGATTTATAGGGGTGAACACACAATGCTGAATCCATATCTGAACTTGGTTTTCTCAGATGATTAGCTGTTTGGCCTTAATCTGTGTCTAAATTTTAACAGCAAAACATGTGTAACGAGTCTGGCGAAGGGATCCCATCGAAGCCTTTGGCCTCGTTACCACGTCCGTATCGAGGAATTTTTGTTCAGGGGGGGGGGGGGGGTTGCCTGCGGGTTGGACAAAAAAGTACAAAAAGACATAGATAAAAGGGAAAAGCCTGTAAAAATTACTATTTGTGTGTGTTTGGGGGGGGGGGGGGGGTCAACCCCCTAACCCCCCCCCCCCCTCTGGATACGGCCTTGCTTGTTACACTAAAACAGTGCATCCTAAGAGGTTTTCATCTGTACATCACGAGAAAATTTGGAAGGAACGAACTCTAAAATTCTCAGACCGCCTGCTGGACGGTATCACCGGAACCAGCTTAATTGAACCAGAAAGTTAAGTAGGCTACTAACCTTGCTCTTTCTCCCACTGAAGCCTCTTTATGTTCATCAGTTTAGCCTTTGGATCCATCCCTGAACGGAAAACTCGAGAAACTAATTTAGTGTGGCGGAGATCTGCAGCTTGAGTCGCAATATTTACTCGATACCATCGATGCCTCCATGGTTACCGAAGCAAACACGATCTCGACCTTGCTTTCCAAATCGTTAATAAAATTAGCGATTACGAAGCAACTAGAGAACGACGGGTTACCCACTCCTCGGCACCTGCTGTACGCCCTACCCCGGGACCTGCCAGCACGACTGAAATCAGTGGTGCCGGCAACGGTGCCGTCCATATATCGGGCGTCTTTGCTTCTAAACATGCTGATTTTATCGTTCTGACATCTGGCAACCAGTGCCGGCTGGTGTCTGGTGATGTCGGCACCGGACACTTACTGAACACTAAAATCGAAAGTGGGCAAGCCCTTGCTAGAGAAGACGCATAACGAGGGGTTACCCACTCCTCTGCACCTGCTGTACGCCCTACCCCGGCACCTGCCAGCACCGACCGAAATCAGTGGTGCCGGAAACGGTGCCGTCCATATATTGGGCGATTTTGCTTCTAAACATGCTGATTTTAACGTTCTGACATCTGGCAACCGGTGCCGGCTGGTGTCTGATGGTGCCGGCACCGGACACTTACTGTACACTAAAATCGAAAGTGGGCAACCCCTTGCTAGAGAAGGCTAATAATTACACTATAAACCGAAAACAAACGGTTGTTTCACCATGCCAAGCAATGCATTGCGCAAAATAACAGTTTGCAGCAAGTTTTAAAAGGTCTAACTGATGTGGCTGAAATTGTTGGAGACACCATTAGTAATCAATAGGAATGATCACTACACGAACACAACCGCACTTTATTCCGCAAAATCTTAATCTCAGCCAGCACTGTTTTCCAAATTGCTCAAACTAATCCCTTTAAAGCAATTTGAACCTCCTTCTCGCCCGGCTTATTAATTATTCGTTATTTCTCATTGTGTTCACTGACTCTAGTGGTGGTGCTCTGTAGCGTCATCCGGAATGGAACCGGAATGAATGGGGTAAATTATGTCTTAGTACATTGGTAATGTACATCCCATGTTGAACTTTATCTGTTTAACTCGAAACCGCGCTTTCGAGTACAATTTGTAAATTAAACGAGAAAGCCGGCGCTCCTTCTTGGAGTTAAATTACATTCAAACTTGGTAAGTTCTCGTTTAATTTACAAATTAAATGTTCATGCTCAGAGACGTCTGACGGTGTTTGGTCTGAGGTGACGACTAATCGCTCACACTGATTCTTCTTGAAAACGTAGTGGATAACTTTTGTTTTTTTATTCATACGTCTGACGGTATTTGGTCTGAGGTGACGAGTAATCGCTCACACTGATTCGTCTAACGGTATTTGGTCTAAGGTGACGAGTAATCGCTCACACTGATTCTTCTTGAAGACGTAGTGGATATTTAAGCCGAAATTTTGAAACTTTTGTTTTTTTATTCATAAACCCGCCAAATATTTTTCTTTTTCTTGGAATTTTTATGTTCAGGGGTAGCCTGTGCCAGCAGCGCTCTCTCTCCGACTCGCGACACTGTATGATCCCATGGTTGTATCGAGTCCCGGTTTCAACTAGCGCCTTAAAAGTTGGTGACGTAGACGTAGCAAACATTGAATTAAAGGCACAGAAAACTTGACTACGCAACTTTCGGCCATCAAACCGACCTGGGGGGCTTAGATAAAGATACAGGGACTTATTGTCGACAGGACCCCCCTTCTTTGTTATCTCGAACCCCCTCCTTAGTGTTGCCAGAGCTAGCTGGCAGGCCCTTGCCCCTTATGCACTGTAATTATGCACTCATGTACTGTACAAGTTCGCCTTTGGTCGTGTTTCGGCCATAGTATCGGGACAGTAGTCAAGAGGTCGTGCGTTCGATTCCTACTCCCGGCACACAAACCTTTTGCTTTTTGGGATCCCAAAACGTAAGTGGAGGGATACCTATGACATCGCAAAAGTTGTCCGTCTGTCCGTCTGTAAGCACGATAACTCTCGAAGGAAATGAGATATTTTGATGAAACTTGGTATGAGGATTCGTTGCGTCGTCGGACCAGTCAAGTTCGTAGATGGGCTTTGTAGCCCTGCATTTAGGGGTGGGGGAGGGGGTTCAAATTAAGGGGCAAACAAAATATTTTGAAACAGCTAATTTGATAGTCGATTATGGGGTAAGAAGACATACTGAACGATGGTGAAAACCATTTTGTCATCGGACAAGTAGTTCGCCCGGAATCTGGCCCAAACCGGAAAGTTTGTTAAAAATTAAAAGTTTATTTGGAGTTGATTAGATGTTCGATAGGCCAAGAAGACATGCTGAACACGTATGTGAAAAAATTTTCTACTAGTTCCCCCCAGTTAAATTTTTATTTGAAGTTGATTAGATGTTCATTATTGGGGAAAGAAGATACCCTGAGTTCGTTTTTGAGCTTTCTTTTTTCGCCGGACAAGTAGTTCTGGAGTTCGGACGAAACCAGGAAATTGGCAGAAGTGGCAGGAAGTTTTCGTCAAAACAGATATGACTTATAGGGGTAAACACACATGCTGAATCCAAATCTGAACTTTGTTTTCTCAGATGACTAGCTATTTGGCTTTAATCTGTTTCTGAATTTTAATTGTAAGAATGTTCAAGGAGTCTGGCGATGACTGGATCTGGCTAAGACAAGACCCAGTTGTCTGGATCAGATATTGAATTTTTGGGATCCCATCGAAACCTTTGGTCTTGTTTCTCTACTAACTCAAAAGTCGAATTCTCGGAAACTGCAATGGTCGTAACGAGAATTTGTCTTACTCTCAATATCGACTCAGGGTACATATGTCTTGATATGTCAGCTAGCTCCCCGAGTCAAGTTTTCTGTTCCTTTAACTCCTTGAAAGATGCGTCATTCACTCCACCCCAGTAATATTTCCAGCCATTCTTGTTTCTGAGACTCTTTACTTGCCAAGATTGTCATCCAAGGCAAGGGAGAAGGAAAGAGGCTGGTAACAGACGAAGCCGTGTGTAATTTTCTGTAAGCATAGCTTATTTCTAAAGTGGTCAACTATTTCCGAACATCTGGGCAGAAACACTATAATAATATAGTGGGTCATTCCAGCGAAATAAAGCCAGGCAAAAAACTCGATTTCTCAGATTTTGACGAAAATTTCTAAGAATGATCTACCAGGGTCCAGGACATTCCCCAAATTTTTTTTCGGCGAAAAAAAATTTGGTCGGACTCTAACGAATTTTCGACCAAATATTCCATTGTTGATGGTCGAAACAGCCAATATTTTTAAAAAATTCGACAAAAATCAGGGAAATTCAACACGACCTTGAAATTTTATGATCTTTTTTTTACCAACCTTTAGGACTTCTATCTCGAGATGTTCAAGTATGTAGGTACTCTTCTTTCCTTTTTACGGTAATTTTGGCAAGGTAAGGTAAAAAAAAAGTGGGTCTTGGTAGATCCACTCCAGAAGAACCCGCCAGATCGCAAAATTCTGAGACTCTCCATGGTAGTAGAGTGAAGAACGGGCTACGTTTCTGCATTAGCACTGTTGTGGCTATCGAGCCAGAAATGGTCTTAAATAGCGATGTCAGAAAACTGAACTTCTTGGGAAAATGGATTGCTTTTATGACAAAGTGAATTAGTCTCACAACCTAAAAATAACAAGTGCGCAAGCGCTCAGACGTGGAGTTTGAAAGTAAAATGCTGATCACTTTTTATATACAAACAGCTTTAGAACAATAATAACCAAGAATAACCAAAGAACTATTGAAATAACCTGATTTCTAATCATCCCACTTAAAAGCTTTAAATATAAACAAACCGCAAGTATAAATCCAAAGAAATGTTGGAAGATCTTGCACGAACAGCTTGAGCCGGTCTGACCCTTTAAACCTTTTTTCAATTAGCAAGGTAATACGAATTAACAAGTGCAATAAACCAAATCTTAGCGCAGCCTAATACCCCCTTTGTCACAATTCATTAAGAACGGCATATCATCGATCATAGAATAGAATAGAATAGAATAGTGTTTATCATCGATCATATGACAAACAGTTCAGTTTCCAACTGATCATTACAGATTAACGTACGACACGTAGTCTTATTTGTTGTTATTGCACCAAAATCCTCATTCATACCATAGATATATCTCCCCAAATATACAGGAGTTGGACTTCCCGAGGAAAAATGCCTGCGTAGTAGTACGGAAACGTTGGATGTAATACTATGTAATAGCAAAGAATACTATCATTTAATGTGGCTCAGACTGGTCCAGTCTTATGTATAGTAGTATCCAGTAGCATCCAGTCTTGCTAATAGTAGCATATAGTAGTATGCAGTAACACGGTAGCCTTGAAGTAGAAGCATGTGATAACATCGTTAGTACTGCATTTTGAGATAAATTTGTCATCGGGTTGAGACCTCTCATAGACGAACTTAACTCATGGGAAATCTGGGCCCAGCTGGAGGGAGGGGGGGGGGGGGGGGTCGGGACCCATCAAAATGCGTAGTTACACCTCTTGTTCCTCAAGTATAACAGCTTAGTGTTTGATTTCATTCACGGGTCAAAAACTTTGTTCATGGGCAATTTGGGCCCACTTGCCCATGAAAAGGGAGGGTGGGGATGGTTCAACTCCATATATATATCCCCAACCCCTATGATCCAAAAGCACAAAGGAATTTCATTTCAAGTTATTGCCAAGTTAAAACATCAAAAAATGGGCAATCTGGGCCGAATTGCCCCTGAACCAAGTGGGGGTGGGGTTTGGGACCAGCAAAAAGTAAAAAGAGACCCCAATGCTAAAAAACCTACCAAATTTCAACTTGATACCTGTTGGTTCCTGTCACGGGTACATGGTGACGCGGGGGGGGGGGGGGGAGGGGTCACTTTACTCCTGGGTAGTCTGGGCCCAGATGACCATGAACGGGGTGAGTGGGGGAGGTGCAACTTTAAAAGCAATGACCCAGCCCTAGGATCTACATGTTTAAGGAATTTCATCGTCTTATGTACAGCTCTGGTCGAGTTATGAACCTTATTCACTGGATAATCTGGGCCCATTTGCCCCTGAACTGGGTTGGGGTGGGACCCTCAAAAGACAGAACCAGACCCCAATACCCAGAAGTTTACCAAGTTTGAACTTGATACTTGCACTGGTTCACGAGTTATGAGCTCCACAAAATACGGTGAAAACCGAAAGCTGCTACAGCGCTCACAATAGTGGATTGTTCCAAGGAACACTCCACTAAAAATTGAGAAATGAATGCTGCTCTAACCCTGGTTTCTCAATTTCTAGTTTCTTAGTTTCAGCTCGGCGGAATGCTGCCGGAGAAGTGGACATAACATATGCTGACAGACTGAAGATAGAAAAACTTGTAACTTCGCCATAATATTAACGTGTTCTGCATTTCTTTGCACATAGTTGCAAATAAAAAATTTCAGTTTCTTAAATAGTTGCAGCCTGTAGATAATACAAATGTACTGACAACGGAACTCGGTTAGCGTTCCAGAACTGCGTATAACCAAGTATATGAGTAATTTACCACCCTCGCGCAAACTTACACGTGGAAAGAGCAAAGCATGCATTGTAGAAGTTTCTGAAAGTAGGCCAAAGAGAAGATATCGGGCCCTTGGACAGCTAAGAATTCGTCCAGGCAGGTTGTGGTGTAACAGTCGAGCTAACAGTAAGATCTGACAACTGAAATTCATTTCTCAAATTTTACTTTTAGGTTGTGAGACTAATTCATTTTGTCATAAAAACAATGCATTTCCCCAAGAATTTCAGTTTTCTAACATCGCTATTTAAGACAATTTCTGGCTCGATACAAAAATGTGAATGCAGAAATGTAGCTCGTTCTTCACTCTACTACCATGGTGAATATAAAAATTTTCGCGATCTGGCCGGTTCTTGTGGAGTGGATCTACCAAGACCCACTTTTTTTTACCTTACCTTGCCAAAATTACCGTAAAAAGGAAAGAAGAGTACCTACATTCTTGTAGGTACTCTTCTTTCCGTCAGAGTCCGAACAAATTTTTTTTCGCCGAAAAAAAAATTGGGGAAGGCTCTGTAGAAATCGATTTTTTTGCCTGGCTTTATTTCCCTGGAATGACCCTAGTGCGAAATATCCTATCACATGCAAGTGGTTCTCCATGCGTGGGTCTTGCATGTTTTTCGTGTGAACGAAACAAATGGAATTAGCAACACTCCGAATAAGTAGTGTTATTACTGCCGTACGGTTAAGCTGCCTCGAATGCCGGAAGCTAGGAGCCCACAGAACGCGAATTCCCCATCGCAAGCGAAACTCGCGCCCCGCCGTTTCAACTCCAAGTCGAATTTGTTTCGCGTTGCAATTCGTAAGTGGGAGTCAACATTACTTAACCTCGTTTTTGGGATCCCAAAACGTAAGTGGCACGATAAACCCCGAAGGGATAGAGATATTTTCTTCAAACTTGGTATCAGGATCGATTGGGTCAAAGTACAGGCCAAGTTCGCAGATGAGCACTCTCAATATTTAGAGATGGTGAAGGTAAGGGACGAAAAAAATTGTTTTAATAAGCCAATGAGATACTCGATCTAGGGGTCAGAAGACATGCTGAATCCGTATGTGAAAATCGTTTTCTACCCGGACAAGTAGTTCGTCCAGAATCTGGCCAAAACCAGAAAATTGGGTCAAAGGATATGTTTTATTTGAAGTTGATTAAATGTTCGGTTAAGGGGTAAGAAGATTTACTGAATCCAAATGAGAGAATAATCTTCTTCCCAGACTAACAGTTCGCCCAGAATCCGGCCGGAACCGGAAAATTTGTTGTAAGTTAAAGTTTTATCTGAAGTTGGTTAGAGGCTCGAGGTAGTATAGTAAGGAGACAAGCTGAATCCGAATTTGAAAATTATTTTATATTAAATTGTTCACCCGGAATCCGGCCGAAACCTGAAAATTTAAAACCTGAAAAACTAGTAGTTCAACTGGAATCCGGCCGAGACCGGATATTTAGCAGAATTAAAGTTAGGCAGGCAGTTTCGATCAGTTTCATCAATTTAGATAAAACGTATAGGTGTAAACACACGGGCTCACACTTGAACTTGGTTTTCTCAGATGACTACCCACTGGCATAAATCTGTTTATAAATTTTAATAGTCACAATGTTCAAGGAGTCTGGCGAAGACCGGATAAATACGATCGCAATTAAATATTCTTTGAGCCCAAGCTGACTTTGAAACATTTATTCTCGCAATATATTATCGCAATTGTCTTGATCAAATATTATATTTTTGGTATCCCGTCGAAACCTTTGGTCTTGTTTGAGTCGGCAGGAAAATTTTCGCTACGAAGCGTCCTTAAAGTCCAACTTAATGGTTGTCCTGATCTTAAAACTGAACTGGAGTTCATAATTTATGAAATTATGAACTCCAGTTCAGTTTCAAGATCACGACAATTCGTTTACCCGCGTGGACGATACTATGTGAACGACAAGCTCGAAAAGGATGACGGACTGACAAGAACGTCTAAACTCCGATTTTCACAATGTATTGTATCCAAGGCATACAATATACAATACATGGTCCCAATAAAGATTTCCCGCAACTGCAAACAACGAAAGTCACTTAAAATCAATAAAAAAGAAAACCAACAGCATTTTTTTTTGTTTCCCATCCAGCCAAAAATAGCAAAGTTCCGCATCTTTAGAAGTACTGCAGACAACTGAGCACCAATAAATACGGGACGCTGCATATGAAATAGTCAATTAGTCCTACAGAAGGGATAACAACCAAAAGTTAAGCACGCTGTACCATCAACCACACTCACTGGATTTAGTCTAGACTGAAAACCAGAAAAAGCAATTGCTCAATTTATCCTCGGAGCACCGACACAAACTGGTCCTGTCCCTTACAACCCATGATCATAATCATCCACCAACTAGAATCTATCAGCAACCTCGTCTTTCATGCAACGACTTCCTAGTGGGAACTTCCGTCAGCCCCTGAGGCTTGCCAAAGCGTACTTGACGTGTTTGGCAAGAATGGAGCAACATCAAGCTCGTGGAGCAACATCAATGCACGAGCTTAACGCTATGAGAATCCCTGCGTAAATAAATGCTAGTAGGAAGCTTTTAGATCAAGGATTTCCAACAAGGACGAAGGTTACGACTGACGTAGAATTCCAATGTTATACATTTCTCGTCAAGTAATACAACTTTCTAAGTTTTCCCTTTGGCGAAGTGTTCTAGCCGTCTTAGAAAAGTGGCAGTTCAGCGAATCTTAAACCAAGAATTCCAGACACTAGCACACTTCCGCAACTAACTCTTTAACTTATCTACACCGACATGGAACTAACGAAACCTCTCATTCTTAACTAATGGCTAAGTTATATCCATAAATAACAACCACAACCCAACTTTCTAAAACTAGGTCGAACACTGAAGGCATGAAAATATTCCCAAACCCCAAAAGATCTTTGCGAAGTCCCTCCCATCTCTCCCGTCATGGGGGAGGGTATGAATCAAGCTTAGGGATGGGAAGCTCCTTCAGGTACATCTAGCTTTATGCCCACGACCTTCATTTGGGTAGTCATTTGTACCGTGGTTCCCAAACCCCCCACAACCAAGTTACGAAGATCCTCTCTTCACTGGGTGAATTAGTGGTACAGGTCAAGCTTAAAAATATAAATCTTTCTTAGGTACTCCTGCTTTTATTCCCGATAAATTCATTTGGGAAGTATTGTTGACTGGCTTGGGGTGGGCGGGGATAACTTTTAAAAACAAAAAGTTACCAACTACCCTGTCAAACTTTAACTCGGCTGGATTTGTACGCCATCCTTACCATTTTGGTGTTATGATGGGTAGATAGATTGTGTCGTGAGTATGGGCACGCGGTAGGTGAATCTAAGACTGACGACATTCTGACACCATAGGTGCCAACTAGCCCCAGGACCAATCAAAGAAGACGGAGGATGTCTGAGAGTGGGGAAGGGGGAAATTTTCATTCCTTAAATACAAAACGTTTTACCAAAAGTGCGTGTACAGTATACGTGATGTGGCTACTCCATACGGGAAGATAGATAATAAGGCACAAGAACCACATAGATTCAGTTGCAGCTGAACCGATGATAGTGCGATCTAAAGTCTCCTACCAGGTAATCCTGCCCGAAACCCAAACATTTTTGATGGTTTCCACTTCTTCAGCACCTTAAGAGCTGCTCAAAATGTAAACAATTGGCATTCTTACACTGTTCACTAAGATATTACCTGTTGCAATCAGAAATTTCACAGCACACGCCATACATATCTCAACGATCCTCAAGTCTACACAGGGAACATGAGTAAGTTAATTCAGGTGCTGCTAACAGACCTGTGAGCTCGACTTGATCAAATAGAGAACAAGGGATGCTTCGGGTTCTACTTCACCACTCGGCAAAACTAAATGCCGTGAAATTCGCTCTAAGATCCGAGTGGATTGCTCGGTTAAGTTTTAGCTGTTGACTTTCCAGCGTTTAGCTTCATTAATGCAGTCGAGTATGTAATTATATATGCCTAGTCTGGATCTTTTTTTGCTATCCTATGAAATCTAAAAAAGCTGACTGGACACCATTTTACAGAATCGTCTAGAATATTAATCTGACCTTGCCAAAAGATAAGTCACCTGCGATTTTATTCAGACGCACTTTAATAATTTGCTCTCTAATAAGTGATTAAATATCACTGAAATAAAATCTCAGCTTAGAGAGCCCATTAATAATTTGCTCTCTAATAAGTGATTAAATGTCACTGAAATAAAATCTCAGCTGCTTTGTCAGCTTAGGGAAACCTGACGATTGGGTCGGCTTGGGCTTATAGACCACGTAAGTATAGAATAAATTCAGTCCAAGCTCTTGCAAGCTACATCTGAGCACAAGCGCGGCTAAACCCAAGCATTAGAGATCTTCCAACCAACCTTGATCCACTTTAAAGACCTGCAACCACTGGCTAATAACTGGGATTACGCACGACGGGCAGAAATACAGGATTCATTCGATCAAACAGGAATGGATATGTAACTCTTCACTCAGCACTCACTATCTTCTCATAGAAAAATAGTATTTTATATCTTCAACAGATGGCTCTCAGGTACCGCTGGCACGGAAGACCACAGACCTGACACGCACATACCTCACTTCGGCAAAATATCACTGAGCACCTTAAAGGGCGCACCCTCGTGTCCACTAAGTCATAAATTACTTAACAATTTAGTCTATCATCTAACACTCAGTCACGACGTGCTTTCTTCTTCTTCTTCTGCGCTCTGGTTTCTTGCCACTCTTCTAGAAAATGGAAAGTCCAATTAAAGCCTTGTGGGTGCGAACAAATAAATTACAACAGTATCCTGTTCCCACAGAACATGTAGGCTCTAACCAAACCATTTACACACATGGTCACTCTAGCTTCAGAGGCTGGAAAGAAGATCCAGAGGGTAGTATTATGAACGTATCCGAAAGCTTTTTGGTGATGTAAATGCTGCATTAATGCTGCATTTTCTTTCTTTTCTTTGTCCGAAAGCTGTTACCTTTTTTTCTTCTCTGACCCTTCTAGAATACCAAAATTTAAGTCAGGAAGAAGAAGAAGAAAAATAATTAGCTGTATAAAGCTGACAAAATGGATCAGCTACTGATATTCAACCTGCTTATCTTCTTATCTTTTCTTTCTTCCTTGGCCATGACCGCCAGTTTTCTTAGAATTTGGAATGTTTGCCGAATTGTCAGTTGTCTTTTTGAATTTGTTATGTTTGCCACCGAAAACACTGAGAGAATCGCCGTACTCCCCAGGTTCTTCTTGAAACTTCCAGCATAAAATTTAGCATTTCTTGCTGAATTTGTCGATGAATCTTTTGCTGAATTAATACTGCACAAGCGAAATGCTGCATAAAATGCTGAATTAATTCAGCATTTTCGTTCGTTTCGGACAAGTTCTATGTACTACTACTGAGGCTTTTGTTGCCTTTTTGCAGATACCATGGTATCTGATACCACGGTCTAGTGTCGTTTTCGAAGTTGCCGTGGTATCTGAAGGCACGGTCAAAAGGCGTTTTGCAGTTATCGTGGTATCTGGTTAGTTACCACGGTATCTGAAAAAGTCATCCTACTTTCATCATCACCAACAATAGAGCGTAGGATTTTGTCAATTTGGTGGGAAAAAAGTTTGACACTTAGTGATATGACTAGATATCGGTTTTTATGGCACTTGCCCTACGGCCAAGTGCCATATGGCGATTGTAATTTCTGTCCGTCAGTCGGTCTGTCGGTCCCGGTTTTGCTGGTTCGGGCACTTACAGATAAACTAGGACGATGAAACTTGGCAGGTCAAGGACTGGACCAGATTAAATTAGAAATAGTTATTTCCCCGATCCGACCATCTGGAGGGGAGTGGAGGGAGGTGGAATCCGCAAAAAATAGGAAAAATTAGATATTTTTAGCTTACGAACGGGTGATCAGATCTTAATGAAACTTGACATACGGAAGGAAGTCGTGTCTGAGACGTTACATTTTAAATCCAGACCGAATCCGGATGAAACTTGGTGGGAAGAACAAGCACAAGTCCTAGATACGCCATTGACATAACCGGAACGGATCCGCTGACTTTGGGGCAGTTGGGGGGGGGGGGGGGGCGAATTTCTAGTGGTCCCGCGAGTTCGGTGTTTCCTGATGTGCTAGGACGGTGAAAACTGGCAGGCGTGTCAAGGACCCGACCAGATTAAATAGGAAATAGTAACTTCCCCGATCCGACTATCTGGGGGGGGGGGGGGGTGGGGGGTGGAGGGAGGGGGAAACCAAAAATTGAGGTATTTTAACTTATTTTTGATCAGATCTTGATGAAAGTTGATATTTAGGATGACCTCGTGCCTCAGACGTCCCACGTTAAATCCAGACCGGATCCGATGACACTGGGGGAGCTGGATGCGGGAACCGGAAATCTTGAGAAACGCTTCGAGTGGAGGGATCGGGATGAAACTCGGTGGGAAGAACAAGCACAAGTCCTAGATACGTCATTGACAAAACCGGACCGGATCTGGGCACTGTGGGGGAGTTGGGGGGTGGTCGGGATTTCTAGCGATCCCGCGAGTTCGGCATACTTCCTGATGTGCTAGGACGATGAAACTTGGCAGGTATGTCAGGGATCCAAACAGATTGACTGGAGAATAGTCGTTTCCCCGATCCGACCATCGTGGGGGGAGTGGATGGATGGGGAGTCCGGAATCTAGTGGCATGCTTAACTTTTGAACGGGTGATCGGATTTGAATGAAACTTGTCAGATAGAAAGAGCTATCGCCTCAGATGATCAGTGTTAAATCCGGGTCGGGTCCGATGCCTGTGGGGGATGGGGGGGGGGGGGGGGGGGTCCGGGAAACTCAAGAAACACTTAAAGCAGAGGGATCGCGGAGCATCCGGAACTGCTCAGAATTGAGTGAAACTAGATATCCTATTTCTCTTTCCGAACTGCATTTTTTGATGGCGGGTATTTTGTGAACGTTCTCATCCACTTTCTTGTACCGCCTACTCGTAACAAGTTCCATATGAGCTCGTAGCTCTTGTTCTTTTGGGATGACTTAGAAAAGCGCAAATTCAAGGCAATTGTCGTTTTTGCAAAGCAACCGTGGTATCAGACACCACAGTAACTGCAAAAACGACACAATTCAGATCGACTTACCAAAACGCAACTTCTACATAGTTGGAGAAAAAGAGAAAAACTATGCATAGGCATAACAGACTTTCTGACAAAGGACAGTCGGATGTACGGGGTCGGAAACTAACCTGTTCAAAACGGTATAGATGTCGCAGGTTCGTAGGCAGGTAAAGAAAACGGCAATTCAGACAAAGGGAGACGAAAATTTCTGACGTCACAATAAACAATTTCATAGAAAATAATAAGCGACAGATGCAATGGTTCAGAAAACAGGAAGTGACAGTAAAAAAAAAATTTACTCACCCCCTAATTCATCGAAGGCCACATTCGGGTCGCTAGCTGGCTGCTCTGTTATTTGAGAGCTAGGGACAGAAGCTTGCTTGATGTCTCCATCTAGGATAATAGCCATTTTAAGCAAAGATACATAGGCCTACTAGTCCTATACTAGACACAATGTGTACATCATTTATCAAGAGAACGTTACAGTATAATTTATTCATGAAACCTTCGGATGGGGCACAGCAGACTCAACGCTGATTAGCAATTTAGCTAGCAGTAGTTCTTTAACTTTGCTTCAACTGAGAAGTTAGAGATTGAGAAGGTAAAAAAAAAGACACCGTCTGGAATCGCCGAAGCGTTTGGCTTTGTCCCCGAAATAAGGCGTATTCTCCTTTCCCCGAGAACTCTACTTGAGGAGTCCCCGCGTTTTTGTTTGTCCCGGGGACTCACTCCCCGTATTCTCGCGAGTCCCACGGACGGGGAATGCTCCGATTATCCTCACCATCATCAAAAAGAACTCCCTTTCAGATTCTCGAGGGGAATCAAGTTTTGCTGGTGTTGGTGCAATTTAAAATTATTTAAAAACAATCAGAATAAACAATACCAAAAATAACCCCCTCTAACTCCCCCCAAAGTCACCCGATCCCCCCAAAAAATGATTTGGCTCAAAAAGGCTGCCTCCGCGATCGTTTGTGTGGCCCACAAGTGTATTCCCAAGACCAACAAGGTTTCTGCGGCCCGCACTGTGCCTTCAATTTGAAAACAACTCCCGAGCAGATGTTTTTTATTTGCGACCCGAAACTATCAAGTAGTCCAAAATGGTCCAAGCAATAAAATGAGTTATTTGTTAAACAGAGCGGCAAAAAACTAAGGTTATTTGAAAATACTACAATACAAGAGCTCATATGGCACTTGTAGAGCGAGTCACCTTGTTTTGTCGAAGAAGGACCATACTCATAAACTCATTCCTGTACATGTGACAATTGATAGTTCGAAGGGGATTAGACCAGAGGAAATTGCTCGGAAGAGTTGGTACAAACTAATTTTTTGTATTGAAAATTCGAGTAAAAGGGTAAAGAAAGGTAGCGGGTTACAAATCAATCGAGTCAGGTCCCTGACAGGCCTGCAAAGTTTCATTGTGCTAGCACACAAACTCGCGATCACCAGACTTCTAGGAAAACCCCGCCAACTCCCCCCCCCCCCCACAACCACAGTGCCCCGATCCGGTCATGTTCTGTCAACAATGTATCTAGGGTTTTCGAAGGAAGGAAGGAAGGAATTTATTTCTTCAACGTTTCTACAACAACATGTTGAACATATTCTTAAACCAATAGCCCGTCTCAATATGTGACAACAGGTCACCTGTGAAAGACGGACATCAAATTATCAAGATCTATTGATTTTTTTTTTCTTTTAATACACTTTGAGAAACACCCATAAACACCCATAACCTACCCAATTCCCATTCCCCTCCCCCAATCTTCATTAAACAACCAAATCAATTACCCAACAAATAATTTTTTAATCTATTCTTAAACAATAAATGATTAAATGATTATTTTTGTTCTTCCCAACAAGTGCCATCACGATCCTTCGACTCCAAGCATTTCACGAGATTTCCACCCAACCCCCCCCCCAAAAAAAAACTCAACACAGATGCCGGATCAAGTCCGGATGCAAAATGGGTCATCAGAAAAATACCCTCTTGTTAATTATCAAGTTTCATTTGAATCCGATTACCCTTCGAAATATGCCTGACACAAGATTCCAGATTCCCCCTCCTTCCAGTCCCCCACGATGGTCGGACCGGGGAAATGACTATTTCCAAGTCAATCTGGTCGAGTCTCTGATACACCTGCCAAGTTTCATCGTCCTAGCACAGCTGGAAGTACCTTAACCGGGGAACCCTCCCCAACTCTCCCCACAGTGCCCCGATCCTGTCAATACTGTATCTAGGCTTTATGGTTGTTCTTTCCACCAAGTTCCGTCCCGAACCGTTGCACGACATTTCCGGTGCCCCCCCTCCCCACACTTCACCCCTCAACACAGTTATCGGAACCGGTCCTGACTTGAAAAGGAACATATGAGGCACTTGTACTTGTCACACATTCAAAAGTTGTACATGCCACTAAATTCCGGATTCTGCCCCACTCCCCTCACGATGGTGGGATCGTAATCTGGTCGGTCCCTGATATACGTGCCAAGTTTCATCATCCTACCTCAAGTGGAAGTGCCCGAAATAGCGAAAGTTCGAAAGACTGACCGACCGACAGACATTACGATCGCTATAGATGAAACGGCGTTCAGCGAGTTTCAGCTTGTAGCTTGACCACGCGCAACCGTGGCGAACATTCAGATGTATGTGGGACACAAACATGCCACGGAAAAACGCCTTAGACGATTACTTCAGTTTATGATTATATACGCCGGATCGTTCAAATTTAAGCCGAAAGTTGCACTGCTCAAAATACCGTGTTAGGACATCTCGTCACGGGACAACTCGCCACAGCGACAACTGGGAACCTACTCGCCACACTGATAACCTGCCACACCGATAACTTACCACAGTGATAGCTCGCCACACCGACAACTAGCAACAGTGACAAGTATAGCAACAGTATACAGTTAATAGTATATATTGTACTTTTGTGTATGTTAACTTTTTGCTCGTTGACTGACATACATGTTTATTTTATTACAACAAAAACTAATAATCGGCTCTGTCCGTCGCATGTTTTTTTTAATAAATTAAACTGAATTTATCTGAATTTGACACACAGACAACTTGCCACAATGTGACATCTCGCCAAATTTACAGCGTAAAGTTCTGTTACTATTAAAATAGAAGTTTAAGGAAGCAAATAATTACGACAATGTCTCTAACAAATCGATTGCGCTGCTACGACTATAACTATTGACAAACGCTTTCGATCCTCCAATCAGTTCGGCTTTTCGCACAGCAACTGTGCTCCGGCAGTCGGCAACTGAAATGATACGCTCTTCTGTGACAACTTTAAAGATACCTTCATCGCAAAATTCGGGTGGTTTGTTTTATAACAACAAATAAGAATTTCTAACAAAAAGCAGTACATGAATAAATGAATAACTTATCGTTCTATCAACTACCTTTTCAGTTCGTATCACATTTCTTTCCCCTTTAGATTGAACAGTCTCCATCTTAAAACAGTACTGAACTAATGACCGCTACATATCCAACTGTGGCAAACGATCACAATTACGGTCGAGGAACTGAAAGGATCGAGAGCTAGGATCCAAATTCCCTTGGGTCATCTGGGACGAAATTTTTATCGCATTTTTTGTAGATTTCTTTTACCTAAACTATTATTTTTGTGACGAGTTGTACTCAAACCCACTCAAACAAAGCTAAATTAACAAATTATCCAGTGGATGCAACTGAAAGATACGTTAACTCGTTTGTGCCGTACTTTGTTCGTTCGTTTAATAGTTCTTAGGCGTGTTTATCTGGTTATTTGTCATTTGTCATTGGCCATTTTATATCCCCTTGAAAGTGCTATGTTGACTTACCTTTGCTAGCTATCTTTGCTATTTTGGTGAATAAACGATACATATATATATATAGAAGAAAAGTTGGTCGCGTGGCGAAATGTTATTGTGACCAGTCGTTCTTGTGGCGAAGTTATCGTAAGGGGAGTTGTCGGTGTGGCTAGTTATCGATGTGGCGACATATCTGTTTGACAACTTGTCGGTTCCCAGTTGTCGCTGTGACGAGTTGTCATAGAATCCGGAAACGCAGCAAAAAGCAGATCAACAAAATTACGTACTTGTCAATGGAGGGGTAGGCTCAGCTTTCTTAGAAGGTTCAGCCTTCTTTTCAGCCTTCTTAGTGGGTTCAGCCTTCTTCGTAGGCTCCGGCACAAAGGCCGCCTGCACTTTAGCAGGCTCGGCTGCGACCGGAGCGGCTGTAGTGGTCACTGGTACTTGATCGGCGACAACAGTAGGAGTGCGCGGTGGCTCTGGTTTTGGTTCCGATTTGCCCTTGGCCTTTGAAGCTGCCTTCGAATTCGCGCCCTTTTTGTTGTCCTTGGCGCGGGTAAGCTAAAACATCGAAAAGATCTGTCAAAGCTTTGTCTTTTAAGCTGCTTTCACATTGACGCGTCGTTGCGTATGCGTGTCTTGCGTTGCGTACAGGTTGCTCAGCGTATCTTTCACACCTGCGCGAGAAGCTTTCGCACTGGATGCTCATTTACGTTTTCCTTTCTCTTTTTTTTCTGCTGAATTTAATTTATTGCACTATAGTAGCAAGTTTTTCTTCATCATCAGCATTTTTTTTTCTTTTCTTCAAAAACTTATTTTCCGCTGACAAATCTGATGCGTACGCCCCAACGCAACGCACTTGCGATGCGTTTTATTTGTCTGCGTAAGCTCTGCGTTGCGTCGACGCAAGCACGACGCAGAGGTTGCGTAGCTTAGTGTGAAAGGCTCAACGCGTCAACGTAAAAGCGGCTTTATGCGCTATTTCTGGTAAAAACCAAGTATAAGCCACTTAGGTCAAGCCAACAGGTCTACATTTTACTCTTTTTCTCTTGGCGAGTGGGGCACAACTATTCGCAAAAGGTAGGGTTAGGGGGAGATAAGGTTGGTTTAACAGCTATCGGGCAGAGGCTGACGACTTGGTTTTAGCCGATCTGGTGGGAAAAAGGGTGTGTTCCCACCTCTTACCATTACTACCACTATCCTCCTCACCCGTATCGATGGACAGTGGTGGGAGAGAGTGGGAATCTAAAGGTATTATTTCTCATCATATTAGCTGAAAAATAACAGTAATAGGATAAACATTAATTTTGAAAGGATCGTCCGGTCTACCACAAAACCCTTATTTTGGGATACCCTACGCCTAAAGCTAGATACCCTATGCAAAATGCTGGGCACCCTAGCCCTGACCTACTTCAGTATAAAGGAATTGTGATTAGCTGATTTCTGAACTTCACACAAATGATCAATATATTTTTGAGTTACGGTATCTATGGGGCATCGGGTAACAGGGGTTTGTGGTAACCTGGGCTTGTCCAGCTACCTCGCAGTGGCAGGGACCGATTATGTTCTACAAATGTTATAATTAGGATTAAAGGCCGTCCCACCCATCAAGTTATCCAGAGCTCCTCATTGGTTCGTCCACACGATTTCCCCCTCCAATACCAAACAGGGCCCGGATCCCCCCGATATAAAAACAGTATATTTAGGGCTTAATGCGTCATGCCCGGCAAGTCCCGGGCCAAACCCCTCTACCCTGACCGTGACAAGAGATTTTCAGGATCCTGTCCAACCCTCCGAAGTTCGCCAGATCCGGTATGGATCTACAAATGGTAGATTTGGGACTATACCCGTGTACTTTGTCAACTATCAAGTTCCATCGAGATCGGGTAGCATATCAGAAAGCTACGAATGCCACAAGAGTTCCGGGGACCCCTTCCAAACCTCCCCCCAGTACCCGGTTGGGTCAAAATCCATAGCCTCACCTCAACATTCTGGACCTGCTTCTGGACTTCCTCTTTGACTAGTTCTGGTTCTGGTACGACTGGTACGGCGACTTCTGGGACGACTGGTGCAACAACTTCAGGGACAGGTGCTGGTTTGGCTTCTGGTTCAGCTGCTACAGTTACTTCAGGGACTTTCTTCGCTGACTTTTTTGGCTGGTGAGCAGGGGAGCTGTCAGAGCTGGAAATATCTACAAAAAAAAAAATATAAAAATTCTAATTTGCGTAAGATTACATCATAAAGCTCACCATGGTTGCGTAATTTTACATTTAAATATACAATGCAGAAATCTGACGGGGGAGGAAAACTCAGTGGCGAAAGACTAAGATGCATATCCTCGGTATACGGAGCAGTTCCCAAATCCTTTGCTCTGTTCATGAAGGGGATACATCTGCCACGTCTGTCAGCTGATTCCAGGGGCGTCATTTTGCGAAAATCTAGTGCGCAGCGGTGTCATTCCGGGTCAGTGGCGAAACGACACTGTCAGAAGTTTCATAACAGATAACAGAAGGATGCGCGCTTTCAACCGACAGTGCGTAACATGAAATTTTATACAGAATTGCTAGGAAGAGCCAGAAAAGCATCTATTGACTTTTTTGTTTGTCATCATGATGTCGGAAAATTCAGCAGATGCGTTTTCGGGTTTTTCGGCTCTTGCTGATGGCAACACGTTTTATATGCATAAGATTTTCAAGCACAAGAGACAACATCCGAGGTGTTGTCTGTTACGAAACTTGAACGTGTAGGGGAACGCACCGAGAAAGCTTTCCTAATTCTGGTTCTGGTACCGAAAATGCTCCGCTCCGTTGATAAATTAGGAAACTTGTTATCGATAGATCGGCACTCCTTGTCGCGCGATAGCGGCAGCGGCACTTTTTGTCGGTATAATTCGGTAAAATCGGGCTTACCCCCCCCCCCCCAAAACGGGCTAGTTTCGCCACTGTTCCGGGTCATTAGCTCGGCTAAGAAAGGTCACAAGTTTGGTGAAAGAGCTTCTTAAGATCATCTTTTCACAACTAACTGTCATAATTCTGTCAAATCATGTTTCTCAGAGATTTTATTATTTGTCTTAGGTAGGAGCGGTAGTTGGGTAGGTGCTGCGTGTGGTTCGGACACATGTTTTGCATATCTAGGTCCTCTGTTCTCATCACCCATAAGGTTTCATTCGAATTGGTTCACCCGTTCGCAACCTACGGAAGTCATTAATTTACGGATTCCCCTTCTATAAACTCCCTAAAAAATGGTCGGATCCACGAACATAAGATTTCTTAAGGCATTGTGTCGGGTCATTTAGTCTATTTCGTCTTGTCACTAATATGCCTGCCAAGTTTCATCGTCCTTGGTCAATGGCATATCTGGAAGTGCCCAAACTCGCGATCACCGGAATTTCGTGAAACCCCTTCCAACTCCCCCCAGAGAGCCCCGATTCGAGCTAGTTCTGTCAAGAACGTGACTAGCTCCCCCCCCCCCCCCAATCCCCCCAGAGGTACCGGATCCGGTCCGAACTTGACATGGAACATCTGAGGCGATAGGTCTGTCCATTGTCCAATTTTCATTCAAATTCGATCACCCTTCCAAAACTTACGCATGCCACTAGATTCCGGATTCCCCATCTCTCCAGTCCCCCCATAATTATCGGATATGGGAAACGACTGTTATCAAGTCAGTCTGTTCGGGTCCCTGATACGCCTACCAAGTTTCGTCGTTCTAGTACCGAACTCGCGGGATCACCGAACTTGGATACCCCCCCCCCCCATTCCCGCCACAGTGCCAAAATTCGGTCCGGTTATGTCAATGATCATGAATTGGGCTTGTTCTTCCCACCAAGTTTCGTCTCGATCCCCTCCACTCTAAAAGTTTCCCAAGATTTTCGGTTCCCGCTCTAACTCCCCCCAAAGTCTTTTCAAATATCAAGGTTCATTAAGACCCGATCACCCGTTCGAAAGTTATACATAACACAATTTTCCGGATTCCCCCTCCCTCCACTCGCCCCCCAGATGGAAGTACCCGAACTAGCAAAACAAGGACTGATCGACTGACGGACGGACAGAAACTGTTATTGCTATATGGCACTAGGCCGAAGGGCAAGTGTCATTAAAACTAATGTATCCATTACCAGCAACTTCAAGGTTTTCTGTCCTCTTCTTCTGCTTTCTGTCGCGTGTTGGAACTTGGATCCAGTTGCCTGAAAAATTACAAAGCTTTGAACTGCAATAAGATTGACAAAAACACTTCATTGAGTAACAAGTAATGGGTACCAAATGTAAGTGGAAAATTCCACTTTTGATATTATTTTGTCTTGACAACAGATGGAACTTCTGCAGAACTTTATTTCCTAAAGAGGGCCTCAAAAGTTGCTGTTTATATGACAATGTCAGCAAACTTGTCCTTCAATCAAAGTTCCCTGAAAGTGGCTAACACCTTTCCTCACCATCGTGATGCGACTCGGTGAAGATGGGATTCTTAATTCCCTTCCATAAGCATTGGTCACATAGTTAACTATACAGTGTCTGTGATTTTCAACCATTACCATGTAATCCTTGCAAAGATTTTCAATATTTTAATTTTTATTTCTGTTTTTGCTCAGTATCGATTGCTATGTAGAAGCACTGGTCACATAGTTAACAATACAGTGTCTGTGATTTTCAGCCATTACCATGTAATCCTTGCAAAGATTTTCAATATTTTAATTTTTATTTCTGGTTTTGCTCAGTATAGTTGCTATGTAGGACAAGAATGTCTCACGCCTAAAATCTTGGCGAGTATTGGAAGTGCCCCACAAGAGAGGATTGGTTTTTGTCAAGCAGAAGCTTTACAATGGGATGAGGATCAATATGTCCAGGTTTTAATACAGATTAACCCACAAACAGTTGGACGTGCAGAAATGGATACAATAAAGAGTACTTCTGGTGGCTGCCAAATGTGCAGAAGTCCCTTAAATTGAAATTTGAAGGACTTTTGATTAGTTACTATACCAAAACCCACCCATTATAGGCAGAATGTCATAAAGTCCCAATTTAACCCCTCCAGGCTAAGATTGCCAAGAAGTGTAGCTCACTGAACTCCAAAGCCGAAGCCCATACAACCCTTCCTTGTCACCTATCAGCATTGTTTTGTACACAGTATTTGTATATTTACTGAATTCTTGTAGAAAATAATCTTGTTTGTTCAGGGGCGGATCCAGCCTTCCGTTCTAGGGGGGGGGGCGATTCTTACCGAAAAGAGTGGGGGTAGTGTCCTTTTTGTCGGCCACAAGGCTGATTTTTTTCGCGTTTTAAGTGTCACTGTCGGTCTCTTAATTAACAAAAATTTGGTTTTCATATATTACAATAATGGTAAAAACTGTAATTGATCAACTGACAACTGCTTACAAGAAAAATTCAAGCTCCTGGCTCCACTTGTAAAAAGATTTTACAGTCTAGTTACAGTAGTTAGAACATGCATTAATGCAGACTTCCGTAAGTGCAGTAAAACAAAACAAAAAATTACAGCCAATCTAGGGGGGTGCGATCGCCCCCCTCGCCCCCCCTCTGGATCCGCCCCTGTGTTTGTTGTATTTCCTGTTCTAGTTTTCACTCATGCAAGCACCATATATCAGCTAATCTATCTAGGGCCTTCTGTTTCATTCCTCAAAGAAAGTTCTGTGTAGCATCTTTTCCATTTTTCTCATATTCTTTCCTTTTTTAACTACTTTGAATAAATGAAGGGTGAAATTGCTTACCATCAATGGCATCTTGTGGCTCAGCTGCAATTTTCTCAGCAACTGGAGCTGCTTTGGGCTTCTGCTTAACAGCTTCCTTGGCAGCCTTTGAAGAGGATGCATTGTTGTTGCTCTCAACTGGTTTGGACTTTACAACTACCTTGTCAGACGGCTCCCCAGATGCAACTTGACCATTCAGGACTGAAGATTTCTGTGGAAAAAAAAATAATCTTAGGACTATCTCTATACCTCAGCAGAAAGCAGGAGATATAGTGCACCAATATATACCTGCTGCCACTATTTTGATTGCAGTTTTGCAAGGACATGGTGTACCAAAGCCAGTTACTGAGCACCTGCATGAGCCACATCTTAAATTGCCCTTGTGGTGTTATCAGGTTGTAGGCCTATATGGTTAATAAAATTTCACAAAAATCCAGTAACCGATTTCATTTGTAATCACTAACTCGAATCACTGGCTTAAAGATGCACGTTCTGTCAAATTCTGATTTGCCAATCTTTGGTTTACTTGTTTAACAGTGTATCAAGAAATTGCAATGGGTAGGCTAATAGTTAACTTGGACAAATAGCTACTGATTTTCTGTTTGGGACAAAGCAAGAACAAAAAACTCCAAGCACAAGCTGGAAGTTAAAGCTTTGAGTTCATAGTTTTAGAGCTGTGAGTGCATAAAACAAGCTTTCAAAAAATATCCCAAACAAATTGTTTGACAGAACAATATTCACAAGGATTACTGTAAGGTCCCGTACTAATTTGATAACACAGACATAGCTTGCAATTTGTCAGCTACATTTTATTAGAGCTATATTTTTGTGATTCTTAGCAAGGGTGCTCTTCAGGCCCCAGCTGGAAATGAACTTCTTTGTCATTCAGTTCATTTTCAAGCTTGAGCCTGAAGAGGACCCTTGCCAGGACAGGCCAAAATATAGCTCTAATAAAATGTAGCTGGTATATCCATTTTGCAGTGTCAAATATGATTTACAGACTGCTTGGGCTGAAGGAATATATAGCTTGCAAAGCCTGGCCAGGGCTAGGAATTTATTTGATGAGAAGTGAAATACTGGTGTTATAGTCTCCCCTACAGTAGGAGCTCAAAAGAACATCGAAAATAAAAAAAACACATTACAGGATAAAAAAATTAATGATTCTCGATGCAAAAAACAACAACCAGAAACACTTGATTATCAGCTGATTTTAAGTTTTTCATTTACTATTCCCAGTACAACTTTTTGCAGGTGTAGTCTATTGGTTCATAAACCAAGGTTGTCTATAGGGAGAAATGTTCAAAGATAAATATATCTCCTGTACTTGCAAATAATTGAAGTCTTCTTTAGATTTTATACTACCACTTTTATGGCTCTAAACAGTCAAATAAAAATAAGAAATTACAACTTAATATCAGTAATAAACATAGTCTTAAAAGTTTTCTTCAGACATAAGGAATATCAGGTTGTTCCTAATTTCATACGACTTTTCTTCCATGTTCCTTTTCTTCTTATTGGATACTTTGAACTTTGGACCTGCTTTGGCCACTGTAATTTTATGGCTGAAGCGTGGAAAAGCAACTGAGCAATAAAAGCAGAAGATTAAAATAAGGTTGTGTATGGCTTTAACATGACTCCCTATTTTATTGTCTGCTCTCATTATTAACGAGCATAAAAACTTACTAGGCTAATCTCAGTCTACCACAAACCCCCTGATTTTGGAAAAGCCTATGCCAAACTGGGACAGTCATCCACAAATCCTCAATTTTAGGGCATAGTGCCCCAACTTCTGGGCATGTACCAACATATGGACATGGTGCCCAAACACTGGGGCACTATTCACTGTAGCAAGGGCATGGTACCACCATACAAATCTGCTTGAAAAGCTAATTTCCATTCTTGATTCTCAATTCAACAGATTTTCATGGGGATACCATGCCCTTCCTTCAGGGCATGGTGCCCCAACATATGAGCACCATGCCCATACATTGGGAACATGCCCAGAGGTTAGGGCACCATGCTCAAAAAATTATGATTTGCGTAGGACTGTACTGGGACCCAGTAAAAATACTGATGATCTGAGTGAAGTTCACAAATCAACCAATCAGAATTCATCTGTAGTCAGGTAGGTCAAGGTTAGGTTACCAACAGCTATCCAGCGTTTGGCATAGGCTATCCAGCATTAAGCATAGGCTATGCCAAACGCTAGATACAGCTAACCAGCTTTTGGCATTGGAGGGACCGCAT
The DNA here is from genome assembly GCA_023053575.1 of Branchinecta lynchi. NCBI lineage: Eukaryota > Metazoa > Arthropoda > Branchiopoda > Anostraca > Branchinectidae > Branchinecta > Branchinecta lynchi. The sequence goes on along the minus strand of JAKZAP010000011.1, from coordinate 11,292,010 downwards.
CGCTTGACCACAATAGACATCTTACAATGAAGTACATTTATTGGTTGTGGCAAAGATGTCAAGCGGGAATCATCATTTTGAAACACTTATATACAGTAAAGGTATGCTTATGCGAACGTCTGCTAACAGTGAGCCATCACCGTAGAAAAAAAAATAAAACACAAACCAGGCATTTTTTACTATGAATATTTGAAATAACCACTCACGCTCTTGTCATATTTTGAATATTTGTCAAATTTTGAATATTCATCGCTGAAAGTGACTCAACTGAAACCTAGTTTTCTTTTTATAATCTAAAAAGTTTGTCATGAGGAACGAACATTCAACAGAGAAGATGGCGGTCTGAACTTGCAGATGCCTTCAGAAGAGGAAGGACCTTTTTATTAAATTCAAAATCAAAGAAAGTTAATTGAATTTCTACTTTAAGTTTGTGCCAGGATAACCCTGAAATAGTTGGTTGTTAGCTGATATAATTTTTTTATTTTTCTTTTTACTTTTTTATATGCAAGTAAGAAAGCCAAGGTAGTGAAACAGTTAAAAAGTGGCATACCTCTACTGTAGCGGAAAGTAAATGTTATCTCCTAGATGGCATCTTTGGGGTTTGCTTATACAGATTAAAGACAACATTCAAGTTCTTCTTAAGTAGCTGAAATAGGTAAAACATAAGCCATTGAGTATCTCCCCAGCATAGGATATCCAAAAATCAGGGGTTTGTGGTGGATGGACTAAGACAAGTAAGAACTCCACCTACATACATCAACTCTACCACATCCTATATAGTGACCATACACAGGCGTTACAATTACATGGGCATCCATCAAAACCCATGCAAGACGAAGATTTATTTCTTAAAAAAATGTAGTCAAGGCCAAGCTGAGCTAACACTGAACTGACACCTGGTAATCTTAGGCTTGTAAGAAAAATGATCTTACCTTTTCTTTGGGTTTGACTTTCAGCTTTTCTTTTTTTTTTTTATCAACTGTTTTCTTTTCCTCACCGAGTAGCAAGTGCACAGGTGGTTCGGCAACTTGCTTAAAACCATAAGAAAATATGAAAACGGCAACAATAATAACGGCCACAACAGGCACGAGGATCTGGAGCATTTCTAGTCTAAATTAGTAAACTCTCTTGGATAATTTGGAAAAAGTACGTTGCTGTTGTTTGAGAATTAATTAATATATGTTGCTGGTAATGAAAGTGGTAGAAGAGAGCGATTGCAATACCAGCATATTGAAAATCCAGTAGTCGTGACAATTCTGTCACATTTTTAGCTACTTTTTTATTTAGCACAGCCAAATCCACCAGAAATATCTCAAAAGACAATTTAAATGGGGATATCTCTTACAAATTGCAAGTTTTAATAGTAGGAAGTAAAGCAGGTGGTATTTGTATTTTACGAAAGATTATAGGGATTTCTTTTCTGCCGACAAGCTGTTTTAGCAAATGTTTCAAACGGGAAAATAGACGCTGTGGTGAGTTCACTTGTTAAATGATTCTTTGTTAACTTTATGGTCTACAGAAAATGTAGGCACTGGTCGCTTTTTCTACGAAATCAAACATCAGTGCGTGTCATATCCAGTAATAAAGTAGAAGCATTCTTCTTTGAACACTTTCAAATTTTGGACTAGGCTACCGAACCTTTTTGTATCTAAAACAATCAGGTGGGAATGGGAAATCTATTAGCTAGTACCTGCTAAGAGCCAAGGGCATGTCCCACCCTACTCAGTCAACCACAAATCCATGATTTTTGGATACCCTATGCCAAACGCTGGCTGAAAGCTGGTTATGTCTAGCGTTTGGCATAACTTACTCTATGCCTAACACTGGATACACTATGCCAGGTGCTAGATACTGTAACTCAGTAAAATATTGATGATTTGAGTGAAGCTAAAAAATCAACCAATCACAACTCCTTTAATAAAGGAAGGTTAGGGTTTGGTTACCAACAGGTATCTTGCAGGTATCCAGCGTTTGGCAAAGGCTATCCAACCTTAGGCATATCCCCCTCAAACTCATTATGCCAAATGCTAGATATATCCAGTGTTTGGCATAGCCTAGGGTATCCAAAAATCAGGTATTTGTGGTAGACAGACCCTACTTAAAATAGTTACTATGCACAATCTCACAAATTCTGGCTTTTGCTGTTAAGGCTGGAACGATTTTTCTGTTTTTCAGCAGAATCTCATGCCACAGGCAAATCTCACCAATTGTGTTACAAAGATGCATAGTTACTATTTCGAGAAGATTGGAACGGTCAGCATAGTAACTTCTTATGAGATTGGAACAAAAGTAGTAACTAATTATTAGTTACTGTTTTTGTAGACTTGGAGCATGTACACCGTTCGAACAGTAGTAGCCTAACTATTAGTCTAATAGTTAGGCTACTTTTGTTCGAAGGTTGGAACACTCTCCATATCTTTCAAGTTTTCTTGACATAGAGAATGATAGATAATGAAAGCATCAGAATGATGTATTTTAGCTGCAGTTCATTTTGAAAGTCCTGTTTCTTCTGTTCGGATACAGTATTTGCTGTAGAGTAAGGGTACAAGAAGGAAAATTAAGAGCAAAGATCATGAAATTCAACAATCATAATATTCCCTATTAGCTGTAGAGTAGCCTAAAGGTACAAAGAAGAAATAGAAGGAAAATTAAGAGGAAAGATCATGAAATCCATCAGTCATAATATTCTCAATTCCTAATATTCCCATTTCAGGTTGTAAAGCAAATGAGCAAGAATGAGCGAAACTTAATAAAGATTCAGGTAGTGGCATTAGTTTCGATTTTCAAATCCAGTCAAAATTTTCTGTTTGCTTAATTAGTGTCTCTGTGACTCTGGAGGGAACCTTGCCCTGTTGTCGTTTCTATCAGCATTTCTGCATACTTCAAACTTGCTTGACTGTTTAAAATCTGAAGAATAAAGAAACTGTGACCGGCGAGCAAAAACTTTTTTTAAAAAAGAGATCTTTGACTTACTTTGGTCAAAAATGCAACTAGTAAAAGTACATTGAATTGCATTAATTTGCTTTATCTTATATAACTTATTGTTTATAGTATTGTGCATGAATAGGCCTATTTGTTTTCATCAAATTCTTTTGTGCCATTCAAAGCAGTCATACAAAAATCCTCAGTTTTTGGGCATGGTGCCCCAACGTATGGACATGCTTTTTTTTTCAGCTGTAATAGTAATATACTTCTTTGAATGTGAGTTAACTGTGAGCTGTTCCATTTCATTCACTTGCTTTGACAAAATTTAAATAACAGTCATTCTAAGAATACCCAAATGTTTTTTTTGTGTATGTATGTACAGTTTAGCCCAATCTTCACTGTTCAGAGTTAACTAACATTTAATTTTCAGTACAGTAGTCTACTTATCTAGATTTCCGACTTAGTTTCAGACCTTGGTTTTTTCTTTGCCTCTAAAACAGTTGAATCGGAGATAAAACATAAACAAATCTGAGCAAAAAGAGCAAAAGATATAAGAATAACAAATTTGGGTTTAATTTGACTTTATTTTACTTAAATTGCTCTTTGTAGCCTACTCAGTAATGTGCATAAATGTTGCTAGGTTTGATGTTCTCCAGCATTTTTAGCAACATCAAAATAACATACCTCTACTGTACCTGTCCTAAGTGACAGATTTGGAATCATTGCCATATCCAAAGAATTCATTACCAGTGACTAATTTACCTCTTAACACAGACAGTTCTGGAACCATCTTGAACCAGTCATGAACCATAACTCCAGTAGAGTCAACTATTTTAACTTGGAAGCTTTTAATGTTTTGTTTACTGCCGATATGGAAGTACTCAATGTAGTCGAAAGGCGGAGATAGGAAGTAACAGAGATCACCATATAGCTAGCTCATTAAAAAGTTGGGTCTAGTATTCTCTTCTCCTAGGTTTTAATACATCCATCAGTTGGTAACTAATTGTAAATCTTACAGATGCTACGAACATTGGGTAACTTGGTTGCTCCGTGTGCAGCAGCATTAACGCGTGTTGAGCTCAGAGCAAATGCACCAAGGTTGCTAACTGCTCTGCCCACTCCTAGTGTGTCTTTTGTCAGAGGGTTGAAGCATATGGGTAAAGTTCGAAGACGTTGTAATGACTGTTACTTAGTGAGACGACAAGAAAAGTGGTATGTTGACTGTAAGACTCACCCGAGACACAGGCAAGTAGAGAGGAAGGGGCCAGAATGGCTCAAGTGGACTTACGCTTTTACTTGCCAATCTCCTAAAAGGCCATGGTGAAAAATAGTGTTTGAAAAGCTGTATTTTGTATGAATGACTTTGAACATAATAGTAAATAAATAGTAAAAAAGATGTTGAGTGTGGAGTTAGTTGCAATAGGAATACGTAGCTCAAAAGAGTTTACTGGGTTACTGAAGTAATTGTTCTCTTCAGTTTGACTTTAACTCTGAATATTAGAAAGCAAGCCAAAGGGGAGACTATTTCGATCTAAATTACTAACTCATAATTGGATGTGTTGACTTGTTGCTAATTGACAGCTCTCTTTTCAACAAATCATGCATTTCTACGTCAGAGAGAGGCCACTCGTCAGGCCCTGTGGCTCCAGCATTAATTATGTAAGTCGTCTTTCTGAACACAGAGCTTCCCTTAACAAGCAATCCGAAATGCGTTCTCAGAAAGAGACAAAGACGGCATGATTAAAAGTCAGCCGAGGACCGATAGAGTGAGTATAATATGCTTGTGCTGTATAAAAGACGAAATTTCGGGAACGAGATTTGATGGAACGGTTACGCAGTCTTTGGTAGCTTTCCAGCGACTTATTATTACTTACGATCGTTACTATTCTTGTTAGTATTGCCGTTCCAGAGCCCGCCGTAATAAGTAAATTGGCTCCTCCTACTTATTATTTTCGCTCCACGACTGTTACGATCATTACAATTTACTTATGATGGTCGCGAGCATCATAAGTGATAATACCTATCGGTTCTGCAAGAATTCCCGTAAGAGTGATGACGTATGTTCGCACTGTTATTATTTTCGTTCCCGAGAGCGTGATAACTACCACAATACGGCGCTCGCCCCTCCTCTTATCATCGTAACTTGTAATAACTTCACTGCAACGTTACCTTTGAAGCAGAGGTTTGGCAGTGTTGGCAGCGCGAGTTGGAACCAAGTAGCTGAACGACGGGTGCCAGGCGTGTAATTGAAAGAAACATTACGCTTATAAACTGAAGTTGGGTCTTTGCTAAATGAAAGGTCACTGCTCTTGTATATCCTGCCTAAGTTCTCTCCTGGAGTCAACCACCTTTGAGATAGGGTGATACGCCTGAGTATGCTATACCTACAATTGTAAATGTAAAATTTCAATACCTCAATTTTATCTTGTCAAAATTGCGAATATTCGCGAAAAATGTTGAAAAATCAAAAAACAAGGAGAAAAATTAGACGCTGAGCTTGATTACATTGTTCTACAGATTTTCATCTGTGTCAGGCCACAACTGAGGAACTCACTCAAGATTGTGCTTCCCCCATCCCGTCTCACCGTGCAACAGACCTAAGATTGTCGGTGGGATCTCAAGGGGAATATTTGTAGGATCTCGGGTCTAGCAAATTTCCAGAACCCGTAAACTTACAACAAATCCCTAAAATCACTTAGCGAGATCAACTGGGTATTATTTTTCGTGGAAAAGGAGATCAGATAATTAGGTTTATTCGTAAACTTCCGGCTTTGGCCAGATTCCGAACAGACAGTCTATTCGAGACGAGAATAAATAATATTTCCCGATTCCCCTTTCTTTTTCTGGTATGACAATCTTCCCGTCAGTTCAGGTTTACTGAAGAACTATGTCCCTATCTTTAAGCTTCTTCTTCCTCCCGGTCTACGGCAAAACGGCAGATCCGCTGATGAAATACATAACAGATATGGATTAACCTACATACCCCAAACCAAAACTCCAATTGTTTAAGTTAAATTTCATTATAGACCTAACCAAATATCCCTTTTTGCCGGATTTCGAACGAATTTACTTGTCCGCTGAGAAAGTAAACATCAGATTGATTCAGCACTTATTTTTACTCTGATATCAAATCTTTAATCAACCTCAGAATTATCATTTTTTTAATTCGAACTTATTTCCAGTTTTGGCCGGAGTCCGTGTAAACTATTTGTTCGGCAAGAAGACTAGGTTCGAAAAAGTATTCAGCATGTTTCACTACCTTATTGTACAGCCTCTAATTGACCGTACGTAAAAAAAACTTTATTTTTACCGAATTTCCGGTTATGGCCGGATTCCGGGCTAAATGTCTGTCCGGCAAGAAAATAAGGTTCAGAGGTGGCTTCAGCATGTGCTCTTAAACCACACCAGCCGTATTCATATATCGACCCATAAACCGGTAAGCTTTTAATTTCTCAATAGGCCTGATTCCGGGCGAACCACTTTTCGGGCGAGCAAAAAATGTTCAGATATTATTATTATTATTATTATTATTATTTATTTGAATCCTTCAAAACTGAAGAGTAATGTATAAAAAGGAACAACAACATGTCAGTCAAACTCACACACACTTACATACTAATAAACAGCTGACCGTTAAAGACAATTTAGCCTACTAAATATACAATGAAATACATGAAAAAAAAAAAAAAAAAAAAAAAAAAAAGAGCTCAAAATAAACAAACTAAGCAGGGGACTTTTTTGTGAAAAAAGGAAAAAGGTTGTGATGAAGAAGAATGTTGTCAGCCTTTTTATGAAAGTTCTGAATTTTACCATTTAAAGTTTCCAAAGGATTCTTCACTTTAAAATTCGAAGTTAGGAAAGAGTTACTCGCAGAAATCGGGAAGCCAAGAAGGAATTTAGAGAATTTATAATAAGTAACTTTTAGCGCAGAAAGTTCAGAAGGACGGAAAGAAGAAAAGAAAGCAGACGGAAAAAGAATGTGAGGAAGTGCAACAGCCGTATAAATAGAACCAAGAACATCTCTGCGATACATCCCTCGTAAACGAATAACAGCACCGAATGCTCTTCTTATTTTATCTTGCACATGTTGAATAAGGATAAGTTTCCAATCCCGGGTATTAGATGAGTAAGGGATTCCAAGATACATAACTTTCTCAACAGGGCTGAAAACAATCCCCCCACCACAATCCAGAGGGGAATTCTGTGTGGGCAAACTACTAATCACAAAATAATTACACTTTTCAGAACTAATTATTAGACCCTTCTGCCCCAATTTAGACACTAGAATGTTAAAGTTTTCAATTAATTTTTCCTTTGACCGACTTAAAATAATAATATCATCAGCATATGCTAAAAACGTTACATCACGTGCAAAATGTATTAAAGAAGTCTTAAGCGACCGAAGACAATCTGCCAAACATGCATTAAAAATATATGGTGATAAAATTCCACCTTGTCTAACGCCTTTTCCCACTGAAATTAAATTAGACAGAATTTTTGGGGAACGAATTGCCACTTGAACGTTCAGTCCATTGTACCAGGACCTTAAAGCACGCACAACAGAACGGGGAATACCATTATACACAAGGGATAGAAGAGCAGCCGCATGAGAAATATTGTCGAAAGCACCTTTTATATCAATCAGAAGCGTATAAAGTGGTTGTCCGCTCACTCGCGCATCATTGATTAAAGTGGAAAAAGTAGCGTGCGCGTGATCGCAACCCATACCCCTTTTAAATCCAACCTGGTTCAACCCGACATCAAGGCCTTCAAACATATTTTTAAAACACATTTCAAAAAGTTTACTAATAATACAACCCTTGGTTATTGGTCGATAAGAACCGCAAGATTTTAAATCCTTCTTTCCATTTTTTAGAATAGGGGAAATCAAACCAGTTTTAAAAGATGAAGGAACACGACCTACCGATAAAATTAAATTAAAAAAAGCAAGAAGAGTTAAAAGGAACGTTGGGGATACAAACTTGAGATGGTTTGAAAGAAGCCCATCATGGTCAGGCGATAATTGGAACTTAAGTTTCTTTTGAGCCAAAAGTAAATCTTGATGTACAATTACGTGGTCAGAAGGAAAGTCACTTAATATAGAGTCTAGCTCAGTTACGTCAGAAGGAAAATCGTTAGACGAAGACAGGGTGGACTTAAAATGTGTTTCCCAATCAGCAACAGACGGGAAAGAATCAGGTGGTGGTTCACTTAGATGCTTAGACCTACGTAGCGCTTTCCAAATTTTAAGCTTATCAAGATCAGCATCACGAGACGCCTCCTCCATAAGGCAGTTATTGTGTTGCCTAAGTTTGGCCTGAAAAATAGCCTTCTTTTCTTTCATCCACCGGAAGGAAAGTCCATCATTCAGCGTGTATTCTTAACCCTGATGAATCTCTAATATAGGTACTTCAGAATATACTTTTGTTTCAACCAAATTTCCATTTGTGCCGGATTCTAGACGAACTGCTTGTGCGGCGAGACCATTAGCTCCCCCACCCCTCCTAAATATAGGGTTGTCTACGAACTTAATATCCATCTGGTTTTGGGCCCCAAAAACTTATTTGGGCATGATTGCATGCCGCGTTTGGGTATAACCGTGTACTGTCTGAGGCGCGAATCTCCCATGAATTTCAGCGAAAACTGCGAATATTCGCTATATTTTTCAATCCTTTTTTTTTTCAACTTCGCGAAATATTTCAGTTTTTCGAAATTTTTGCAATTTTCGAAAGGCCTCCGAATATTTCAGTTTTGCGAATATCCGATTCAGTTTTACAGTTGCAAAATTCGCATTTTACATCCACACAGTACCGTACCTGCAACTGAAGCGTTTTAGCCACTCAGATTATAAATAATGTTTGTAATAAAAATAGACACTGACAACGCAACTTTATAAATAGAGATTCACACTATGTACAAAAGAAAGGTGACTTTACTGAGTATCTTGACATGGAACGGAGTCCTTGTCCATCTGTTTGCTTTCCTTTAACCTTGTAACAGTTGCGTTTTTGATCGAAGTTTTGTTCACCGTTCGCTTAGCCGGCTGCTGAATTTCCGTTTTTGACCGCCGTCGAAGTTCACCGTTTGCTTAATTAGTGTTTTTACGACTCCGGCGGTCGTTGCCAGGTCGACGTTTCTTCGACGATTCAAGCAAACTTCGAACTTGCTACCGCACGAAGTTCGACGGTTAGAGTTTGAAGGACGAAGGAACTGTGACCGGCGACCAAAAGCGGTATTTAAGCAGAGACCTTTGGGGTTGAAGGTAACTTCAAACTTCGATCAAAAACGTAACTAATATAGCTTTTGTCAAGGAAGCTCGAGAAAAGCTTTTATCTGTCCCACGACGGCTCTTTGAGCGTGTTCCATCCTACTTACCGTAGTTACTACGCATGACGTCACGAATTCTGGATTTTTGCCGTCAAGGCTGGAGCGATTTTTCTATTTTCCCGCAGAATTTCAGACCACGGACGAATCCTACCAATCACGTTACAGAGATCCGTAGTTACTACGCTTACTACGGTCCCGAGCGTGGTAAGCAAATAGTTACTATTAGTTACTATTTCGAGAAGGTTGAAACGGTCAGCGTAGTAACTTTTGGTGAGGTTGGAACGGAAATAGTAACTAATGGTTACTGTTTGTAGAAGGTTGGAACACAGTCTTTATGTCTGTCAGACAGTACCTTGACTAGGCTACTATTCACTTGCTCGATTTCTTCTCCTTCTTCGGCATTGTCTTGCCGGAAAAGGCAAGCTCGTCAGAAAGCTCTCGAAACCTGGATCGAGAGAATGCGTGCGTCGGCTTTTCGTTTTTCACTTTGTACATAATGAATATAGCAACAACACTAGCCATGAACTGAAGTGCACCAATGGAGGCTAATCCTGTTACCCAGCTGGCTTTGTTTTGTTCAAACCACGTCTTCAGTTTCTCACTGCATCCAACTTCGTACTAAAAAGAAGAAAAACATTAGTTGCGGTTTTGCAGATACCATGGTATCTGATACCACGGTCTAAAGTCGTGTTTGCAGTTATCGTGGTATCAGAGACCACGGTCAAAAGACATTTTTGAAGTTGTCGTGGTATCTTGCCAGTTATCGTGGTATGATACCACGGTCGGACCGTGATAACTGATCGTGGTATCTAAAAATTCATCTCAGGGAGTCTAGTTTTCTGTCGAATTGGTGGGAAAAAAGTTATGTCACTCTAGATGTACGTGGATATCAGTATTATTTTTTGGATGATTTCTAAAAGCTGAAAGCCGGCAACTGTCGTTTTTGCAGAGCAACCGTATTTCAGATACCACGGTAACAGCAAAAACGGCTAATTACAGATCCAGTTACCGTGGTAACAGATACCAAGGTATCTGCAAAACCACAACTATTATCTTTTACTTTTCCAATCTGTTTAGTAAACTGAAATTTTGCCTGGTCTTTAGTATAGAAAGATGATGATAAAAACCTCTGTCTCTCAGCTACTTGGACGGCCTGAAATCCGCCATTTTCTTCCGTAAATACCGATCGGGGGCTTATTTGCGAGACCTTAGTTGCGTTTTTGCTGATACCATGTGCTGATACCATGGTATCTGTTACCACGGTTTAAAGTCGTTTTTGCAGCTATCGTGGTATCTGATACCACGGTCAAGAGGCGTTTTTGCAGTTATCGTGGTATCTGGCCAGTTATCGTGGTAACATATATTCAGATACTACGGTCCGACCGTGGTAACTGGTCGTGGTATCTGAAAAGTCATCTCACTTTCATCAAATTTTGTCAGATTCATGAGAAAGAAGTTTAGCACTTAATGATGTAACTGGATATCTGTTTTTGGGATCCCAAAACGTAAGTGGAGGGATACCTATGACATCACAAAAGTTGTCCGTCTGTACGCACTATAACTCTCGAAGGGAATGAGATATTTTGATGAAACTTGGTGTGAGGATTGTTTGGGTCAAGAGTAAGGTCAAGTTCGTAGATGGGCTCTGTAGCCCTACATTTAGCTGTGGGGGAGGGTGTTTAATTTAAGGGGCAAATGAAATATGATAGTCGATTATGGAGTAAGAAGACATGCTGAACACGATGGTGAAAACCATTTTGTCATCGAACAAGTAGTTCGCCCGGAATCCGGCCAAAACCGGAAAGTTTGTTAAAAGTTAAAGTTATATTTGAAGTTGATTAGATGTTCGATTAAGGGATAAGAAGACATGCTGAAGATGATGGTGAAACACATTTGTTCGCCGGACAAGTAGTTAGCCCGGAATCCGGCAAAACCGGAAAGTCTGTTTAAAGTAAAAGTTTTATTTGAAGTTGATTAGATGTTCGATTTAGGGATAAAAAGACATGCTGAACACGGTGGTGAAAACCATTTTCTCGCCGGGCAAATAGTTCGCCCGGAATTCGGCCAAAACCGGAAAGCTTGTTCAAAGTAAAAGTTTTATTTGAAGTTGATTAGATGTTCGATTTAGGGGTAAGAAGACATGCTGAACCCTTATGTGAACAGTATTTTCTACCTGGACAACTTGTTCGGCCGGAATCAGGCCAAACCGGAAAATTTGTTAAAAGCAAAAGTTTTATTTGAAGTTGATTAGATGACAGATTTAGGGGTAAGAAGACACACTGAATCTGTATATGACAACCTTTTTTTTACCTGGACATATAGTTCGTTTGGAATCCGTCTGCAAACGGATTTTTTTTTTATAAGTTAAAGTTTTACTTGAAGTTGATTAAATGTTCGTTATACGGATAAGCAGATACGCTGAATTCGTTTCTGAACTTTTTTTTTGCTGGACAAGTATGGTAGTTCGTTCGCAATTGTCTGGATCAAATATTAGATTTTTGGGATCCCATCGAAACCTTTGGTCATGTTTCTTTTGGGATGACTTCGAAAGTGCAATAGTCGTTTTTGCTGAGCACCGTATATCAGATACTACGATAACTGCAAAAACGACTAATTGCAGATCCAGACGATCCAGTTACCGTGGTAACAGATACCATGGTATCAGCAAAAACACAACTCTTGTACATCATCTGTTTTCCATGGCACCATTGGGTTACGTTGCAGAGACATGAGAAGTTTCGGGTAAAGTGATCGTGATCACTTGAGTTGGGAATCGCGTAGTCTGAGCAAGAATCCATTGCGAGAAAGAAGATACTGATGTATGCTACACAGTAGTATTTTAAGTTCTTGGTCATAGGAATCAGATATCAACTCCGGGCTCATTTATCGCGGTGAAGCGAAGGCTAAACTGTATAGACAGCCGTTCTTCGATGAATATTACTCACCATTTTGCTGGATGGCGCTCCAATGTCTTCGCTTTGTTCATCTGTGCTTCCCTCTAATACATAGCAGGAGTCGTCTGCGCCGAAGAGATCTGGGACTGATTCGTCGGCTGTGCCATCAAAGCCACAGCATTCCATCTAAAATTTCACTGTTGGTTACAAAAAGTGGTAGGCTAGAAAAGCCAAACAGTTCAAACTTCGATTGATCCTTCAATAGCCAATAGTAGTCTCTAACTGGAAAGGGAGTAGGCTATTAGTTTCTTTTCCAGACGCGTGTGAACTTAGGTTGGGATTACGAGCATGGGAAGTTGCAATCTTACCTTGGTTTGGATGAGGTTCCTGGTTCCTTGGTTGATATCCGACCATCCGTGGGCTATGATGTCGTTAACCTGAAAGTCCAAAAAGGTTAAATTTGACCTGTCTGATTGGGCGGCCCTAACCTGATGCATTTTTACCTTTAAAGCACACATGAACAATGAAACCATACTTGAACACACCATGGAGAAAGCATTTACAGACATGGCCACGGAGAGCGTTCTTCTCCTGAGCATGACGTTTTCAAAATAGGGACGTTCGTTTCTGGAGGTTTGCACATGCAGACTCCAAGACAAAAAGCGCAATTCATTCAAATCTTGTACAGCGCTGGCCGGATCGCATTGGAATTTCTTCTAGATATACCTTTGGGCTGAACTGGTTATTAATATTCCAGAAGAAGGGTTGATTGGAGATATTTGTTCATTTCTAAAATTGTTAGGTACTGAAATGAGGACAGATGCAAAATGAAAGCAAAAATCATAGCTTGGAAACACCATTTCGTATTTGGACTGGGTTTTCTGCAGGCAATGTCAACGGAAGTCATACAGATAGAGATGATACTTGGTACTCTTCATTCAAATGTCCTTTAAAGACCGGAACGCGACCCTTCTCAGGAGCGTACGAATCCCGGTCCTACTTTGCACGCGTGCCTGTTGTTGTCGTTGCAAGACACAAAGAGAAAGAACGATGACTTTCCGCGGAATAGATACAGCACACCGCATCCCAAGCACCCATTCCTATATACCATTCCTATATTCATTCAGCGCTCGAGCTGTGCACACGTCAAGGCATCTCTCTCAGAGACGTCGGTGAAACGTCGGAGCCACTAACTAGGATTTTGGATTTACAGTCTTCTACCTGCATTTGCTGAAAGCGGGGGGCTGTACCTGGGTACTGTTATCGCCCCCTTGGAGTAAGTCTTCCTTCCATGCAATTTCTACAGGATGTCGCGACGAAACCTTGTCAACGAGCTCCTATGCTTCTGCGTGAATAAGATCGATAATACTCCGATCGCTATTCTTAGCAAAATCTGCTATGAGTTTTACAGTCCGGAAGAAGTAGCAAAAGCGAAAAATGATCTAGCGTCAGTACTAGATGATGACGATCGTAATACCTTCGCTGATCGCATAATCACGACAAAAAGGTCGAAACAAATTATTTTGGACGATATACTATTCCTACTCCAGAACATGAATCGTGGAAACCTGTTCATATTTGCGCAGAATCTTTCAAGGCTACCACCAATGTCTATGGAGAACTGCGATCTTACTTCTATTTTAACTTCGTATTCCATTCTCCAAGCAAAAATCGAAGAACTGAGCGCATCGCTTACGGACGTCCAAGCGAAGTTGCTATCGAAAGATGACGTCACGAGCATCATAGCATCCACTATTCCAACGCGGAATATGAATGATACGCGTTTGCTCCCTGGTCTTACTTCGCAGGCGCCAGCTGATACGGCTCCGAGCACGGTCGCCTCGGGAGAGCAGCGTCAGGAATCTATTTCCGTTGATGACGGCCGATCAAATACAAATCCGTCTCGATTGCGATCTGATAGCAGGAGAAGAGGTGGGTCGATTCGTGGAAGGTCGTTCGCGGACGTACTTCGCGGGAATAATGAGGTACCGAGGGTACAAAAACAAGGTCCTAAAGTGGTTGTGGGTTCTCAGACCCGTGGCAGATTCGGGGGGGTGAAATCGGCCCTTGAGTCCAAGTTCATCAGTGTTTTTGTTGCCCGTTTGGACTGCAGTACTACAGAGGCCCAATTGTCTGAGTTACTCATTCGAAAGCTAAAGTGTCCCCGGGAAAGAGTTGAGTGTACGAGAATACAAGCTAGAGCGACAAGCAGTGCGTCATTCAAAGTGACGATGCCTGCCATTCACCGGGACGAAGTGATGAGCGACAAGTTTTGGCCAGCTGGTGTACTAGTGAGGAAATTCTATGAGTCTCGGCAACCGGCTAATCCATCCCCAACTCCACAACTTGATGAACAGTAGATTAAGGTGTGTTACGTATAACTGTCGGTCGATCCGAGCTAACCAACACGAGGTTCTTGAGCTTCTAGAATCTGCGGACATCGTGTGTCTACAGGAGATATGGCTGATAGATTGTGATCTAAATATGTTACAATCACTCCACCCTGATTTCTATGGGATTGGTGTGTCACCGGTGCTAAGTTCGGAAGGCCTAGTTGGCAGACCTTATGGAGGTGTAGCTATTTTGTGGCGTAAGTGCCTAGGATCCCAAGTTTCCATGTCTGATTTGCCGGATGATAGAATGATAGGGGTTACTTTCCAGTCGCTGGCGTTCAAGATCCTTTTTATAAATGTGTATATGCCTGTATGTTGTGCCGAAAATGAGCCACTGTTTTTAGATTGTCTAAGTCGTCTTCAAGGATATATTGAGTTAGGTTCGTACGATAGCTTGTGTATTTTGGGAGACTGGAATGCTAATGCGAGACCTGGATGTGAAACCCCGTTTTTCAAACAATTGTTAGAATTTTCAACAGCAAACAATCTGGTTCTCGCGGATGTGGAACAGCTACAAGACGACTATACATATGTCAGCGAAGCCCATCTGAATTCGGTTTCTTGGCTAGACCACATACTAGTAAGTAGAAATTTGGGTTCCCTTGTAAGTGACCTTAGGATTCGTAAGGAATTCGGCCCTGACCACTTACCTTTAGCGTTTAACCTACGAGTCCCTGTGGATGTCATCGGCAATAGTAGCAGTAGTGGTCCCGTGAATATTGTGGACTGGAATTCTTGTGACCCTGAGTCAATAATGGCTTATACTTCATCAACACGCGCCCAGTTTAACGAACTAGATCTCCAGGCCCCAGGGCTTCAGTGTAATAACAGTCAATGTAATGACCCTTCGCACGTGTCAGAGCTAAACGACGTATATATTTCTTTTATTAACGCTATGATCCTAGCTTCTAAGCTTCTGCTTCCTTCCAAGGGTACGAATGGCCGACGGCGTCCACCAATCATACCCGGGTGGAACAACCATCTGAAAGAGCTTTACGCGCATTCGAAAACTAAATTTCATGAATGGGTTGCTGCTGGTAGACCCCTGCTATGTTCGGTCCATGAAGCGATGAGATCTGCAAGATCTTTATTCAAAATTAAACTGAGGTGGTGTAGGGGGAATGAGAACCAACTAAGGGCTGAAAGTCTTGCTAAGTCTTTTTTGCTGGATAAACCCAGGAAGTTTTGGTCACACGTGAAGCGTGCTTTCTCGTCTCGGCCCCCGATTGCTCAGTGCCTAGATAATATTACGGGTGAACAGGAGATAGCAAGACATTGGAAGATGAAATTTGAGAATCTGTTTAATTCCATTCCTAGTGATTGTGATGATTTATTGGTTTTACCTGATGAAAATCCGATAGTCATTTTTCAAAGTTGTCTTGTTGAAAAGTATTTGAAAGAGATGGACCTTGAAAAGGCAGGAGGCCTTGACAGTCTGTCAGCAAAGCATCTCAAGTATGCTTCTTTTGAGAAAATAGCTATTCTGACTTCCCTTTTCAATGGTTTTGTCCGTCATGGTTTTGTTCCTGACCTTCTTACTAAGGTTGTTATTGTTCCGATACCTAAGGGGAGGGGTTGTGATATAACAAAATCCGATAACTATCGTCCAATAGCACTAGCAACCCTTATTTCGAAAATTTTTGAATATTGTCTTGCTGATGCTATCCGTGAGTCGGTAAAGACTAGTTTTTATCAGTTTGGTTTCAAGGATAAATGCAGTGTCGAATTTCCGGTATTTCTTTTGAAGTTTGTTGTAGAATACTTTTGGTTTTTTTCGACACCTGTTTTCGCTTGTTTTGTGGACTCTACGAAAGCTTTCGACAGAGTAAATCACAAAAAAATGTTACGGATTTTGTTAGATCGGGGCGTGCCACCTTCTGTTGTCCGACTGTTATGTTTTTGGTTTCGGTCCCAGCGGTTTTCTATACGGTGGGGCAACAAACTCAGCGATGAATTCGTCATGGTCAATGGTTTGAGGCAAGGTGGCCTACTTTCCCCAATTTTGTACGCGGTGTACGTGGACGGTCTAACTGAGAGGCTTCAAAAAGCATCAGTTGGGTGCATGATTGGTAACCGATCGTTCAACCACTTCTTATTTGCTGATGATTTAGTGCTTTTGAGTCCGACTGTTTTCGGGCTAAACAGGTTACTGGAGTTGTGTGATGTATATGCTGAGGAGTTTGATATTATGTTCAATACTAAGAAAACTTATGCTATGGCGTTTTTGCCTCCTAAATGCAAGGCACTTAAAAAAGACATTTTCCTTTCGGGTAGGCGTATTGAGTACGTAAGAGATTTCCGGTATTTAGGTTTTGTCATCAATGAATCTTTAAATGATGATAGTCATCTGCGGCAGACGATGGCCAGTCTATGCAAGCGTGGCAATGTTCTTATATGGAAATTTGGGATAACTTGTACTAGTGTTAAACTTTGCCTTTTTCGCACTTACTGTTACCAGTTATTTGGTATTGCGTTAGTGTATAAGCACTCTGTTCGGACGGATTATGGGCTCAATGTTTGTTTCAATAGCATTTTCCGTCGTTTGCTAAAGTTGAGCCGCTTCGCAAGCATGTCACAATCTCTTGTTCTGAACAGATGCTGTACATACAAAGAGCTTAAAAGAAAAGCTACAGTGTCGCTTCTTAATAGGCTTTGGGATTCTGAGAATCCGCTAATTGTTACTGCTAGCAACCATATCCACCACAGTCTGCCATTGTGGCGACATCTTCTGTCAGTCCACACATTCCCAATGCGGTGAGATGTGGAATTTTGTTGTTTACTTGTCTTGTTTATTTTGTGTGTTTTTCTTTCTGTATGGTCTGTAGACTGAATTAAAAGATATTGATTGATTGATTGATATAGTGACAGTCCTCAGCGAGAAAGGGTGTTGTCCTCTTTTAAATTCTTGTAGACCCGGATAAAGACATGTCGAAAGAAGGTCTTTTCCATGCCGTCTCCGGGACCTATCCGTGTCGATAATTTTCAGAAGACTTCGGTGTCAGAGAGCCCTATTGACTTATGTGCTTATATTAGGTTGGTAGTAGGGCCTAAGGCTATGCCTTCTGTTCACAGATTTTGTCTGCTGAGTTCTTACTTGGGTATTCATGATGTTTAGTGTAGCTATTCCTCCGATTTCGACAGCCATGCAGATAGCAGTTAATACAAGAAACTGAAAAGAAATTGAAAGGATAAATGGGTTGCCAGTGCGCTCTTCTGCGAGATTTGCTGACAATTGTTTCGCCCCGGAGTCGGTCATTTCCTAGACTTTTATTAATTGCCTAAAAGTACGAACACACGATCAGGGTTGGGAGCTCTCGGACTGGAATTCCTGCCCGGATTTTTGACACCGTCATCACTTCCATATGGAAAAGTGCAGAAAATCCGGCCTGAAATCCTGATCGTCTGTTCGCACTAATAAGCGGGTCTCCTAGGGTTGGTCCTCATACCTTTGACGGTTACGATCGCTTTGACCAGGCTTCCTCTGAGCGTAAATGTTGTTCTTGTATTATTTCCGTTGTTTGTTCCTGGAGCTCTCTGCTGGAGCTAGCTTTGTTTGTCTCAACTTCAGGGCGATTCTGGTGATCTGAAGGATTCGCTTTCCTAATAGCAAAGTAAGAATCCGCCCGGGCGCCGGAACAAGCGGAAAGTCTTTGCGCCTTTGCAACTTCTCGCTGTCTTGCTGAGTTCACTTTCCACGTACGGAGTGGATTCGCTTTTCAGGTCACTTTCCAAAACTGGCTGAGCGCCAGAGCAGTATCGGAAAGCGAAGCGAGTTTTAGGTATTAGCGACTTATTATTAGTTACGATCGTTACTATTCTTGTTATTATTGCCGTCCCAGAGCCCGCCGTAATAACTAAAATTACTCCTCCCACTTACTATTTTCGTTCCACGACTGTTACGATCGTTACAATTTACTTGTGACGGTCACGAGCATCATAAGTTACAACAACTACCGGTTCTGCAGGAACTCCCGTAAGCGTGATTCGCGTTGTTATTATTTTCGTTCCAGAGAGCATGATAACTACCATAATACGGCGATCGCCCCTCCTCTTATCATCGTAACTTGTAATAACTTCACAACTTCACTGGAACGCTACCTAGCTGTAGTTGCAAGAACAGACGGCAGATAAGTCAGTGGAGCGTTCCAGACCGCCAGAATCGCTCTTTCATACCGAAAGCCCTGCAGAGCGGTTATTCTGGTCGCCTACCCTGAGATGGTGCGGAATTAGTCGGAGTGGATGGAAAGCGCCCTTGTCAAGGATGATGCACCAGCTTACCAGTTTCAGAGTGCAGATTGTCTCACTTGTTGATCCGACCCATCCAATCAGACCGGTGAAGAAGAGTAGAAATCCTAGGGTTATGACGGTGTATGAAAATACCTGGAAAGATAGGATATTTGTTTTGAATCGTCGGAAGTGGGAGACTCTTCTTTTTTCTTTTTTGCTGTTTTGGGTAAATACCGTGGAAAAAAGTAATCGCAAGTGTGTCACCGTCTTTCCGCATGCCGCGGTCCGGCGCAGCCAACTAAACGGTGAGGTCAAACGATTTTTGTAATGGTCAGTTATTTGCGCTTGTGATATTATAATTAAGTACTATTTTGAGCGTAAAGAAGAGGAGTGATCACTTGGGAGTCTTTCTTGGTTTTCATCTGCTGTTCAGGTGCTGAGAAAATCGTATACGATGCAGGGAGCGCAAATGATTTCTTTCTTCAAGGCAGCTATGCCGAGACTTAGCCATGCCGGACCCCTCTGCTACAGTGATGGATAGCCACAACCCAGTAAAGCTTATCCGAACCTCATCCGTTAGGAGAAATCACACCTTGAACCCATACAGCGCCTTAGAAGCCCGACTACGTTCGGATAAGCTTTAGGGTTGTCGTTATCCAAACAGTGTTGCCAAGTGTGACACTTTTGGTGCTTTTTGACACTTAATTGTCTCTTGGTGACACTTATTCTCTGAAAGTGACACATTTTTTTTATGAATGACACTTTTTAGGTCAGAAAAGCATTGTTCATTTACTTTAGTAAAGTGACGGATTACCCACCCCTAAACAGTGTGTAGCCTTAAATAAAGCTCATTTCCGATCAGTTTTTGTTACAAAACTGTGATGTAACAGTTAAGAAATGTTTTTGTGAAGGTTGTTACAAATTCAGTTATTACCAATTATTCGCATTTGTGCAGCGGAATGCAGAATAAAAAGCGAGGGGTTCAAAAAGCACATTTTTGTCAGCAATTGTGACACTTTATGAGTCGAGCTCTTGGCAACCCTGTATCCGAACAAGTTCCTATACTATGCGAACACACAGCAACAAGCTCCTGGTAAAGGGTTAGTCTAACGTAGAAATATAAGTTTCTGGCTCCAACACTGGAGCGAAGAGGAGTCCGGCATGGCTGCCTCGAAAAAAGGAAAGAGAGAAGTTTTCGCTGTCAACTGAACTTCTTCGGAATATTGGACTTCGTTCCACTTTAGTCAGCGTTATTGAGACGTGGTATCAGGGACTAGCCACAGCCACGCTCGTCAGACATTCAAAATCATATATAACAAGATATACTCGGAGCAGGAACTACGAAAATCACCTGGACACCACCAGTGAGGTAAACCTCGTAGCGGAGTTGTGAACTCGATGCGTATTTTTACGACGCCTAAATTTTGTAAGTCTCTAGATGAGCACAAAATAAAAATTAGAGAAGACCTCGCGACAGAAATTGCCGTAGATACTAATTTGCTTTGGACATGTCGCCCGAAAGTTTAAAAAAATAGCCAGCCTTCTGCTGAAATTCCACATGAGTCGTGGGTGTCGTACTTTTCTGGGGAATTCTCCTCCCCAGGCCCGTCGAGTGAGAATTCTTATTCGAAGAAGAATTTGATGTAGCTTACACGACGTAAAGTATGAAGAAAAAGTTCCTATGGGTGCTGACGGAACGGGGATAGCCTTATCTCTCTTCAAAATCAACCTTCGCAGAGCAAATGGGAAACGGCAGTTCACGACGGAGGGAAAACTACAGCTTTGACGCTGTTCCTGACTCCAAACGGGTATAACTGCGCAAAGCGAACATTTTTGAAGTACCCTCGATACTCTTGATGACTATCTCTCCTTGCCGATGCAAAATCTCCAGCCTCTCGGGGTATCTAGCGGAAGAAAGGCAGAAGTGGTGTCACAGCTGCTACCAAAGGTCGCGGTGATTGATTGACACAGGATTTGAGTCATTGAGTTTGAGTCGTACGGACACGCTTACTCCTTCTTCCTGAGGATCGCTGGCGTGTTTTGGACTTAAGTCATATAGAGTATTAGGACGTGACAAACCTATTTGTCTAAGATCAAGTTGAAGGAGGGTTTCTGCGAAAGTGTGTTTTTTATACTGGAGCAGAAAAGTGTGTAGATGGATGAAGGAGAAACTTTGTTCACTTTGGCTGTCGATAACATGTCAATCAAGCCCGGCTTAAGACTATAGTAGAGACAACGATGTTGTAGTCGGGAAAGACGAAGATGGCCTGATCAGGTATGCGACAGTACTTATGCTTCAGAGTATGCGAAACGACTGAAAACAACCGATCGCGTTAAGCACCTCGATCATGGAGGCCGTTTACTTGTGTCCAATCTATCGATCCTTTTCCAAACAATTTTTAACTTCGGGTATTGTATTATTCCGGATTCTTTTTGTGTCGGAATTATTTCCCCTATTTTGAAAAAGGGAAAACCGAGCGGTTTTTCTTCCCCACAGGTTCCTCATATTACAGTCTGAAGTGTTTTATATAAAATGTTTCAGTTACTTCTAATTGCAAAGATAAGAGTGAAATGTAGAATTCCTGGTTTTCAGTTTGCTTTCGTAAAAGGTCTATGACGCGCCCAAATACTCCAGTCGTTTTGTAATGTATTGAAAGATGCAGATGAAAGTGATGAAATGCCTGATGTTGGCACATATGATGTGCAAAGTGCTTTTGACTCGATAATAGGTCCACAACCTATGTTAGAACTTATAGAATCGAGAGTTGAAATAAATGTGGTAGCCCCCTTGTATGATATGTATCGCCAACTTAAAGTGCGTGTCAAATTCTCTCTTTCGCATAAGTTAACTGTCGATAACTTTTCTCGAACGGATATGCAATGTATCTTCCTATGTCCCACAGGAACTTATTTTATGACAATTGGAGGATGTTACGATTATGTGTAATATTACGGTTCTGGAAAATATCAGCAGAGCGCAGCGAGGTTGATATTTTTAAATGGCCGTCGAGGTTGTTATATCGATATGAACCGAGATGGAGGTATGTTAACTATTATAACTTTTTCGAACAGAATATTTTTATATGTAGGTCTTATTCTTCTTTTGTTGTACTTTTTCGCTAATCGAGGTAGGGAATCTTATTTTCGTAAATTAGCAACCCAAGCCTACTGTAGACCTAATAAAATGACTACTGTTGGGACTCAAGCACTTCAGTTTCTACCAATATAGTCTTTTACTTTTTTGGCGATTCAGACGCCATCTAGCGGCTTCGTATCAGCCCTCGCCTTCGGCTTGGACAGTTTCTTGAACAAATATGTAATGTATATCTTCCTATGTCCCACAGGTTCTTGATATTATGACAATAAATTTTGGAGAGGTTGATACGATATCGTATCAGTCTCCAGAGACGATGATGCGAAGCCGTATCAACCTCCGCAGAAGTTTATCGAGCACTTTTCCCCAATTATTGATAAACAGAGTCAAACAAAAAAACACTTAAAAAATAATAAAGAAAAAAATACTGAAAAATATAAGAGAAAAAATGTTCAAAACTGAAAGAAAATGTTGCTTTCCTAGACAACCACCCTGGGCCATACCTTGTTACAATCACGTTCCCAATGAAAATGCAACTTATGTCAACTGAAACAACATTACTTCCAGCTTACTTTACTTCAACTTATTTTCCTCTGCTCTCCAAGAGGCAGCCATTGTGCAATTACCAGTCTTTTGTTGCTCTGATTAAACAGTCCATTAAAACAAACTTCAGTGTTGCCACTTTCTCTAATGGAACCTGTGACTTTCGGCCGGAAAAACAATGACATTCTGGCACATACGAAACTTGGTCCTTTTCACCAACTATCAACGAGGAATCTCGCTTTATCTTCTTCATAATAATACGCCTCAACTTTTATGCTACATTTTTGTATTTACTGATAAGGAACCGGTCGCATAGAGTCTTGCTCACTTTGTCGAAGAAATGAAGATGTATGACAAATCGCAGAACTCTTTTCTTCTGTTATTTTTTTTTTTTTTCTTATCCGTCTTATACTTTTGTAGCTACTGGAGATGGTTAAAAAATCGATACATATATACACATAAATATATATATATATAGTTTTCCTATATTTAAAAAGTATCAGTTTAGTCATAGATTTTCAGCGTCCAGTGTCCGATATTCCGACGAAGTTTAGTGTCGAGCAGGTGGAGGGTAGACAAGGCCGTATCCAGGGGGGGGGGTTAGGGGGTTGAACCCTCACCCGAAACACACACAAATAGTCATTTTTGTAGGCTTTTCCCACCGATCTATGTCTTTTTTGTACTTTTTTGTCCGACCCGCAGGCAACCCCCCCCCCCCCCCCCCCCCCCCGAAAGGCACCCCCCCCCCCCCCCTCCCCCCGAAAAAAATTCCTGGATACGGGCCTGACGGTAGCGTAGAATACCTGGAGGGGTTTGCGTGGATGAGTTCGGAATCGCATGTGATATTACTTGCCTTAGTCCCGGAAACAAATTGGTTCACTGTGATAGACGTGGCCAACACCCATGCCATGTAGCCGACAACGAGACAACCGACCAGCTGGAAAAAAACAAAGTCATGAAGACGAGTAGGATACAGGCGTGTACAAAGGTGGGCGAAGTCCTCCACCGGGATGACCATACCGACAATAATTGCCCACACTCTTTAAATGTTATTGTCTATCATTCCGCCGCACAGTTTTGCTCGTTAACCAAAGAACGTGTAATACAGAAATTGTTGCGCAGAGATTCCTCTCCCTGACGCTAATGACCACAAACTTTCATTATCATGTCTCGGTAACCTTAAGTACACTAGCTCTATAGCGCCATTGACTAAGGTGATCTTGTTGGGCGGCACAAACGGCGTTCGTAAGGTTCGAAAAGTTTTACGTACAATATATTCTTTAAGGTTTGTCGTTGCTCAGATGAGAATTTGACCTTGTTAACTTTGCGGCAATTTTATTGGGCGAAATATTCAAAAAACAAAAAGCTTCAGATTTACTACGTTATCGTCCTCAGATATAAATAATCAGTATCACATACATAGCATATCATCAGGGGTGTCGCAAGTGCATTTTCGTTACAGGGGGGGGGGGGGGGGGGGGGGGGGGGGGGGGGGCTGCAGAGCCAAAAGGTTTAGCGATTCTTTCAAAAGTCTAGCGAATTCTAGAAACTGAGAATTCGAGCTTTAAGTATCTGAATTGTTAAACATTGGAGGGCAAGCATGAACGATGATTGGACAGCAAGTAGTCGTCGTTTTTGCAAAGCCCACTTGGACATCATATTGCCGGGCATGATCTAGTAGCAGCTTCTACTTACTATTCCAAAGACAAAATTAAATCGAGCGCCGCTGGTGAAAGTTTTTCTATATTCAGTTTGTTTTTTTCCTGCAAAATTTAACGACTTCCCTCATAAATTCTATCTCTTACCGTGGATTAAACACCGCAAGATCCCAAGGATTTGGAGAAACATCAAAACCGGTTAGAGCGCCGTCCCAGCAGCAGGTTGTAGCATGGCGCCTACCAAATTTTATTCTAGCTTTTTATACATTCTAGCTTTTTATGTCTCTCAAATCCCAAGCCTTAAACTGGTTTAAAACTCCAGTTAAATGACGCGCCGTTCCAAGGAATAGAGAATATTCCGAAAGGCGCCGCAGGCGGAATTTCTTGAAACATGTATGAGTAAAGCGTCTTTTTGGGATACAGAATAAAAGTAAGGACTACCGAAGAAATGATATATCACCCTTTTATCTGTGGCCAGTGCCTCGCTTGACCTCTTCTCAATGCTTTCAAATCCAAATTATGCCCTAACCTTGCCCTGAATGATTTCTCTACTAAAATACAAGATTTGTGCAGAGAACAAAATGATGGTGAAACTACACGCCACAGACAGAAATTTTGAAAATCGTCCTTTTCCGCTTTCAGAAATATTTCGGCACAAACCCGACTGTGAAATTCAAAGTTTGGTAACTGCCATTATATCATTCTGGCAAGCTCTTAACATACGACTAGTATTCTGACAGAATCAAAACCACGTGGGAGAGGGGGGGGGGGGGGTCCACCGTATATTAGGACTGACGTCGAAATTGGACCAAAGTTCAAAATTCGGGATAAGTCCATAGCGAATAATTATGGACTGATATTCGGGATTCGGTAAAATGTCGTCGAAATCGGACCGAAGTTAGGGGTTCGTGATAACTACGGAATCCTGGCAATTATACCGATTAATTACCGAATCCCATTTGTTATACCGAATAATTTTGGACCGAAAGCTTATTAGGGATTCTGTATAACTACCGAGTCCCAATTATACCGATGTAGAATTTCGTCGAAACTGGGTCGAAGTTCGGGATTCGCTATAACTACTGAATCCTGGCAATTATATCGGACAAAATAACCGAATCTCGATATTATACCGATAAGCTTTGACCGATATCGTTTTCAGTATTCTGTATAACTATACCGAATCCCGGTAATTATACCGAATAGTTTCGGCATCGAAAAACTATCGAATAATATTAGGATTCGGTATATCGTCGAAGCTGGACCAAAAGTCTATTCGTGGTAACTACCAAATCGTGACAATTATACCGAAGAAATTGCAGAATCTCAGTCATGATACCGAACAATTTTGGACGGATAGCCTATTGGGGATTCTGTGTAACTACCGAATCTCCACAAATATACCTGGCATCGAAAGATTACGGAATAATTGCAGTAAATTCGTTACTCTGTTCGTGATGACTACCGAATCCTGGCAATTATACCAAATCCCGAACATCATACCAAATATATTGTACCGATAGCCTATTCAGGATTCAGTCCCAGTAAATATACCAAATAGTTCTGATATCGAAAAACAACCGAATATTTTTAGTAAAGTCTTAGGGAATCGGCCTGAAATTTTACCGAATCTCAAAAAGTTGGGGGAGGGGTGCTGCACCCCCCCCCCCACCCACCGACCCACCCTTGCAACGCTTCTGCATATCCTATTATCAGCATTTTTCAGTCTCCTGATAGAGTCCACAGTTTCGAATCTGTGTGAAAATTTGCTTTGGATCTCTTATTAGGCCCTATTGGTCAACCTTATGGACGAGTTAACTGACGTCGAGTTTTCTTGCCTACTGTCTTTAGGAGGTTTACAGAACTGCTTTACTAACTTTTACGAACGACTGTACGTACTTTATAAACGCCGTCTTTACAAACTAGTCCAGTATAAATAGTTATATAAGTAGAGGACAGATTCCTCTAGTAAGTTTAAGAACCGCCAAATCCTTTAGGTTTTTAGTAGGCTATACTACCTAAGAGTACTAACAGCATAGTAGGTTGTCTAATCCTAGTAATTTTTCTGCAAAGAAATAATTTTCTTCTGAATATGTAACTATAATTTAACTTTCTACCCGTATTATATATTATATAAATTTTGTTTGTCTTGTGCATTTACTACATTATTGAAAGTGCGGTATATTTTTTCCTTTTCTTTGCCTGTACTGGCGCTATTCCCCTCTTCTTAAGTACGTAAATAAGATTTCATCATCACCATCATCAAAGTACCTGCTCAATATTTTTGGAAAATGATCACGGTTTTTCGATCGGTGCAACGGTTATCATTATCCGTTCTTGGTCATTACGCCGATGATAAACTGTACCACAATGTGGTATATGTTTCATTTCATTATGCAAAGCTCTAGTACAGTTTATGTCGAAAAGTCGAAGAACTGTTGAGTTCGTCCAGTTGTTGAAGGCCAAGTGCCATACTGCGATCGCAATTTCTGTCGGTCGGTCGGTCGGTCGTTCTGTCCAGGTTTTGCTAGTTCGGGCACTTCCACACAAGCTAGGACGATGAAACTTGGCAGGCGTATCGGGGACCCCAAAAGATTAAGTTGGAAATGGTCACTTCACCGATTTGTGGTGAGTGGAGGAAGTGAGACTCCGGAATCTTGAGGTATTTATAATTTTCGAACGGGTGATCGAAATACCAGTGAAATTGGATAGTTGGAAACACCTTGCGGTTCCGACGACCCGCTTAAAATACGGACCGGATCCGGCGACTTTGCGGGGAGCTGGAGGGGGGGGGACCGGGAATCTTGGAAATCCCTTAGAGTGGACGGATCGGGATGAAACTTGGTGGGCAGAACAAGCACAAGTCCTAGATATATTGTTGACATAACAGGACTGGATTCGAGCACTGTGGGGGGTTAAGGGGGGGGGGGCGGAATTCCGGTGATCCCGCTATTTCGTACTTCCGGATGTGCTAGGACAATGAAACTTTGCAGCCATATCAGGTACCTTAAATTATTAAGCTGGAAATAGTCACTTCCCCGATCCGAGCATCGTAGGGGAAGTGGAGGAATCTTGAGGTATTTATAATTTTCGAACGGGTGATCGAATAGCAGTGAAATTGGATATTTGGAAAGACCTTGTGTTTCCGACGACCCGCTTAAAATATGGACCGGATCCGGCGACTTTGCGGGGAGCTGGAGGGGGGGGGGCGGATATCTTGGAAAACCCTTAGAGTGGACGGATCGGGACGAAACTTGGTGGGTAGAACAAGCACAAGTCCTAGATATATTGTTGACATAACCGGACTGGATTCGAGCACTGTGGGGGGTCAGGGTGGGGGCGGAATTCCGGTGATCCCGCTAGTTCGTACTTCCGGATGTGCTAGGACAATGAAACTTGGCAGGCATATCAGGGACCTTGAATGATTAAGCTTCAAATAGTCACTTCTCCGATACGAGCATCGTAGGGGGAGTGGAGGGAGGGGGAATCCGGAATCTTGAGGTATTTATAATTTTCGAACGGGTGATCGAATACCAGTGAAATTGGATATTTGGAGGTATCTTGTGCCTCAGACGACCCATTTAAAATCCGGACCGGACCCGGTGACTTTGGGGGGGGGGGGAGCTGGAGGGGGAAACCGGAAAGTTTGGGAAACGCTTAGAGTGGAGGGATTGGGACGAAACTTGGCGGGAAGAAATTGTTCAAGTCCTAGATACATCGTTGACATGACCGGGCCAGATTTGGGCACTGTGGGGGGAGTTGGGGGGGGGGGGGGCAGGATTCGGTGATCCAGCGTGTTTGGTACTAGGACGATGAAATTTGGTAGGCATATCAGGGACCCGTACAGACTGCCTTGAGAATAGTTGTTTCCCCGATCCGACCATCGTGGGGAGCGTAGATGGATTGGGAATCCGGAATCTAGTGGCATACATAACTTTTGAACGGGTGATCGGATTTGAATGAAACTTGTGGAAAAAGCTATCGTCTCAGATGTTCCATGTGAAGTCCGAACCGGATCCGATACTTGTGGGGGGGCTGGAGGGGGCCACGGGAAATCTCGTGAAAAGCTGAGAGTCGAGCGATTGGGATAGAATTTGGTAAGAAAAACAAGCATAGCCCTGTAGACACCTTCTTGATAGAACCAGATCTTACCGGGGCTCTTTGGGGGGAGTTGGAGGAGGTTTCCGGGAATTCCAGTGATTGCGAGTTATGACGAGTCATATGCCCTAGATGACATAGTTTAGGGTTCGGACCGAATCCGAGCACGGTGCTCGAGCAGTTTCTCGAAAAATGCTCAGATTCGAGTGAAACTTGATAGATGGTACGAGAAGATGCTTTAGATGATTAATTTATGTATCCGAACCAGGTTCGGCCGTGGCAGGGGGAGTTGGAGGGGGGGTACCGGAAATAGTGTGGCACGTTTAGGAATCGAACGAGTGGATCTAAACTTAAAAGGTAGAAAAGTGATATGCCCTAGATGATCCGACGCAATGCCAGAAATACTCGGACTCGAGTGAAACTAGATATCCTATTTCTAGGTGCGAACCTAGGGAGGTTGAAGGTGGTGTTTTGTGACATTCTCATCTACTTACTAGCATCAACTACTCCTAACAAGTGCCATTTGAGCTCGTAGCTCTTGTTCCCGTAGCTCCCAGTTCGTTTGGTTGCAAATTTTCTGTGGGAAGCTAACTTTCATCGAGCATAAGGTAATAATAAATAATCAACATGCACAGTAATACGCACAAAACCGTGCACAATCCGCGAAGCGTTTACTTCGTGGGTGAAAACGTGACGAAAGTGAAATCTGTCGCTTACAAGAAACATGAAAGCTTGAGTAGAGACGCGCGAACCGTGAAGGTCAATACTACAGTAGGCAAAATAAACGCCAAGTTCTCCGACTTGAGTGGAATAAAAACGTTGAAGTTGAAACCCTCATTTGACGGACAATGTAGATCAAACAGAAACCTGGGGATTCCCCTAGACGTGCCCTAAAATTTTTAAAACAATAAGTATGTCTATTAAAAGAATCATTTTGATTCCTTCCCACAGCAAAAACCTCAAAGAAGTATCGGATTCAGTAGTCACGTGTAACAAGCAAAAAAAAAAAAAATAGTGTATATACCCGGCGAAAATTTTATTTGACCCCTATTTGGATCCCAGTATTTTCTTTTTAATGAACGTTCGTCAGCGCCTCGACCATAAACATTATGATTACTGAGGAATGCCCGGTATACGAGACCCTGGGGGAGCTGTATCTTAACAGAGCCTTCTAACCTGGAGAATTGTCTGGACGAGTGTGCAAAAAGCAAAGCTCACTCCTCTTTTCCGCCGTAGTTATGTGGACCACAAGTGTGTTTTAGCGATCAACAAGGTTTTTGTGCCTCGAATTTGACAAACAACTATCGAGATGGTTTTCGAATTTGTGGCTCGATTTCGGCAGAAAAATCAAACTTAGCGGCAAGTCCAGGTCAAAATATCAACTTTGTCACTTTGTCAAGTAGATTACACATAAAACTGAGGATCCTTTAAATATAGAATGGTAAGGATGTAAGCCTGAAGTTCCGCGGCCCATTTGTGTGCCAAACAGTTCTGTCTGTTCTTCGCGGAAATACGATTTTGTGCAAAAATGTCGAGCCACAAGTCGAAACTCGAGGTAACGCCATTTTGTCTTCTTTTGCGCTAACTTTGAAAGTCCGAAAATAAAAATAAGGTCCAGAGAAGTTCTCAATAAATAGAACTTCAAGCTTACGTCCTTACCATTCTAATAGTGTAGAAGGCATGAGTACTAAAAAGAGTCACGAAAACTAAAAGGGCCCTTTCAGGCTTCAGAGTGACAATGGTCTGGGCCTTCTTTTAGGCTCTGGAGTTACGAATTATCACTTACTTGTCTGCTTATACTACTTGCCAGTATCTGTTTGGGATCCCAAAACATAAGTGGATGGATACTTATGACATCGCAAAACTTGTCCGTGTATCAAACGATAACTCTCGAATCTCGAAGGGGTTGAGATATTTTGTTCAGATTTAGCACGATGACTCTTTGGGTCAAAGTACAGCGAAGTTCGAAGATGGGGTTTGTAGCCCTATGTTTATGGGTGGGGGAGGGGTTCTAAATTGAGAGACGACAATTTTTTTTAAGCTAATGAGATAGTCCATTTAGGGGTAAAGAAACGTGCTGAATCATTTTCTCGCCGGAGAAGTAGTTCACTCGGAATCCGGCAAAGCCGGAAATTTCGGAAAAAGCAAAAGTTGTATCTGAAGTTGATTAGATGTTCGATTCAGGGGTAGGAATACATGTTGAATCAGAATATGACAATTATTTTCACGCCAGACAAGTAGTTCGCGCTGAATCCCGAAATTTAGCATGAAGTTTTAGTGTAGTCGATATAGAGTGAGTAGACATGCTGTTGCAACTTTCGAACATACTAACGATAAACAGAAAGTGAATGCGATTAGTTTAGTTATCTCTGAAGTCCCAACCGGCATTTACTGGGTTGTAGAGTCAGAATGCATCCGACAACTACCTGGTAACAATAAAATAAAATTTGTTAATCAGTTTTTGACTATTTCCCAGTCCCTACCCTACCCCTTTATTCACGCAGGTGAAAGCTCTGCGCGACGGTGACGTCACTTTGTTTAATCTATGCACCCAGGAGGGATGGTGCTTTCGATCGCGCGTATACGCACGAAGTTAATTGGGTTTAATAGAAGACTGACTTAGCGTACATATTCTTTGGGTTTTGGATTGTCGGCGGGGGGGGGGGGGGGCGAAGGGTTTGATATATGTTGTTCACACTTCGTAGAAGGATTCACCGGCAAAGTACAGGCCAAGTCCGTAGATGGGTCCTTTAGCCATATATTTAGAGGTAGAGGAGGGGGTTTCGAATTAAGGGTAAAAACAATTATGTTTTATATGCTAATGAGATATTCGTTTAAGGGTTAAGGAGGCTCCCTGAATGCATAATGGGAACTTAGTTTTTCTTGCCGGACAAATAATTCACCAGGAATTCGGCCACAACTGGAAATTTTGTTGAAGCTCAAAGTCGTTTCTGAAGTCGATTAGAGGTTCGGTATCGGGATAAGGAGACATGCTGAATTGAATTTTGAACTTTATTTCCTTGACGGATAAGCTGGCAAAATTTGCAAAAACCTGGAAATTTGGATTGAAAGGTTCGGCTCTCAGTTAGATCTTTTGCTCTGCATGCAGTTCGTTAGGAATGCTGCTAAAATACGATTGCTAAAAAATGAAAATAAAAAATCCAAACGACCATTTTGAAGTCGACTAGATATGAGATATTTGAGTAAACATGCTTGTTGAATCCATATCTGAACTTGGTTTCCTCCTTTGATTAGTTGTTCAGCCGTAAGCGAAGCACTTCAAAACGGTAACAATGTTTTTTTACATATTCCAGCGGTTGATTATGGGTAAATAGCAAAAATGTTAGAGGGGTCTGGCGAAGACTCGAAAACGTACAAGATTCGATGGTCTGGATCAAGAAGTCTGATAAACATTACATTTTTCGGAACCTATCGAAACCTTTGGTCTTGTTATTACTCGTGCCTCCTGCCCAATGCCATGCCTTGCCGTGTCTCTGTTTACTCGGTCTCCAAGATTAATCCTCAGTTTTATGTCTATATGCTTGATAAAGTAGCAACAAACAAGTTGTTTGTACTTTAATTAGCCGCCAGATTTGAACTGCCCGCTAAATTTGAGTTAACAAAATCTTGTTGGTCGAGGAAACACACTTGTGGGCTGCAGAAACGACCGCGGAAACACTTTTTCGAGCCACAATCACTTTTACCGTTTTTTCCGCGACACAATTGTGGTCGACACACTTCTGAGTATTTGCCGCGGAAATATAATTGTGTGTCACACAGTCGAGCCACAAGTTGAAGCTCACGGAAACGCCGTTTTGACTATTTTGGGTATGGTTATTTAAAATCTCTGAAAATAAAATTCAGATAAAATATCAGTACAACTTAAGGCTTTCGTCCTTCCCAATCCTGTGTGAAAAGGCCGCACAAAAGGACCACGGAAACGCTCTTTTCAAGCCAAAATCGACCCACAAAACTGTTTGTGAGAGCACGGAAAAAACGCCTTTTGTGGATCGCAGAAAACTACATCAACACTTCTTGTGATGACACGAGACTATCAGCACGAGACGTGTTGATAATAAGACAGTGGAGGCATAAACTAGTCCGCTTGGGAGCGCTAACTGAATATGGTGAACATACCGTTAACCTGAAAAACGGCCCTTGCCTGCTACACTTCCTACTTACTTTGACCCCTGAATCTTTTTCCGACTGCTCACACCTCTTTTTTATGGCACTTGCCTTCCGGCCAAGTGCCATATACCGGATCACGTTTCCGGTCGGTCGGTCGGTCGGTCGGTCGGTCAGTCCGGTGTTTGCGAGTTAGGGTACTTCCAGATATGCTAGGATGATGAAACTTGGCAGGCATATCAGGGACCCGGCCAAACTAACTTGGAAATAGTCACTTGCCCGATCCGACCATCATGGGGGAGGGGGAGGGGTGGAATCCGGAAAATAGGGACATCCCATAACTTTCGAACGGGTGATCGGATCGTAATGAAACTTGATATCTGGAAAGATCTCGTGTCTCAGACGTCTCATTTGAAGTCCGGACCGGATCCGATGAACCTGGGGGGGGGGGGGGGGGGCGGAATTGTGTGAAACTCTCAGAGTGGAGCGATCGGTATGAAACTTGATGGTAAGAAGATAGATAGATAGATATAAGATAGAAAGTTAATTTCAAAAATCGACTATCGTGGTGATAAACCAAATTTGCAATTACTGTCAAACAGACATAAAAAACTACAATACACGTGTAAAATTTCAGTACGCTTAAAAATTCAAACTTCGTTAAAATATTTAACGAACTCAGGAACAAAACTTTTGCATATCTAGCGTGTTTTGTAGGTACGGGACAGAGCTTGGGAACCTTAGAACTTACCACTCGTTCTTGTCGACTTCTAACATTTTGATTGGGGGGAGGGAGGACTTGGGAGTGGAGAGGATGAGATACCATGGCTGAACCGAAGTCAGTGCTTAGCTCCTTTCTGCGCCCCTGCAGTGTTTTTAGGTTAAAATATTTTAAAAGGTATGAGTAGGGAAGCTTCGGTCCACTATGAATAATAAGAAGAGCCCGCTTCTGTATTCTTTCTAGTTTATCTCTTTGTTCCTGCGATAATGAAAAATGCCAAAGGGGTGCTGCGTATTCCAGGGTGGGTCTGATGAAAGAAGTATAAACTCGCAAGAAGTATAAGCAAGCAGAAGATACATGAGTGACATAACTGGACCGGATTCGGACACCGTGGGGGAGTTGGAGGTCTGATGGAAGAAGTATAAACTCGCAAAAAGTATGAACAAGCACAAGCTTCCGGAATTCCGGCGATCCGTAGTTAATGTACTTCCAGTTGGGCTAGGACGATAAAACTTGGCAGGCATATCAGGGACCCGACCAAACTAACTTGGATCCGGTCCGATCCGACCATCGTGGGAGAGGGGGAGGTGACGGAATCCGGAAAATAAAGACATGCATAACTTTCGAACGGGTGATCGGATCTTAATGAAACTTGATATCAGGAAAGATCTCGTGTCTCAGATGTCTCATTTCAAGTCCGGACCGGATCCGATCAATCTGGGTGGAGTCGGAGGGGACAACTGCAAATTGCGTGAAACTCTCGGGATGAAACTTGGTGGACAAGAACAAGCCCTAGGTACATCATTGACAGAACGGACCGGATTCGTGCACTGTGGGGGGAGTCGGAGGGGGGGGGGGGTCCGGAATTCCGGTGATAAGGAGTTAAGTTACTTCCAGGTTGGCTAATAGGACAATGAAACTTGGTAGTCAAGTCAAGGATCCGACCAGATCAACTTGGAGACAGTCGCTTGACCGATCTGACTATCGTCGGGGAAGGGGGATATGACAGAATCCGGATATTAGTAGCATGCATAACTTTCGAATGGGTTATCGTATCTTAACGAAATTTGATATCTTGGAAGACCTCATGTCTCAGCATGTCCCATTTCAAGTCCGGACCGGATGCGATAAACCGGAGGGGGGGGGGGGGGTCGGAAGGGAGAGCCGGACATCTTGTGACACGCATAGAGTGGAGCGATCAGGATGAAACTTAGTGGGAAGTACAGGCACAAGTCCTAGGTCCATCAGTGACAGTATCGGACCGGATTCGGGTACCGAGGGGGGGGGGGGGAGCTATAGGGGGTGTCCAGAGTTCCGGTGATCGTGAGTTAAGGGACTTCCAGATGTGCTAGGACGATAAAACTATGCTGGAGCATTAGAAACTTGACATCATTGGGTTAGACATCGTCACTCTCCGGGTCCGACCATACCTTAAAGAACTCATCTTAACTGCAAAGTACAAAACATTCTTTGAAGCAAAATTTACTTTTTCAGGATCGCCATCAGCACATGATCCTTTTTGCCTCAAGGGTTTTGCTTAGAAATTAATTTGTAGCACCCTTAAAGTGCGCATCTCAAACGAAAAGTAACAAAAACAAAACTTTGTACCATCATTTCGATCCTCTGACCGAGCCTAGCAAGTTTAGCACATCTTAACGGAAAAGGGAAAAAAATACTTTTGACCATCACTTCCATCTAACCCAGCCTTGCAAGTGCCATATGAGCTTCCAGCTCTTGTTTGATTATCCATAGTATCTGTAATAGATCTGGGGGCCTCTGCCTGTCCGTAAATGTAATCCGTGCAGAAAGAAAATTAACGGACGAATTTATTTTTGGACTGACAGACAACCATGTGTGCCTAATTAGCACGACCTACTCTTCATGACGTGAAAAAAAAAACAGCATAGGCCATTCCGCGTGCATGATAATGCAGCTTTCTACTTTACGAAACATCTGCACAGATGGTAGATAATTTATCGTTAATACCGCAAAGATCCTTTCGTGTACTTGACAAATTCTTTTGAAAATATGCGCGTATGTCTCGTTTCTTCGTCCACGATTTAATTACATCTGTTACCGGGATCCGCGCTACATAAGCTGTCTACTGTTGTATTCGCCCTTTCAGGCGGCAGCCTAATGTAGTAATTTGATACTGAAATTGGCTTTCTGTAACTAGTCTCGAACTGTGTTTTGGAAACGTTTTTCCGACCTTGTCTCGATCGTTCAGTCACTTCTTAGAGCAAAGCTTAATCAGAAATGAGATATTGAAGGTTTCGAACTTCTATCCCAAATTAATTTCGCATGTTCTTGGTAGGCTTACAGTGGATTGTTTAATACGAACACTTGTTTCCACTGGGGTCTAGATATGGCTTTAGAGGGTCCCACCCACCACACCCAAACGCCCCAGGGGCAACTGGCCTCAGGTTTCCCAAGTTTGTAACTTGAACACGGTTGGCCTAAGGTCGATGAAGTTTGTGCCCTAGTCCCAAGGGCGTCCCGAGGGGGAGCACGCCCCCCCCCCCCCCCCTGCGTCTTGTAAAATCTGTTGTCCTACATATCGGAATTAGGTGATTTAACGTGTCTATTGTTTCCCATTCTTTATCGAGTTTGGTAATTCATCCAACTTTTGTTCAGTCCGCATCGATTTCACCGCACTCGGTCCGTTCCTTCGTAAATTCAGTGATTTTAAACGGTTTACGGTTCGGTTAAACGGTTCGGTTTATTTGGTCTCATTCGCTACCGAATTCTGTAATTCGCCGGACTTTTAAGTCCGTATCTGTTCTGTCGCATTCGGTCAGTCTGTATCTGTTACCAGACTTGCCAAATTCGGCTGTGTGAGGTGCTTCTAACAAGAGCTTTGTTCCATTACGAAATTCGGTTGTTATACCGCTCCCGATCTGTTCCTTATTTTTTAGTTAGTTTTTAGGTAGTGCGAATTCATTATTTGGTTCACCTCAGTTACTGAGTTTGGTAATTTATGTGGCATTTATATCG
This sequence comes from Branchinecta lynchi, assembly GCA_023053575.1. NCBI lineage: Eukaryota > Metazoa > Arthropoda > Branchiopoda > Anostraca > Branchinectidae > Branchinecta > Branchinecta lynchi. The sequence goes on along the minus strand of JAKZAP010000011.1, from coordinate 11,256,011 downwards.
CTCTTGTTCTTTATCATTCGGTAGCTTCAGCTGGTTGCCATTCATTACTTTACCTTTACTTCTGATGATTGCAGTACTTCTGGAATAAGCACGTCTCTTGACGTGAAAACTAGCCTACTTTTGTTTGCTGTAATTCAGGTACATGTAGCCTATTTTGCTTCTACTTTACCCTGGATGGCCCCATTTTTTCGCCTGACAGCTTTGTGGTTCGATAGGTAATCTTGGGATCGCAAAAAGGCACTTTGGTCATCAGTGTTTCCACAAAACTTCGGCTGCGGCGCATTTCGCAATCTTCACTATTTAGATGAAGGGTGCGTTTAGTTGGGCATTGGAGGCTTGGAATTTTGGGGGGCTTGAACTTTTGAAGTTAGATGTTGCGAGAAAAAAAGGCGGATTAAAAAAATTTCGCCTGCAGCACTTTAATTTGTCCTGGGTACAGCCGTCAGCGACGGCGTTTTTTGTCGGCACATTTCCAAGTCCTGTTGGCAAAACTTGACGTATCCCAAAGGTAAAAGGCTAGTGACGGCGTATCCATGGAAAAACAGAAGTGGAAGAGCGTGAAAACGCGCCAAATGTTCTCTTTAGACTTGATTTTGTACATACTATGCAACTTTTTACATCGTAGCTTCTTGAAGGCAACATGTTTTTAGAAAAAAAATCGATAAATTCTGCAAAGATCAGGTACCGATTCGGTCAATTTTACCAGGTTCGCCCCCCCCCCCCCCCCAATGAAGAAAGGCTCGGGATGCCCCTGCCTAGACTTACCCCTTACCGTTCGTGGGCAACCGGGCACAGATTGTCCAGTGGCGGGTATCAAGTTAAAATTTGATGTCCTTTTGGTACTATACTTGGGGTCTTGATGCGTCTTGACTTGACTTGATAAAAATTGTCCGTCTGTCAGCACGATAACTCTCAAAGGGGTAGAGTTATTTTGATCAAACTGGTTATGAGGATCCATTGGCTAAAAGTACAGGTCAAGTTCGTAGATGAGCTCTGTAGCCCTAGATTTCGGGGTTGGGGAGGGGTTTCAGATTAAGGATGAATAAAATATGTTTAGAAGCTAATGAAATAGTCGTTTTAGGGGTAAGGTGATATGCTGAATCCATATCTTAACTTTTTTCCTGCGCGACAAATAGCTCACTCGGAATCCGGCAAAAAACGGGACTTTAGTAGAAGTTAAAAGTTGTTTCTGAAGTCTATTGAATATTCGGTATTAGGGTAAGGAGACATGCTTAATTCAATTTTGAACATTATTTTCTTGCCGTACAAGTAGTTCATTCGGAATCCGGCCAAGACCGGAAACTGGCGAAGTAATTTTTTATCTGAAGTCAGTTTCAGATTCGAGTTAGGAGTAAAGATAAACGATGAATCCGTATCTGAAGTTCATTGTTTCATCGACAAGGCCCAGAAATTTCATAAAAGTGAAAGTTAATTTTGAAGTCGTCTAGAGCTTTGATTTGGTAGTAAACATGTTACTGTTACAATTATTTGTTTTCTCAGCGGATTACTCGTCTAGCCCTAATAACTGGTTAACCAGCACTTTTACTCTTTACATTTCTGTTAAATCTCTATATTTCGGTATAAAGGTAATGAGACTGAACAGTCAACTTGCTTTGTCTTACTACCGGGTAAATAGGAAGATTATAATTGGAAATAGTCCGAATTAGCAAAACAAACAGTCGATTTTTTTCTTGGAAAAAGTCTATTTTTTTAACTGTGGATTTCTCGTAAAAATAGTCGATTATTTCTTAAAATCAGCCGATTTTCCGTCAACACAGTCGTTTCTTCTCAATAATAGTCGTTTTTACCTGCAGAAACAATCGGTAAAAATGACCAGCCAGTCGGTAAATACCTTACCGTGCACCCCCCCTCCCCCAAGTTTTGGCTAGTAACGCCTCTGCTGAGAGAAGGAGGAGCGATTTAACAAAAAAAATGTACTACACAAGGATGCGCATCACTGTTTTAGGTGTCATCAAAATCGTTTACGGTGTGCACCTATCGTTTCTCGAGTCGTGTAGACTATACTCGCAGGGATGCATCACTGTTTCAATTCCTCTTCGATTTTTTCGTTTCGGGTCCCGATGAAAAGCTTATCTCAAAATAGTAGTATGAAGTAGTAAGAAAAAGTAGCATGCAGTACTAACGATGCTACTATACATGCTTCTACTTCAAGGCTACCGTGTTACTGTATACTACTATATGCTACTATTAGCACGACTGGATGATACTATGGCAATGCTACTGGATACTACTACATAAGATTAGATCAGTCTGAGGCACATTAAATGATTGTATTCTTTGCTATTACATGGTATTACATGCAACGTTTTCGTACTACTACCATACTACTACGCAGGCTACACATTTTTCATCGGGGTAAGCTAGGGGTGCTAAGATCCAACGGTCAGCACTAGGTTGTAGTCCAGTCGTAACAGTAACCCGCAGAAGAAATGGGATACTCACAAAAATCAGCACCGAAACGAATGTCAGAACGTAGCGAATCCATCCCATATCGTATTTCTTGATTTCTATCATTTTATCCCACGTCATTACAATCTGTTTTCGAGCGCCTCACTATCCACAGCTCTTCTTCCTGTGAACATCTGCATGTAACTATTAAAAGATCGCTCACCGTAACCAAAGCACACCGAGAGAAAACAACTGCAAATAAAAAATCAGCGGGTGGCCTCGCCGAACTACTGGTAGCCAGGGCGCTGAATTTGTTGAGTATACATTGACGGTTGTAGGCCCATTATAAACCCTTAGTACTGATCCGCCGCACCAGTCAAAATTTACAGGATTTTATTCTCCACAGACCTTCTGGGGGGGGGGGGCAGGGGCCCCGACGACCCGGGCAGGGGTCCGACGGACTAAAAAATGTGCCGACAAAACACGCCCTTGCCACTTTGCGGCGTACATTTCCCGCCAGTACAGAATAGAACCGGGGTAACAGTGGTAAAATGAACAGTAATAGTTGAGGTCATTCCTTTGGTATAATTTCGTATATTGAAGATGACATATTCGGCTTTTCATTCTAACTTTCGCCATAAAGGAAAGCTTCCAACGACTGTACCAAGACAAGATTAGACAAGATTTTTAAATCTGCTCTTTCCGGAAAAATTTAGCTACAGTACCATACAATTTCCGGCTTTTAGCTCCAAGAATGTCTGTCCTAAAACGAACACTAATTGATACACCTTTCTTCCAAATAGAAAATACTACAAAACGCGCCGTAGGCGAAATTTTGCGTAAAACTAACTGTAATGCATCAGTTGAGATTCTTCCTTTGATGTAAATTCATATATTTAAATTCACATATTCGGCTTTTCGTTTCAACTTCCGCTAAAAAGCGAAGCTTTTAACGACTGTACCCAGAACAAGTTGAACTCAGCAACGCCGGCAAAAAATTTTAAATCTGTATTTTTCCTGAAAAATTTACGCCAGACAAATCTTTGCAGGATTTGATTGCTTACGTATAAAAAGAATACCGACACCCGACAAAAGTATTCAGAATTCGATTTGTTCTGTGTTTTGACCGACAAAACTGTAAAGAACTTTATTTTTTACGTGTAAATAGAGGCCGATCTACCGACGAGAATACCAACGCCCGACAAAACCATCGAGCATTTGATTTTGTCTGTGTTTTGCTCGACTAGACTGTACAGAACTTGATTTCTTACGTGTAAAAGTAACCCTTTGTGCCGATGAGACTTCCCGGGGTGCGCCCCACAAAGTTTGCAAAATTTGATTTCTTACGTATAAGTAGAACCAGATGTGACCAACGCCCGACAAAAGCATAAAATATGTATTTCTTCTGGATTCGTTATGTATATAAAGAACCCGATGTGCCGACGAGAATACCGAGGCACCACAAAAGCATGCAGAATTCAATTTCTTCCGTATTTTGCCCAACAAATGTTTGCCGGATTTTGTTTCTTGCGTATAAAAAGAACCAGATGTGCCGACGAGTCGACCGACAAAAGCATAAAATATGTATATAAAGAACCCGATGTGCCGACGAGAATACTGAGGCACCACAACAACATGCAGAATTCGATTTCTTCCGTATTTTGCCCAGCAAATGTTTGCCGGATTTTGTTTCTTGCGTATAAAAAGAACCAGATGTGCCGACGAGTCGACCGACGCCCGACAAAAGCATAAAATATGTATATAAAGAACCCGATGTGCCGACGAGAATACTGAGGCACCACAACAACATGCAGAATTCGATTTCTTCCGTATTTTGCCCAGGAAATGTTTGCCGGATTTTGTTTCTTGCGTATAAAAAGAACCAGATGTGCCGACGAGTCGACCGACGCCCGACAAAAGCACAAAATATGTATATAAAGAACCCGATGTGCCGACGAGAATACTGAGGCACCACAACAGCATGCAGAATTCGATTTCTTCCGTATTTTGCCCGACAAATGTTTGCCGGATTTTTTTTCTTGCGTATAAAAAGAACCCGATGTGCAGACGAGTCGACCGACGCATGACAAAGGCATACCAAATTTTAGTACTTCTGTGTTTGCGGCGCTTCGTGCCGACAAACAAAAGAACTTTCGCCGGGCTCCGTCCGACGAACGCACTTTCTCAAGACCTTTGGGGGGGGGGGAAGAGTCCCCCCCCCCACCCATAGTGATGGGGGGGGGGAGATACTCCTTGAGCCCAAGCTGACTGGGAAACATTTATTAAACAATGGCCGAAAACGTCATCTACGATGTTTGTCTGCGTTATTTCGACCCTTTGTGGCAAGGGTCCTCGCCAGGCTGTTCCTGAGGTCTATTGCTCGTGCTCGCGCCGGTCGTTCAAAACGCCACAGGTCTCGTATGCGAGGTTGTAATGGTAAGCTGTAAGCCGATATATCTGTATGCATGCAAGCCCCTGAGGGCAAATGTAACGAAAAATATAACAAGACCATGCCAAAGGGGAATAAAAAGTCGACTTCTCCACCTAGAAAGTCGGGTCTTTTACATATCCGGTCTTCGCCAGATCCCGTAAACGTGTTATTAATATTTGTTCGGATTTTGTTCTTTCAGAATTTTCTTGTTCACGCCCGATTCCTGGCGTACCATTCACCCGGTAGGAAACAAAGGCGGGTTTAGCAGTCTTATTTATTACCAGTACAGCGACACGAACAGCTGGACGAAGACACTATTCGATCTAACAAATTTCCTGTTTTTGTCGGATTACGACTTTGATATGCTGGCTAGAAGCTGAAAGATCCATGTTCTAGGTCGAAACTCCGAACGCTCGACTTTCGATTTTCGCCAGTTCGACACAAGAGGAATAAAATACGTACATCAATTCGATCTACCACAATATCGACACTCTAAACGACTTTTATCAAGACATTATGTGCAGTACAGAATTTCAGGTTCTGCAAGATTTACGGCCGAATACGTAACGATCCAGCCAAATTGCCTGTTTCAACACTAAATCGATCTGAGACTAAATGTTTACTTCTCTTGACTTTTCTTTTTTTTCCGGAATCGGGAAACATCTTATCCGGAGTTTAACCGAAAAGGTCCGAAATAACCTTCGAGAGCTATCGTAGTAACAGACGGACGGACAAACTTTACGGGCTCGGAAGGGCGCTGAACCATATCTGGTTTCTTTTGGTTTTCCTCCCCCTATATAGGCTATAAGACACTCCTGTTAACTGTATTTTGACCATTTAAATTTCGGCGACTTCAGTGCGACTGTTCAGAGGAATCAGAGGTACTGTAGAGATCATCCAGCTTTCCACAAAAACAACAAGTTATTTGTTTAGTAATAAAGTATCTTTTAGCTCGACTTTAAGATCCCCTAAGCACGTACGCGACTGGCTACTTTTTTGTTTTACCCCATTAGCCCAAAACTGCACCGTCCCGGTACAGAACAAGCCTATGGATGCCCTAATAAGCCCTGGATGATCTGAAAGAAGCGCTAGACAACTATCCGGAACTGGCAGACAAAACCCCCCTACCTACAAGCCAAATACTATCTTGTTTGGGAATCCACCTATTTCATTTCATCTACATGGGTCAATTCTACTGGCAGCATGAAGGAGCAGCGACGGGGAGTTTCATATCGCAGGGAGTCGCTGAATTAACGCAGAGGAAAATTGAAGAAATCGCTTTTAGCATCGCGCCGATGGTTCCAAGTTTCTACAATGTTATATTGATGATGGTTTCACAACATGGAAAGGCCAAAAAACAGACATTGTGAGTTTCGTTGACACTTTAGCCTCAATCCAACCGACTATCCAGTTCATGACTGAATTTGAAAATGGTGCACAGAAGCTGCCATATCTAGATGTACTGATTGCTAACAGTGAAGGAGTTTTGTCTGCTCCCTCTACAGAAGCCCACCCACAATGATCGATACCAACCATATGATTCGTACCAGCCGGAATATGTGAAACGCGGTGTAGTTATCTAACTAGACCGAGCCATCGAAGTTTGGGACAAAGCTCTCCTAGATGACGAACTTTGCCATATTCGGGACGCCCCTGTTTGGAAACGAATACCCCATTCAACTAGTTGAACAGATAAGCTGCATGCAGCCCCCAAAGAAGTTCCTCTAGTAATGGTGAGGCAGAGGAAGAAAAATGCCCTCGTTTACCTTCCGTACGTCCTGGAGTGACAGAAAAATTGTCCAAAAGCTTGAACATCCAAGTCTTTCACAAAACCCAAAATACTCCCAAATCAGCACCAAAGAAGCATTTATTTAATACCCTGAGACTGCGGAAAGCGTCGCGTAGGAAGAACAAGGAGAACTTTCGGAAAACGAATTGCAGAGCATGAGCAAGATATTGACCATACCCTCGCCAAGGGATACCGTCATAACTATAGGCTACTTACAAATCTGCACTTGCAGAACATATTTTCAAAAACCCATCCCATTCGATATTAAAAAAAACAACAAATTCTTGCAACGTGCACCGGACTCCATCAAACTACTCGAGAAGCCGTTGGGACAAAGACAAACCGAGCAGGCATTAACCGAGATACAGGCCAGTACTCCCTGCCGGAAACGCGGAACGGGGTTAGGAAGAAAATGTAAGCCTCCCCTTATTAACAACAAACCCGAAGTCGATCAGAATGCAGAAAAATACCTTTCCTGTCGTCGCACCAATCGTGCATAAAAACAGCAGCCGTGTCAAAAGTTAAATCTCAGCACTAGTTTTCTCCGTGCAGTGATATTTAAAAGTAAGATACAGGCCAGTACTCCCTACCAGAAAAGTGGAATCGGGTTCTTAATGGAATAAAATTTAAGCTTTCAGTTCCTTATTAATAACAAAACAGAAGTTGATCAAAATACAGAAAAAAAACGTTTCCTGTAATCGCCCCAATAGTGCAGCAAAAAGGTTTCCCGTGACAAAAAAATAAATCTCAAGACTATTTTTTTCCCTACAGTGGTATTTAAAGTAATTTGCCCGAAAATTTATATTCGACACAAGCGTCGGTTATTAATTGCAGGTTTGTTTCCTTCTTCCCCGATGTTAACCCTGAAGATTGACAGCCTGACGAGGACCCTTGCCAAAGAAGCCCGAAATATCGCTGCTTAAGCATCGTAGCTGACATATCCGTCCTATGCAACATTTGAATATAAATTTATTTCGGGTGTGGTAGGGGGTTCTACCCGCAGGTCTGACCTAATCCTTACAAAACAAAAGAAAAAAAGATATAGATCAGAGGTAAAAAGCCTATAAAAAACGACTATTTTGCATGTTTCAGGGGGTGGGGGGTCGAACCCCCTCTCCCGGAAACAGCCCTGAGTACAGCTAGTTATACTTCTTTAAACTTTAGTTGACCTTGGACAGTGCCATTTTTCTCTACCTGCTGTGACGAAAGTTCTCTATGGATCCGCCAAAGTAGCTAATTAAGGGTTCCTAAAACACCTGGATGGGCGTACTTGGTCTTCATTTGAACATTTAGGCCCAAAGTGTTCAAAGTTGACTGACGTTCAAAGAAACAAACCTGTACTATTTATTTCCTATCCTACGCAGAGATTACAGCTCGCCTGCGGTCCAACATACGTTCGACAGAAAAGTCAGTGTATTTTGAACAGGCTTTATTTGAAAAGACTGAACTATATCGTACACTTAAGAAACGACGCCTGTCATTCAGCTCCTATCACAGAAATCACAAAAGATCAGCTTGCAAGTTGATTCAAATATGCCTGCTAATCCTGGTGTTATACTGAATGTGGATTTTCTCGCCAGATGGCGTTATAAAAGTTTCTGACGAACTAACAAACTGTACAAGCTAAGTGCACTTCATGAACAAGTAACATCAGACTTCGATGCAAAAGGTATAACAGGGGTCTAGACTTATTCCCTACAAAGCAATGCAAATGGTTTATATACGATGCTTTCGCTAGTGGAACCAAGTAACATCAAACTTCAAAGCAAAATCTATGACAGGGATTGATACAATTATACACTACAAAGTAATGCAATATTAGCCTATTACAATTTCACGCCTCTGGTACAGTGAAGCATACTTCATTGGCTTAACTCCACTTCAGTTTGTACCAACTATTAATCGCACAAAGCGATCTTTGTAAATGTTGGGGTTCGACTGTAATCGTCACAGTGGTCATCAGCTTTAGAATAGGAGCAACTTTGTAGATACAAATGCAAGTATTTTCTTGAATTAAGTTAGCAGCTAGCAGGAACTTCCTCAGAGTGACGAGCTACACATCTGATCGGGAAAATACCTCACAGAATATCTGGTACATCAGAGCCTCGTTTTTGTTGCATGCTGCAGGTCCACTTCTCGGCCGATTCCGGACTGATTCTTCTACATCCGTTTTTGCACTGCAGCGCTTCCGAGGAAGACGGCAGCGCTTCCCGACCAAGTCCGTGCTTCCCTGCAAGATGCTGCAGCGCTGCCGCTTCAACCAAGAAGAAAGTGAATAAAAAACGCATATTATGCAAAAGCAAAGAAGTGCTGCAGCAGCGATGCGGCAGCGCCATTGCAACAAAAACGAGGCTCAGGTTGCGTTCCGCAGCACTTAAATTATTTTTCGCTATTCTTTTTCTTGAGCTGAAGCCGCAACGAAAAATGCTCTATCCTCGTAATTTTCGATCGTTGGCTCTAATGATCCTTAAAATGCTCGGGAGAATCATCAGCACTTATCCAGAAAGAATGCAGCAAGTCAAGGACGGCATTATGATTAACAAGTATCCGTTCAACCCAGCTGCTTAACATCCTGTTAGACATGCGGCCCTTCCCCTTGTTGATCGTAAGTGATAACAAACATGAGGAAACGTAACCTCAGTCAGCTTATTTGCTACCTGTTGCTATTCAAGCACATAAGGTTAGGTTATAAAATAATGTGGTGCAATCTCTGGCTATGTTCGAACCTACATCGTTAAATGTCAATGTCGGCTTCATTGGCCCTTCCCCTGGTTGATGGTAACAGGGACCCATACATTTCCTGTAATGACTCGCCATTCAGGGGGCTTGTAAATACGAGATTTCTGATGCGCTCTTGACCGAGCGTCAGATAGTTCGAGAAACACCCAAGGCGATAAAATACCCGAATATCCAGATAGGCAAAAATTTTCGCAGCTGTTGTGATGAACTCGGAATATTTCTCTGTAATGGAAGCGTATCCTGGATCTTTTGTCCTAGCTTAGGTACCTGGTGGCATGCTGGCAGTTTTTTCTATCTGAGCAAGAACGCCGATTCGACCCAAGTGGAATTTTTAGGTGAGGGTCGGGCAACCTAGCAACATAGAAACATAGGAAATGACAAGCCCCCTGAACGGCGATTCATTACAGGAAACTTATGGGTCCCTGATGGTAAGTGTTAACAAACGAGAGAAAACGTAACCTTAGTTCAGTTTATTTGCTATCGGTTGCTATTCAAGCTTGCAAGGTTAGATTAAAAAACAATGTGGTGCCATCTCTGGTTGTGTTCGAACCCAGATTGTTAAATGTAAATGTCAGCTTCGTTTCATTCACCAAGGCTGGAGCTATATAAGATGGGAAGAAGTCTTTTTCGATTCAACGATACTTTCATTGTGTCAATGCAACAAAGCGGTTCTCTACTTGACGATCCACCACTATTTAACATACATGTGATTATTTATGACTATGTCGACCATGTATGACGATCCACCACTATCTTTCTTAAAAGATATCATGGAAATAAACGAATCTGAAGAAGAAAAAAATTGTCACCATTTCACTCTATTTACAGGTATCCAGTTATACCCAACAGGTGCAAGACACGGGTTCGCGACGGAGTGTTATAATCAAATCAAAGTTTCATGTGCGTTAATGAGAGACAATCATACCATTTTAAACTGCTTCACATCGCCTTCGCAGCAGTGCGTATATTAGTTACTGACTTTCTCGTCTGTTTTCTTTTTGATGAAATTAATTTGTTGTTCAGCGCAGGTCAGTTCTCACGGTACCCGAAAGGGCTCGAAGTCGCAACCGTAAAATCATCCGCCGGTCAATACTTAACAAGACAGAACTTATACTCGATTCACATCACTGTTCGCGGGAAAACAACTTCAGGTGCGATTCTCTGGAACTCACGCGACGCTGCAAATTTCCTGCTACTAGATATTGCATGGCTGCCACTTATTTTAAAACGTAAGCCATCCGGACATGAATGACGATTAACAGCAGCTATCTTCTAAATAAAGCTAACTCAGTATCCATAACTATATACAAGAGATTATCTGTAAACAGTAACTCTAATAACGATTACAGGTGGCACTTATTTTAAAATTAAACGCTCCTAAACAGCCAGGTCTTTTCAGGACTCTCTACGCCTATAAAGGAGTAGGTAAGGTACGCGAGGCGGGCTATGACGCAGCAATTGTTTTTCGTCGATAACTTTCACCACAGAATCATCGTATCGAATCCACAGGCCAAGTCCTGCGTGGTGTACATCGGCAACATAGTGGCCCTTCGTGGCTTCTTTGCCATCGTGGTAGACAACAGCGAAGAGCTGGTATTGTCGCTGCTTGTTGGAGAGCTTGGTTTTGATGCTTGGGGAAAGGACATCTGAAAGATAATATCGTGCTTCAGAAACGGATAAAATACTGGTTGTATTTTTTTTTTATCGCCGTTCGTCATTGACTCATCCTCCCTTCTAACACGTGTTCACCTCCGACTTCTGCCTGTCTTCAGTCTTATGCAGCGTTTACAAGTACAGGAAAACTTGAACAGAATCCGATCTTGGTGACAAGATTATGTTTACACGCAGAGGGAAAAAAATTAATTCTTCAAACCAGAAAATCTGAGATATATAAATTCACTATCCATTAAAAAAACGTTTTTAAAGCATTTATGACATCAGTACTGATGATTGCTGCTCTCAAAAGCTAGCTAGCCTTTTTCTTGTACTTTTTACCAGCGCCGCCGTGAAGATTCCTTTCAAGTGGGCCGGAATTCGTTTCACCATGAAAGGATTCCCGTCCCGCTAGACTTTTTTTCTACTCGTCTTCACGAACGGAATCCTTTCGAGTCGACCAGAATTCCTTTCTACTCGACGGGATTTCTTGTCCGTGTAAACGCTACATTATTGGTAGTTGATACACTGGGCTCTGAACAAGATCAAGAATAAACAAGGGAAGAATTGAGAAGACTTGAATCATGCGACGTTGCTTTTGTTCCGACTCCGTATTTACCGGGGTGGAGCCTACCCGGTGTCGCGACCAGAGTAATTTTTGTCGCTGGTTCCTCTGATCGCCGTTCTTCACGCCAAGAAAGTGCTCCGAATTCAAAATAAACAGAAAGAGGTCGACAGGGGCAAAGACAATAATAGTCCCACTTTTACTGTCTTTGGACAGGGGCTAAAGTGCAGTGAGATGACAGTAGTTGTGCAATTCTATATTCAAGGATGACGCAAATAAAGGCAGAAAAGGACCGACGGTATTTTGGACTGAACAGTATAAGAAGTTAAAAGAAGGGAGGGACATATATGTAGACTTCCAAATGTTTGTACTCTAGGCTTAGAACGTCGTCTCTGGAGAGTGAGAATAAAGATTTACCTTTTTTTTGTCATACAAAAACATTAATTTAATATATATGGCAGATTCTTAGGGATGAAAAATAAATACTGTTAAAATCAGCCAACTACCCGACAATATGATATAAACTTTGACCAAGAATAATAAGTTGATATCTCAAACGTAGACGTTTTGAATGATTTCTTACAATTACCAATTTCAATAATCAATTATTAATTTAAAACTAGGAAATACTTCAAGCAAACTGTTTTTCGCAACTATTCGAGAAGATGGAATGAACTAAATTTTGTGCAGAGTACAACTTAAAAACAAAACATAAGAATTCTTACAGTACATTTCTCCAGTGCCCAAAATTCGAATTTGAATGATGAAAAAAATTATAATGAAAACAACGATGACGAAAAAATAATGACAAATTTAGCCAGATGTAAAGTGCAACTATCCAAGATAATGATATACACTTTGACCAAGAATAATAAGCTGTTGTCACAAATGGAGACATTTTGAAAGATTTCTTACAATCAGCAATTAATAAATTAAAATTAGGACATACTTTATAGCCAACTGTTTTTAGCAACTACGGGAGAAAATTATATGAACTAAATTTTGTGTAGAGAGTACAACTTAAAAACAAAACATAATAACTCATTGACTACATTTCGCCAGCTAAACCTTTAATTATCCAAGCTTAATACCTTTTCTAGAAACGCTTCTTTACATTCCTGAGAAGACCAAAAGAAGATTACTAATGTTCACACCGATCCTATTGAATCTGAACTAAATGCATGTATATTAAATCTATGCCTCAACGCTCAAGTTGCTTAATTGCTCATTGAGTCATCAAATGCCACATTCCCTTGGGCTTGATCGTCTTTGTGAAGGGCCGTGATAACATGACTTCTTATTGCAAATCTAACCCGAGACTGGAAGTAGTTTCCATTTGTATAGTCCTCAGAAATCAGCATTGTTTGAACTTCCGCCTTTTCTGACTGCTTCATCACTTTGCTTGGAGTTATCACTCAATACTGCAAGAGGCAACACGGGAAGCTCCAGCCCTGGTAAATAAGATCGGAAAAAAACGATCCAGCATGCTGACATCGTGGTTATGCGAGTTCTTAATTGTTCCCTTATTTATTCTTGACTAGATTTAGGACTAAACCTCCTTAGATGAAATGCCAAATAAAGCTAATTGACACGCGCGCGAGGGTCTCCGTTTCCGAACAGATATGATCACAATAATTATACGCTACGGTAGGATGGCGTACGTTATTCTGCGGTTTTGATCAGCCTTCGATCGCAGGCTACTTCTCAACAAGCGTCTTACTCGGCGTTGTCGTAAAATTCGTCGTCAAGAAGGCCAAAAAAAACAAGACCAAAGGTGTCGATGGGATCCCAAAAATCTAATATGGGATCCAAACAATTGGGACTTGTCTTCGCCAGGCTAGTCGTTAGAGAAAACCAAGTTCAGATATACCTCTACAAGCCATATCTATTTTGACAATACTCGGCGAAACTTCCTGCTTTGCTTCTGCCAACTTTCCGGTTTCGCCCGAATTCCGAGCTAACTACTACTAGACGCTTTGAATGATTTTTTACAATTATCAATTTCAATAATCAACTATTAATTTAAAACTAGGAAATACTTCAAGCAAACTGTTTTTCGCAACTATCCGAGAAGATGGTATGAACTAAATTTGTGTAGAGTACAACTTAAAAACAAAACATAAGAATTCTTACAGTACATTTCTCCAGTGCCCAAAGTTCGAATTTGAATGATGTAAAGAAATTATAATGAAAAAAAAACGATGACGAAAAAATAATGACAAATTTAGCCAGATGTAAATTGCAACTATCCAAGATAATGATATACATTTTGACCAAGAATAATAAGCTGTTATCACAAATGGTGACGTTTTGAAGGATATCGTACAATCAGCAATTAATAAATTAAAATTAGGACATACTTTATAGCCAACTGTTTTTAGCAACTACAAGAGAAAATTATATGAACTAAATTTTGTGTAGAGAGTACAACTTAAAAACAAAACATAGTAGTAGTAGTAGTAGTAGTAGAACAGTTTTATTGAAAATTAACATTTTGTTTTCAATAGCACAACAAAAGCGGGGCTTGCGAGGCTGTGCTAACTTGTAAGAGATACAAAAAAAAAAAAAGAGTAGAAAGAGTATGGAGAATGAGACCATGTACCGAAACCAAAACAAAACAAAAACATTAACGAAAAACATTACCTTACGTGACCCCCAAACAACAAAACACAACAAACGAAAATGATGTAAATCTTACATAAAACAAACCTGAAAGAAAAAAATTATTTAATCAGTTTCGAAGGTATACCTGCTGAGCAACTCCGTACGTATACTGCAAGAGGCAACACGGGAAGCTCCACCCCTGGTAAATAAGATCGAAAAAAAAAAACGATCCAGCATGCTGACATCGTGGTTATGCGAGTTCTTAATTGTTCCCTTATTTATTCTTGACTAGATTTAGGACTAAACCTCCTTAGATGAAATGCCAAATAAAGCTAATTGACACGCGCGCGAGGGTCTCCGTTTCCGAACAGATACGATCACAATAATTATACGATACGCTAGGATGGCGTACGTTATTCTGCGGTTTTGATCAGCCTTCGATCGCACGCTACTTCTCAACAAGCGTCTTACTCGGTGTTATCGTAAAATTCGTCGTCAAGAAGGCCACCCTGATATTTCTGGGGCTAAAAAAAAACAAGACCAAAAGTGTCGATGGGATCCCAAAAATTTAATATTTGATCCAAACAATTGGGACTTGTCTTCGCCAGGCTAATCATCAGAGAAAACCAAGTTCAGATATACCTCTATAAGCCATATCTATTTTGACGATACTCAGCGAAACTTCCTGCTTTACTTCTGCCAACTTTCCGGTTTCGCCCGAATTCCGAGCTAACTACTACTCGAGCAAAAAAAGAAAATTCAGAAACGAATCCAGCGTATCTCCTTATAAAGAACATCTAATCAACTTTAAATAAAAACTGACAAAAAAAAATATCCGATAACAACCGGATCCCGAACTAATTATATGTCCGGATAAAAAATGACTGCATATACAGAGTCAGCCTCTCTTCTTCCCCTCAAATCGGACATTTAATCAACTTCAAATGAAACTTTTACTTCTAACCAACATTCCGGTTTTTGCAGGATTCCAGACGAACTATTTGTCCGGCGAGAGAAAGGTTTTCACCGTCGTGTTCAGCATGTCTTCTTACCCCTAAATAGAGCATTTAATCAACTTCAAATGAAACTTTTACTTTTAGCCAACTTTCCGGTTTTTGCCGGATTTCGGACGAACTAGCTATCCGGCGAGAAAATGGTTTTCACTATCGTGCTCAGCATGCGTTCTCACCCCATAACCGACTATCACATTATCTGTTTAAAAATATTTTGTTTGTCCCTTAATCTGAACCCCCACCCCTAAATGTAGGGCGACAGAGCCCATATACGAACTTGACCTTACCCTTGACCCGAAGAACCCTCACACCAAGTTCATCAAAAAATCTCATTCCCTTCGCCAGTTATCGTGCTAACAGACGGACAACTTTTGCGATGTCACAGGTATCCCTCCACTTACGTTTTGGGATCCCAAAAACTCCCCGAGTCAGGCCCAGGCGCATGGGCTAAGAATAGCAGGTCTAGCAGCGCGGATTATATACTCCCTTCTCGAAAGGTGCCCGCACCCCCAGGCATTACCTTTGTCACGTGTTCACATAATATGACAGCACAGTACCGGACCGCACTGGCTGGTCGGCGTGACAGTGAAAACGTGGCCGTCCGGAAAACATGATCCACCGCATCAACCAAAGGAACTTTACGAACATCCACGCAATCCCGCAGCCTACATAATATAATAATAATATAATTGTATTTGAAAAAGCCCGAGGGCCATATACAAGTACAGGTTACTAATACACAGAAAGGTCAATCAACATACAACTAATAAACGGAAAGCTTTCTATGTTCCAACGCTCTAGAGACAAACCTATAAATCTTACTAATCGCCTGGGCGGATGTACACTTCAGGATACCAGGGAGTGTCGGGATATACCCACCGAAAATCTCCCAACGGAGATCCGAAAGCTCTTGGCACCGGCTTAGAAAATTACCGATATCCTCATCTCCACCACCACAAAGGGGACACGCGTATTTCCCATCCGGAGTCTTGTTATTTCTATCAAACACTTTTGTTCTACCGTGGAGTGGTAGGCAATTCGCCCTCAGTTGGATCCAGTACCTCAAATAATTCGCGGGGCATATGAGGCGTCGCGATTCTGTGCCGCTAAGCAGCGATCGGTGCTGGATGTCCTTTCTTATGCTGAACACAGACACGTATTTATAACAGTGTCAGGATAGGTTACCCCCAACGCTAGAGTAGGGCTAACCATACGCGGGGAACACATACATCGCCTCCGAAAATATTCATAATTGCTTACTCCTTCAATTCGGAGGGAAGGTCAGTGGGTCAGATTTCTTTTTTGATGGGGATGGGGTACTACCCCATTCAGACAGACCTCCAGTGGAGGTAATCCCGGCCTGACCTGTTTCCCGGGAAGGCCAATATCAAATCCAAGACAGGAGAGACAGCACCATAGTTGAACCGCGTGGTCTTAACCTCAGAATAAAGCTAACGCTTGCTAACTACTGACCAACTCCTTTACATGGATGACGCTGACCGGAACCGACAAGGCCACCATGAAGACACGCAGATTCCAGAAGTATAACAACAAGTGGCTTTACCACATTTCGTCTATACTGCTACAACTACTCACTGTAACCTTTTCCGGTGTTTTAACACATTAAATGTAGTGGTTGACGTATATAGTGCAATGTCGGCGCTACGAGTTAGATCAATAAAATATCTATCTATCTATCTATTATCACGGACGGCTGGCAAATTGAAAGAGAAGAAAACAAAAGCTAACAAATTATGGCACAAACTAAAATGCACTCCGGAAAAAAATTCTTTTGATTAAGACTTCTTTGCGGTCAAATCAACCGATGCAAAAACACACCTGGGCTCGACTAGATCAGAGTTCCGTATTAATTAACCACAGTAATCTCACGCGCTTTTTAATTCAGGCCAAGCTTGAATCATCTATAGCGCGAGAAAAGGGTCAAATACAGGAAAGACCGGCGGCACGCCATCCCTCTGTCATACATTGCAAAGGTACACGCAGGTGCTCACGGGAGGTCAGTTCTAGCTAGAACAAATAAGCAAAAGAACCACCGTCTCCGATCTCTGAAACACCCCGATGCAAACAAGTTGGGAGAACCGGACACTGGTGAGAAAAGACCAGAAACACCCCGGAGTGCAACGAACGCAACTATAGTCCCAGGATCACCTACGAGGTTAAGTGCCGTCCTGATGAGCTAAAATATATGTAGCACGAACCTGTGGTCAAGTGCGTGAAAGTTCGAACATACATTCCTGGCTCTCGGCATTGATAAATCTTTCGGCGCGCCTCAATAGGGAGCGATTTTTTTGTTTTGACAAAACGCATCTGGAACTTTGGAAAGTTGAAACAAAAAACCGTATCTCCTCCAGCGAAGCGAATGTCGCTCCCAGTTGGAATCAGGCTTAACAGTGCTAATTTCAACAGGCGAACAAAAAGTAGGTGAACACCACAGCGTTATTCTACCAATGCCAATCACGATTTCCCATTGCCGCATTCTGCGTAGGAAAACAGGTCCAACACGCTTCCTCGAACCCACTCAAACAAAGCTAAGTTAACAAATTATCCAGCGGATGCAACTGAAAGATATGCTAACTCGTTTGTGCCGTATTTTGTTCATTCTTTTAATAGTTCTTAGTCGTGTTTATCTGGTATTATTTGTCATTTGTCATTGGCCATTTTATATCTCGTTGAAAGTGTTACGTTGACTTAAATTTGCTCGCTGTCTTTGCTATTTTGGCCAATAAACGATATATATATATTAAGAGGTCAAGGGTGCTCACCGGGGGGGGGGGGGGCAAAAAGGAATTCGTTGAAGTGGGATGCTCATATGATACATACTATACCCATAGGGGAAGGGAATCGTCATGAATATCTGACGGTGAAACAGAACACTAGTGCTAGTGACAAACCTGCACTACAGCGTGTACCATCCTTGTACCATCTCCTCTCCATAGCTAAATCTAGAAAAAAACTTCAGCTACCACGGATAGTGGGATTAAACAGAGCATGCCCCAAGATGGTGCTACGGCTACTATTTGTCAGTGCTCTGGCTTACCTTTCTGGATCTCCAAGTCAAGAGGCACATCGATCTTCTTAATCAGCTTTTGACATCCGCCGGACTTGTCATACAGGAAGCACTTAAGATGTAGCATCAGAACGGGTGGAAGTGCTTCAAGGGTAGTCTGACGCGAAGCCTCAATTTCCTTTTTATTTTTCGGGTCGATATACCCGAGGAGGGGTTCTTTGGAAACAAAGGCATCCAGGGCTTCCTTAACAGAGTTGACTTTCTCATTCTGCAAACATGAGTTATCTTGATACGATAGTTATTTACACTACACTGTCTAGTTCCATAACAGTTAACACTTGGGATGTTATCTGTTGTCGCTACAAACGTTATTGCATGAAATGTTATGCAAAACAAGCATTGCCAGGAAGAGCCGAAAAAGCGTCGAAAAGCACTTGCTTTATTTGTGTCGTCATGATATCGACAAATTCAGCAGATGCTTTTTTGGCGGTTTTTCGGCTCTTCCTGGCAATGCTTGTTAAACATTTCATGCATGACGTTTGTCGCAACAACAGATAAAATCCCCATTGTTGTTCCTTGCGTGTTGTCTATTGAAACCGCGCATCCTTGTGTTGTCTGTTATGAAACTTCTGACAGTGTAGTCTCTAATTCTAGTCCACTTCTGATACCTATCAGAACACCTATCCTTCTTTGTAGAAAGACGGGCTGAAACTTGACCAGCACATGTGCATTTGCCCAAGCCCAGGGGCTTTCGTAAGGATTATTTTTTTATATCTGGATACACATGGACCTGGAGATTTACGTTGTAAGAATAAATCTAAGCCCACGTGATCAAAACTTTGAGAACACTCCCAATGATCTTCTCAACAGGAGCTTCAAGTAGGCTTCACAATCCAGATTTTTCTTCCTGATATCTATTTATGTCGAGGCAGATTTAGGAGATATACCCGGACCAAACGCGTTTGGAAGTCAAAGACACTGGACACCGATCCCGCAATGTAGAAGGGTGTCATCGAGGTGACATGGTTATGACACAAATGTATGTGCAAATGGGTGGGAAAAGGGAGAATGAATAATTGATTCGAAGACGTAAACAACAACACACGAGCTCAAACGCCAGCTCTCTCTACGTAATTAATTGTTATTGATCAAGGTAATCGGTTTTAAAAACATACAGATTTGTAAATATCAGAGTAGAAGGTAAGGCATACCTGGATGTCCAACTGAAGCGTGAAAAATGGCTGGAGAGTCGCAGTCGACTGGCCCTTCTCCGTCTGCAGTGCTGACCTCATCTGACCCAAAAATAGGTCAGAAACGGGAGTTCGGCAAAAGGTGGCACTACGAGTAATGACGCCCTTATTCTTCGGACCAATCAGCTGCCACTCATCAGAGTCATCTTGCGTCACGCTTGTCTGATTGACTGGCGTTCCATTGACGGCGGCGGTCGGTTTGGTGATCATTTTTGCAAGCTGAAACAGTCAACTTGTGACAATAACAAGAAATCTAGCACAAGCGTTCAAGTCCTGTTCAAGAATATCGATTCGTAGCATGTCTCGTTTATCATACACAGTTTATTAACAGAGGCTAACTTCTCACGAGGGTTAAAGCGGACCACACAAAATGGTCTTACCACTATACACACAATGATAACCATCCCTACTGCCACTACGAATGTTCAAAACCAGAAAAAAACACCGTCAAACAATGAGCAAATTAAAAAAAACACACTAAATTTTGCAGATTTGATATAATTCGGTCTTGACTAAATCTCAGCCGATTACCCGGGACAGCCGTTATGACACGTAGGGAGCGAAGGATCAAAATAATAATGTCCATCTAATGCTCGAACTGTTTATTATAAATACAAATAACTTAAAAAATCAAGACCAGCGTGGTGCTCTTGAAGAAGACGTTCTGCGTGTTTTTTTTCTCGAGCGAAAACACCAACCGGCAATCAAGTTCAAATCTAAATAAACTGGTGGCCTGCGATCAGTAAGAGAAGGTAAACAAACTGTTTGGATTAGGTCTTTAAGCAAAGCGGAGTGTTGATAATGCGACCAGACAGTGACGGATGTAGGGTAACATTGAAGTGGGGGGAGCATTCGATCGCACAGTTCTGGTTTTGTTATAGTTTCGGAGTGACGGTCCCTCTCTTACACCGTCAGAAGTAAAGCCCAAGGGCGTAAACTTTAGTGTAACTTGCGTATACAAACAGAAAAGTAGGCGGCAACACTTCAGATGAAAGAAATAAAATCTACTTAAACGAATATCGGCTTCCTTTCCAGCCACACGCCCCCCCCCCCCCCCCGCACCAATTACGATTCTAAAGGAGTCAAGTATCTTAGAAACAATTTAAACTGCTGCATTCCCATTAAGTTTTAAGGCATAAAGCTAAGTAGGGTAACTATCCGGGGTGATTTTCGTATCGCTTTGCGAATTACGCTTTGATTCGGGTAAAAAGTGATACCTTTTAATGCCCTTCTCTCACTAGGAAGAGGATTTTTTGCCACGCATAGGAATTAGCCTTAAGGCGACAGTGGGAAATTCCTTCACAGTCGACTATTTGGCAGCAAGAAATGGTGAATGGGCTGGGTAAAAGTCCATCGCGAAGACCTTCTCCACCGACCAAAGATTTGTACCTTTTTAGACCAGGGCAGATTTCTAACAGCTCATATAATTGTTTGCTATTAGTTGCGTTTTGCTGATACATGGTATCTGTTACCACTGTAACTGGATCTGCAATAAGTCGTGTTTGCAGTTATCGTGGTATCTGATACACGGTGCTCTGCAAAAACGACTATTGCCGAAATTGCACTTTTCGAAGTCATCCCAAAACAACAACAGATATCCAGTTACATCACTAAGTGCTAAACTTCTTTCTCACCAGTGAGATGAAAGTGAGATGACTTTTCAGATACCAAGACCGGTTAACACGGTCGGACCGTAGTATCTGAATATCTGATACCACGATAACTGGCCAGATACCAGAATGACTGCAAAAACGCCTTTTGACCCTGGTATCAGATACCACGATAACTGCAAAAACACAACTATTATCGAAGTTTTAAGTTCCAACACATACCTCGATCATTTCATCATTCAAAGCATTAAGAAGAACTGTCAGCAACTCCTCTGCGTCTTCTTGTCTTCCCATCTCTTTAAAAGCCGAGCCCCTAAGTGACTGAAGCATGCAGTAAACCGAGTTCGGCTCAAATGGCTGACCTTGGTTCATGTCCGCGACTTGCTTCGTAGCTCTTTTTGCTTTCGGGTTAGGTGTAAGAGGAGGCGGGTGGGAGACGAACTCAGTCATATAATTGACCCTGAAAGATAAATAAGTAATCAGAGGACGGCGCGTGATACTACTCTTTTTGTTTTTTCGTTCTCTGTCCCCTTTATTCTTAAAGAACACCTCTTAAGAGAAATGGCTTTTTCACACAAAAAAATGGTCGGGACATTCGTACTTGCTTCGTGAAAATGGAGATTCTCTTTGCTAGCGCTCGTTGACTCTGGGTAAAATACTTGGTTTTTATCGCGAAAATTTAAACAAATGCGTTACGTGGATAATGCCAAAAAATCAGAAAGAAATTCCTCCCAGCGCAATATTTTCGTCCCAAGACAAAACAAAAGTTATCGTCTGGCCAAAGTTATCTTTTAACAAAATTTCGGCGCGCGAGGGAAATCGAAAAATTGAAATAAAGTGGTTCACAAGGATTCTGTAAAGAGAAGAGCTATATTTAAGATTTCACAGGTTAGTATACCACGTACACCGTCACAGGGGGTGCGGAAACAGTGAAAAGCAAGAGTGGTCTTTCAACGACCCTTCTTGCTTATTCTGACTTATTAGGATCATTAGCGATTATGAGATTACCATTCAGAAATCCCCACCTCGCCAGTCGCCATTGTTTCGTTTTGCAACTATGACTGTTTAATTAAAACCAAAATTAAAACTATTTTACTTGCAACGTAGTATTTGTATTTACGAAAACGATATTCCTGAACCATTTTACCGTGCCAAGATCATTTCTACTAGTAATGCTCGTTTCCTAAACTCTGTTCAGATTTAGCACATCACCTGCGATACGCCCAGAAGTTCTTCACGAAGAGAACCTTCATGAAGCTTTTGTTCAATTTGTTGTGAAGACTTTTCTGAGATTCCAAAACGTAAGTGGAGGGATAGGACCTGTGACCTCTTAAAAGTTGTCCGTCTGTCAGCAAGATTACTCTCGAAGGGGTAGAGATATGTTCTTCAAACTTGGTATGAGGATCCATTGAGTCAAACTACAGGTCAATTTCTTTGATGAGCCCTGTAGCCCCATATTGAGGGGTGGGGGAGGGGTTTCAAATTAAGGGACGAAACAAATGTTGTAAAAAGCCAATGAGATAGTCGATTTAAGGGGCAAAGCGACATGCTGAACCCGTATCTTAAATTCTAGCCGGACAATTAGTTCGTCCGGAATCCGGCCAAAACCGAAAATTTGTTAAAAGTTAAAGTTTTATTTGAAGTTGATTAAATGCTAGATTTAGTGGTAAGAAGACATGCTGAATCCGTATATGACAATCGTTTTCTACCCGGACAAGTAGTTCGCCCCGATTCCGGCCAAAACCAGACGATTTGTTAAACGTAAAAGTTTTATTTGAAGTTGATTAAATGTTCGATTTAGGGGTAAGAAGACATACTGAATCCACATATGACAATGATTTTATACCCTTAGATATAGTCTGCCCGGAATCCGGCCGAAACGGACAATTTGTTAAAATGATTTTATACCCTTACATATAGTTTGCCCGGAATCCGGCCGAAACGGACAATTTGTTAAAAGCTAAAGTGTATCTGAAGTTAATTAGAGGCTCGGTACAGGAGTAAGGAGATATGCTGCATTAATTTTGAGCTTTAGTTTTTTGCCGGACAAGTAGTTCTCCCGGAGTCCGGCCGAAACCGGTATTTGGCAGAACCGGGGTAGGAAGTTTCGATCAATTTCATCAAAGTAGATGTGACATATACAGGGGTAAACACACATGCTGAATCCATACCTCAACTTGATTTTCTCAGATGACTGGTCACTGGCATTATCTGTTTTCAAATTTTAATATTAAAATTGTTTAAGGAGTCTGGCGAAGACCGGATATCTACAAGACGCAATTGTTTGGATCAAATATTATTTTTTTTTGGATTCCATGAAACCTTTGGTCTTGTTAATATGTTAATACAGAACCAAGCCTCTGTTTGAGGGTGATCACAGATTGAAGACATATCCCGTTGTGAGTTAGCGAGGATCAGGCCTGGGAGTGACCTAAGGCTAAAATATGTATAGGATATAGGATTTTTCACACCAAAATATAGGGCAATATAGGATAAAAAAAACAGCTTATCTGGATGAAAAAATCTCATGACCCCATCTTCTGCAAAATAATAAAGGACGATTCTGGTGAAACAACTTAAGATCTCACCTTAAAACAACAAACATTTTATCCGAAACGAGAGACTTTGATGGGGAAGTGTTATCAATGAAAAGAGATCAAATACAATCAAAGAACTACGAATATACTACTGATTGACTTCGTGAAAACTTCAGAAAAGACCAGAAAACCACACAACCGCGTCAAACTGAGTGTCAACAGCGCCTTCTGAATGAAGAAAGCTCCTAACTGATGGAAACAAAAATTCACAAGGGAAATATACAGACGAAATAGAAGCCATAACTGATGGAAACAAAAATCAAAAGGGAAATATACAGACGAAACAGAAAAACATTTTTAATTACTTCGACCTTTGCTCAGTTTTGGCAGAATTAACTTCGAAATTCACGAAAAAAAACCAGCAAAAGCTGAAATATGGGAGAATATAGGGTTTTTTAATCGATATAGTATATTATAGGACAAGTTTTAAAATATAGGATATTTAGAGCGTGTTCCATCCTACTTACCGTAGTTACTACGCATGACGTCACGAATTCTGGCTTTTTGCCGTCAAGGCTGGAACGACTTTTCTATTTTCCAGCAGAATATCATGCCAAGGGCGAATCCGACCAATCACGTTACAGAGATCCGTAGCTACTACGCTTACTACGCTCCCGAGCGTGGTAAGCAAATAGTTACTATTTCGAGAAGGTTGAAACGGTCAGCTTAGTAACTTTTGGTGAGGTTGGAACGAAAATAGTAACTAATAGTTACTATTTGTAAAAGGGTGGAACAAGCTCATAGGTCTGACTCCCAGCCCTGGCGAGGATGCTTATCCTTACGTATCGATATCTTACTGATCTTGACCCACCCTTTTCAACTTGAACCGCGACAACACTGCTCCAAGCAAATTATAGTGATGTTAAATTTCTGGAGACCTACTTTGTTCCTCCCAATTGAGGATATTTCTTACATCATATAAATAATGCGACCAATAAACATGGGACGATGAAAGAAAAACTAACAATTACTATTTTTGGCAAAAGCAGGTTGAGGTCTATTTTACGTGTAACAGTTTTAATAAAGTACCTCGTCTTGGCGTGGAAACACAGACCGGAATTTTTCGATAGAAATTCTAATAGTTTTTGACTTTATACGTCAATCAATCATTCATTATGAAAATCGTTACTGCCGAGCCGATAGTTGGTTTTTAGTTTTTCTAGGAATAAATATGAAAACAACTGTAGATAAACACGTTTTGGACCAGACTATTCTGTAAGTTTTCAACCAACATGTATTACGATAGTATCTGAGTTAGACCGGAAATCAAAGACAGAAAACTAATGAATCTGGCTAAGGGGTTGATTAAGAAATGGCACGCTTACAGGATCTGGCGATACGCAACTCCACCCTACATAATAACCGGATCCGAAAGCACGCGAAAGTGAACTTACAAACTGTCGATGACCGGCGTAGAGGAGCTGGCGCTGGTGCGGGTCTTCACGATCGGTTCGATCGCCTTGATCATTTTGTAGAAAGGGGGACACCCAACCAGCACTTGCAGGACTGCATTGATGTAACAATAATTCCCATTGTTAAGGAGACCCCGAGGCTGGAGGCTTGTCGCTTCGTGCTCTAAGACGTAGTTGCCCAGGTGAACTAAACAAAAAATGTATAAATAATTATTCAAGTCAGACTGGTCTACCAAATCCCTGATTGTTGGGCAACGGCAAACGCAGGCTATCCTGTGCTAAGCCCCACGCTGGGTACCCTAACCCAAAAAAGTGTTGACGATTTGCCTAAAGTTAACGACCAATCAGAACTCTGTTATATTGGGTGAGGTAGCCCAGCATTTGGCATGAGTTAACCTGTGTCTTACATTGTTTAAATATTAATTTTTTTTATCTTGTGCATTAACTACATTATTGAAAGCTCAGTGTATTTTTTCCTTTCATTTGTCTATACTGTTGTCCTCTTCTTAAGTACGTTAACAAAATCATCATCATCATAGACACATCACCATCATCATCATAGACTCAGGGATAGTTCAATTTTGGCACAGCCTATCGAAGAACCAGGGATTTGTAGTAGACGGGCGATTTAACGAGCCCATCCAGAACTCCCTCCTTATTCCTCGAAATCCTAACAAGAAAACACGAAGTCAAGTCTTCTGCTTCTTTACTTTCAAAGATTCCGGCTCAGTGCAGGCTTGAACGTCTACTGAAAAGCCTCTTTAAACTATTATGAGCGTGTTCCACCCTTCTAACAATAGTTACTATTAATTGCTATTTCCTTTCCATCCTCAGGAAAAGTTACTACGCTGACCGTCCCAACCTTGTCGGAATAGTAACTAATAGTTACTATTTGCTTACCATGCTCGGGAGCGTAGTAACTACGTATCTCTGTAACGTGATTGGTCAGATTCGCCCGTGGCGTGAGATCCTGCTGGAAAATAGAAAAATCGTTCCAGCCTTGACGGCAAAAAGCCAGAATTCGTGACGTCATGCGTAGTAACTACGGTAAGTAGAGTGGAACACGCTCTGTATCAGACTATTTCGTCACCACTTCGTCTCGTAAACCTGGGACATTTCCCGTTGAAAGCCGTCTAGTTACGTTCATCCCCCCCCCCCCCCCGCATTTTTATATGGTGCCTGAGAACTGTCCTGCGCTTCTGTAGGCAATACTTATGGAGTCCAGTGTAGCTTTTCTTAGCATTTCTGAACAAGGATCTTTCTCCTCACCGGGAGTATGTCTCAACACAGATACAAGCGAGACGAGTCTGGGAGGGTTGTAGTTGATTTTCACTGTGAAAGAAGTACGCTTCGATGTCGCAGCGAAGAAGAAAAGCATCCTAGGCAGGATTTTGAAACTTGTGGCCTGATTGTGATTCCAAATCCAGAAAATAGGACTACGTGGCTACTACGTTTAACCTAGCGTTGGGCTTCGAACTGCCATCAATGGGGGGAGAGGAGTTCAAATCCTCGCCTGAAGAAGTGCGAGGGAAAATGCGGCACACAACAACCACGGCTATCCTAACAGGGGAACGGCGCCTGCCGGGTGCGCCTCAGAGGCACACATGCGATGTTAAGCGTTTTTTCCTAACCTTTTGCCGCATTGCCAAAAAAGATCTTGACCAGCGCGTAGATTAATAGAGCGAAAACCAAAAGAACTCGTAACAAGTAGAAATTTATAAGCCTGGGCGCCAAATTCTTCTCTTCTGAGGTCAAATTCAGCGCCTTCCCCAGTCGAACTCGACAGTACACCACTATACTAATAGCTTAGGATAAAATATTTCGCTGACCTGCTAACTTGTGCATATCTGGATCCCCTTCGAACGATGGCTGGGGTGGCTCTTCCTTGGGTGGCTGCTGAACCAGGGGGGCAACCTTTGCCACTTGCTTTGGTGCCGCCGACGATTTGAAGAGACTAGCCCAAGACTTAGACGAGGCAGCCGCGGGTTCCGGAGTGGGCTTTGGTGCCTCAGTTTGAACTGATTTTTTTGTCTCAGCTGGAATCGCCGCTGGCCTGAGGACCTCTGTCTGGTCCAAGACTGGTTTCTTAACCTCAAGAGGCTTCTCACTTTCAGCTGATTTCGGGGTCTCTTCCGACTTCTCCGGGATGGTAATGGGTTGGTGGACTTCGGCCAAAGCTTGGTGATCGCGGACCTCCGGTTCCGGCGAGGCTACCTCGCTTGATGCACCTGGCGCTACTGATGCTACTTTAGCTAAAACAAAAAATATTGAATAAGTCGCACCGTAACTTTACGCCACAACGACGACCAAACAATCAAAACCGGAATGTGTTCGTAAAGAACGTAGACGTAGAACGTAGTAATTAACGTGAAGGAAGGCTGGGTTTCAGACCAACTACGAAACTAAGTCAGTCACCCAACATACTTATAAATAAGCTCAAAACAAATCACAATGTCAGACCCAACAACTGAATCAGAAATGATAAATTACTTACCAGCAGGTGCTACTTCAGCAACGGCTGTCTCTGGTGCTTTGGGCTTCACCTCTTTGGCCCTGACTTCAACGCCTGTAACGTCACCAAACTGTAAATCCTTTGCTGCTTTAATTGTGACAGCAAGACTTGGCTCCTGCTGCTTCTCTCTTAATTTCGTATCAGGTACAATAGGTGGCCCTGTTGGTTTTTTCGGCGACCCCCCGGCAGGAGTGGGGTGGCGTTTAGGTGGCGCCACATTCGGGACAACTGGGGGGTACGGTTGACCATAATAGTATGGGGTCTGCATCATAAAAGGTGCACCGGTCACCGTCTGAGGTGATGGGTGGTGATGGTACATTTGAGGTGCAACAAAAGCTGGGCCAATGAAAGGAGGGGGTCCATGAGCAAAGCCTGGGATTGTCGGCTCTCCATCTACCTTTCCTTGGTCATCATAGGCCCGCACATTTGGGACACCATACTGCATTGCACCACCATGGAGATTAACATTAGCGGTAACAGTATTCACATAAATGCTATGCACTGGTGTGAAATAGCCAGGCATGATTGTAGCTGGGACTGAGTATGCCATATGATGCATTGTTGGAGGTGGGACAGCATTTGCTACAAACGCCCTAGGCTGACCATCAATAAGGGGAGAGGGAGGTGGTGGCTGTTCTACATTTCCCTGTCTGGCTGTCTGACCTGGAGGCGGTCTTACTTCTTGGTGAAGGACAGGCTCCTCCTCCTCTCCTAAAATGAACAACAGTAAGGGTTATTAAACCTTTTCTAGTGACATCTCCGACGTAATAAGGTTATCACATTTCTTTCCTATAGTGATTACATATGGGATCCCACAACATTGGTGATGGGATATAACTTCGAAAGAGTTGTCCGTCTGTCAGTTAGCACGATAGCTCTGGAATGGGTTGAGACATCTTGTTCAATCTTAAAGCCAATGAAATATAAGATTAGAGTTAAGGAGACATGCCGAATCCCTATGTGAACTTTATTTTCTTGCCGACAAGTAGTATGGTTGAAATCGGGCCAAGACTAGAGGGCAATTCTGGCGATCTCTTCGATTCGCTTCCCGAAAAGCAAAGCTACAATCCGACGAGCGGCAGAAGAAATGGAAAGTCGTTGCGCCTCAGTTGCATCTTTACAACTTCTCGCTGATTTGCCTAAATCACTTTCCACTCGCGAAGTGGATTCCCTTTCCAAGTGCTGGCGGAAACTAGCGGAGTGCGAGAACAGCTCTGGAAAGCGAAGCGAGTTTAAGCCGAAGTCGCAAACGAGCCGGCGCATAAGACCACCAGAATCGCCCTTAGATATCTGGTAATGGTAAACATCTATCTGGTAAAAGTACAAGTTCCGACTGAAGTTGATTAGAGGTTGGATATAGAGGAAAAAGACTTTTAGCTTTATTTCTTGTCGGTCAACTCGTAATCCCGCCAAAACGGGAAACTTGGTACAAGTGAAAGGTTTTTTTTTCTGAACTCGAAGTCGAATGGAACTAGAGATACATGCTGAATCCATCTCTGTTCTTTGCTTTCTCAGTCGATGAACTGTGTGGCCGTAATCAGCAAAAGAAACACCTAAATTATTCACTGTACATATCAATTATTATTAGCGACAAATAACATGCCTCCAGGATCTTGTGAATCTCGGGAGACCCCATGATGAAGAAGTCTGATAAATATTCCCCTTGGGATCACATCGAAACCTTTGGTCTTGTTATAGGTGGGTAGAAAGTGGTCCATGACTATTCAATCATATAATTAATTCATAATCTAAATAAATCTGGAAAGCTGAAAGAATTAAGTCATCTTATTTGCCTTATTTGTCAGGGAAAGGGTGCCCAAAGTTCTGAAAAAATGCACTGGGCTGTCAGAGGTATAATTTAGCAAAACTGAAATTGAAACTAAAAAACTGAAATTGCAAAGCAGAAGTGAAGTCGGCCAAGAGTTATGTTATTTAAAAGCATCTTCGACATCAGGATTGTTACAAAGCTGGTCACAAATCAT
This sequence comes from Branchinecta lynchi, assembly GCA_023053575.1. NCBI lineage: Eukaryota > Metazoa > Arthropoda > Branchiopoda > Anostraca > Branchinectidae > Branchinecta > Branchinecta lynchi. The sequence continues at coordinate 11,226,417 of JAKZAP010000011.1, read as the reverse complement.
CTAGTCCCTTGGCAAATAATCATAATTATATTTCGATAACGCGCATCTTTGTTCGGTCTTGAAAACCGTTTAGGCTTAACCCCTCACCAGATGCTTTTTCATTGGCTACTTTTCAGGCGTGTTTCTAATTATCATCGGATTCACGTAACTCATGTTATTGCAACAGAGAATGTCCCCTACTATGGTAAAAGTAGTTAAACGATATGGACTATAGAGTAAAGTGCAATTTCTAACGGGTCTGCAAACATCCGCAAAATATGCGTCCTTGTTGGATTACGTGAGAGGATCGGCCGAGCGAGGCCTGAAAAAATGAACCATAACCACAAATCCTAGAACAAGAGCTGGAAGCTCATATGGCACTTACAAGACTTGGTAAAAAAAAAGAATGACGATGGACCCTTGGAAACACGAGATTGTATCGTTTGGTAATTTTTTTTTTCTTTCCTGTAATCATCATAATCAAAACCCTTGAGGCAAAAATTATCACGGGCTCAAGGGGATCATGACAATGTAGCTTTTGCATAAAAGTATTTTTTGTACTTTGCGGTTAACGTGAGTACTTTAAGGGATGGTCGGATCTGGGAAGTGACAATTTATAAGCCAATTGTCAAGTCTCTAATGTTCAAGCCAAGTTTCATCGTCCTAGCACATCTGGAAGTAGTCTACCTTAAACTGCGATCACCGGAATTCAGACCCCCCCCCCTCCAACTCCCCCAGAGTGACCGAATCCGGTCCGGCCCTATCACTGATGTATCTAGGGCTTAAGATTGTTCTTCCCACCAAGCCTTATCCCAATCAATATATTCCAAGCGTGTGACAAAATTTCCGCCCCCCACCCGACTCCCCTGCATTGATCGGATCCTGTCCGCACTTCAATGGGACATCTGAGACACGAGCTGTTTCCAAATATTAAGTTTTATTAAGATCCGGTTCCTCGTTCAAAACTTACAAATACGTCAATATTGCGGATTCCCCCTCCTCCACTTTCCCCACGGTAGTCGGATCGGGGATATGACTATTTCCAAGTTAGTTTAGTCGGGTCCCTAATATGCCTGCCAAGTTTCATCGTCCTAGCACATGTGTAAACATCTTTAAGTCGGGATCACGGGAATTAATAATAACAACGTTTATTTCCTGAATAGCTCATATAATTACTCGCTAGCGTCGGATCGTCACACAATTGTTAACACGGCTAAAACTTAATAATCACTTCTCAATAATTACCTTAAAGTATTTATATGTATATACAATTAATAACGAATATATCACAGTTCAGAATTAATATTGTTTAAGAACCCTCCCTCCAACTCCCCCTACAGTGCTCGGATCCGGTCCGGTCTTGTCACCTATGTATCTAGGGCTTGTGCTTGTTCTTCCCACCAAGTTTCATCCCGATCCGCCACTCCACTCTTCTTTTTTTCTTATCGAGAACATAATGTTCCAAAACTTAATTTCCTTCCTTCTTTTTTCCTTCCTTTTTTTGGGTGGGTGGGGGGGGGGGGGCAAGGGAGCTTTGTTGATGGAAGATCGTTCGTTAGTGAATTTCTCTTGTCAGTTTGTTATATCTTCATTCTTCTTTTCTTCTTTTTTGTTTCTTTGGTTTGTTTTCCTTAAGACTATATGAATAAATAATAAGCCCCGCCCATTGCCAGGCACTTATGGTGGGTCCATAAACAGTTAATGGTGTTTTTTATTTTTGTGAATAAACTGAAACTGAGCATTTCTTCCAGTTCCCCCCTCCAACTCCCCCCAAGGTCACCGGATCCACTCCGGACTTGAAGTGTGATATCTGAGACACAAGGTCATTCCAAACATCAACTTTCATCAAGATCCGATTCCCCGTTCAAAAGCTATAAATACGTCAATATTCGGGACTACCCCTCTCTCCACTCCCTCACGGTGGTCGGATCGGGGAAGTGACTGTTTCCAAGTTAGTTTGGTCGGGTCCCTAATATGCCTGCCAAGTTTCACCGTCTTAGCACATGTGTAAGCATCTTAAGTCGTGATCACCGAAATTCCGGACCCCTTCCTCCAACTCCCCCACAGTGCTCGGATCCGATCCGGTGTTGTCAACTATGTCTCTGGGGCTTGTGCTTGTTCTTCCCGCCAAGTTTCATCCCGATCCGTCTACTCTGAATATGACACACGACTTCCGGTTCCCCCCCCCCCTCGAACTCCCCCCCAAAGTCACCGGATCCATTCCGGACTTGAAGTATGACATCTGAGACACGAGGTCTTTCCAAATATCAAGTTTAATTAAGATCTGATTCCCCGTTCAAAAGATAAAAATACGTCAATATTCCGGATTCCCCCTCCTTCCACTCCCCCAATGGTGGTTGAATCGGGGAAGTGACTATTTCCAAGTTAGTTTGGTAGGGTCCCTAATAGGCCTTCCAAGTTTCATCGTCCTAGCAGATCTGGAAGTACCCTAGCTCGAGATGAGTGGCCTGAGAGACTTGAGCGGAGCTGCAAGTGCCATACAAACCAAGAATGTCTAGAATCTCAACGAACGAGAAGAACTGAAACTGCGAAAATTGACAACATACCTGAATCACTTTCCTGCAGTTTTGTCCCAGAATCAAGAACTACCTTCCCCAGGAGCAACTGCTGAAGATCAGTATCAATGTCCTGAAGAAACTGGACGGCCACATCATCAGGGGTCTCCCTCAGGACTTTGTTTATTCGGAACGCATCTTCATCACTCACATTCGTAAGGTCCAAGAATTCTATACCCTGGAACAACAGAACAAAAAACTTTTCACATACTTCCTGAGCCTGCTTAAACCATATATCCTTAAACTATAAATCCATATGTAATTTTGTTTCAATGGTAAAATTTGTAGGCTACTCTAGTTTATGTTGTGTTCTTTCTCTTCTGTGTGTACACCACTATTTCTGTTATAAGTGGGTAAATAAAAAGAATCAGTCATTCATAATCTGGGTAAAGTCCTTTAAATCTGGGGCAGACTATGCTGTGAAGGAATGACACAGCATTAATAAGTGGCTAGATGCAAAGGTGCTGTACCCTCACTAAAAACTATTAAAGGAAGACTTGTGGGTACATTTTTGACAGCACTTCATTCTCGACTAAGCTATATTGTTTTATGGCCTTTCGTATGCAGTGCCCCTCACAACCACGCACTAGCATTGAGATGTCTTGGCAATGGGGTTCTCACCTTCCTCCCAGCCTCTTAACCAAGAGCTTTAATTTATTATCTATTTTTCACATAATTCTCTAGAAGATAAATGAACACTTAAATTAACTGAAAAGCCAGCTTATCTTTGTATCTTATATTTAAATACACTTACTTATTTTGAATCTATTGCGGGAAATTTTCTAACGATATGCTCTAGTAGTGACTTTGAAAATATGATTGGCATCCAAACAACGCCAAATTCAGTTAGGAAGAAACAAAACTTGCAACTGTTTGCAGGTTTGTTTCTTCTGGTCCAGTAACAGCCTGACGAGGACCTTTTGCCAAGAAGGGCCGAAACATCGCTGTCAAACATCGTAGCAGTTTTTAACCTTTGTTTTAATATATGTTTCCCAGTCAGTTTGGGCTCTAGGAGTGCTTACAACTTAGGAAATCACAATTCAAACACAGGTAAAACTGAGTCTTCAATTTGAATCCGCGATGCAAGTCCTGCTCCATAAACGCCGAGACCAGGACCGTCCACGAAAAAAGCGTCTCAAGACGAGCCCATAGTCCGACGCCACCACCTCTGCCGAACTGTTAACCTGGCACGTTTCTACATCTCTAGAACATCTCCTGTCTGAAGGTTCACTACCCAGGGGGGCCTACTCAGTAGATACCAGTCACGAAAAAAGCGTCTCAAGACGAGCCCATAGTCCGACGCCACCAGCTCTGCCGAACTGTTAACCTGGCACATTTCTACATCTCTAGAACATGTCCTGTCTGAAGGTTCACTACCGAGGGGGGCCTACTCAGTAGATAGATATCCTATCAATTTCAGTGTAAAGTTAGGAATCTAGTAAATTGGCAAATCATCGTAAACGCCAATTACTAACAAAATACTACTCAATCAAATATTCGCAAAATTGAAAACTGCGACTTCAACGAAAAATCAAAATATATCGCAAAACTGAAAAACAGATACAAATTTAAAAATAATGTGAAATTTCGCAATAAAAATACAATTTTCGCTGCAACTTTTGTAGGGTTTGCGCGTCCCAGACTAATCAGTCATATCGGGATGGAGCAAAATCTTAGTCTATGCTTGCATTTAGATCCAGTAAGAGCGCGATTTCGAGACGAGGGATACACACGAAAAAAAAGAAAAAGGGGTAGGCTATTATTTGTGGTTGGAGATTATATTTCATTCGCTTAGTAGGGTAAAACGGGATCGGCATGGACCGCGGCTTCATATCTGAAACCGTAAATTCTCTTAGTCTTGCAAATTAGATTCTCCTGTCGATTCGACTTGATGAACATCAGCGTTAAATCAGAAATAACCTATCCTTCACTACCCTAAACAGTAAGCTTAGCAGAAACGACAATCATTGACCCCATCAGAGGGGTTTCTTGCTTATGAGGATACGCATGCACTTGAAACATGTGACCTTATTTTACGTATATTATTTTTTTTTATTATTAAAAGTCCACTATGATAATCAATAAGGTAGAGAAGTGGAAAGGTAATGAAAGAGGAAAAATTCATAAGCACTCATTAGACCAGTCTGGATTTCAATATAGAGGGACTTCTTACTAGATTTATTCGATATTGTCAATGGGTGACTCCGGGACTCGAACCTCACTCATTTAAAGCGTTTTTCCGTGCTCCCACAAACAGTTTGTGGGTCGACTGTGGCTCGAAAAGAGTGTTTCGGCGGTCTTTCATGCGGCCTACAAGTGTGTTTCCGCGACCAACGAGATTTTCTGGCTTGCTCTGAGGCTCGCATTCCACAAACAACTGGCGAGGTGATTGTCAATTTTGTGGGTCAATTCTGGCGGGAAATTCAAATTAAGCAGCAAAATAGTGTCTAATAGCAAAGCCCTAACTAGCAACCGGTTCCCTCAACAACCAACAACAGCGAGAGACACATCCAGAGCAAGAACCTCAACACCCAACCTCCGACCATACTGCTCACCATTCAAAGACAGACTGAGATCATGCATCTCCTACAAACTGCCGTATGTGCCAGGCTGAAAGAAACCTCAACACTTCTTTTCGAATGCCGCATCCCCCAACGAAGAAGCCGTCAACTGAAAAGCGTGTGCGACGAGCTAAAACTCCCGAACCAATTTTAAGTCATCACCAGTGCCAAACTCCCGGCCCAACCAGATTTCAAAATTTTCAAGATTTTGATTGAGATGCTAGTGAAGAACGGAGTCTACTAAGCAAAACTTCTGACCGAAAGCAACTACCATCGATCAACCGAGAAGGCAGAAAGAGATCTACACGAAGTGGAACTCAACACCATTCAAACCTTATGATGATGGTGATCTAAACAATAAAGCTAACTATTTTTTCAAGCATGTAGACTTAAAACTGAATATGCTTTTTGTACAGAATGGTAAGGAAATAAGCCTGGAGTTCTATTTATTGAGATTTACATGGGTTTTATTTTTAGATATCTGAAACTACCGCAACAAAAAAAAGACCAAACGGCGTTTCCGCGAGTTTCGACTACGGGCTCGACTGTGTGGCACACAATCGTGTTCCCGCGACAAACACTCAGAAGTGTGCGGCCCACAACTGTGTCGCGGAAAAAGGCCTTTAGTGCATCTGGGAATGTGTTCAACCAAGAACCTTCAACTTCTGAAAATTCCATGTGAAAAGAATCTCTCCCCATTGTCGGACGCTTGAAAATCACCTAAAAGCCGCTAGCTGCCTAGTCCCCGGAGCCCCAAATTTATTTCGAAACATAGCTTAAATATCTATTTTTTGCCACTGGAATTTAAGAAATGGGCAAGATAAAGGATGCATTCCAAAAATTCTTTGCTCCAAGAGTAGGCTAGATGGCGTTGGAAAAAAAGACAATGTAAAAACCTTTTCTTATTCTTACAAACTCCGAATGTTACTTCCAGTCAAGCTAAGAGTGGTGAAATTAGGGTCAAAATATTGAGATTTTAATTGTAGCAAGCCTGGAAATATTCCTACTTCTTGGACATGCTTCTGGTCGGTACAGGGTGAGAGATGCTGATAAGAAGCATAATCTTGAGTGAGTTCCTCAGTTGTCACCTGACTTTCGTAGAAACAACAAACTCTAGCTGAACATCATCTTTTCAGCTTTGATTCTAATTTTTCGCAATAGAGGTATTGAAATTTTACATCTATCGTCAGATTTCAACTCTACTATCCTGTTCGTTTATTGGAGCAACAGTTAATCACAAAAGTTGGTTGGACATATTGATGCACATAACTGAATACCGATTTTGTGTTCTTGACTTCTTGGGCAAAGAAAGAAGCTAAAGCGTGTACTTTATAGTCTTACAGCTGGTTTTGAAGAGCATACAACATCCTTAGAGACAATACCCTGGTAAACATGTTTACCTCTTAAATTGCAATATCTCTTTAAGGTCTAAAGGCAAGGTTTGCTGAAAGAGTCTAGTTCGATCTACCACAAACCCTAATTTTAGGATACCTATACCAAATGCTGCATATATCTGATGTTGAGCATGCTGGATACCCTATGCCTGATTTTGGATAGGGTTGCCCAGTAATAACAACTAAAATTTAATTAGAACTCGCGAGAAAATTTGCACTTCAAAGAAAATAAGCCTAACTTTTAACTGATCAATACCAACAATTACCAAAATAAATATTTTTGCAGAAAGGAAGAGTTTTCAGTTTAAATGGTTGGAAGTATGTATTCAAAATGGTTGGAAGAAGGACCTCGCTTGTCAGGTCCCGACTCAAACGATTATTGATTGTTAATTCCAAAAAATAATAGTTGTTAATCTTAAATTATAATTTAGTATAAAATTTATTATCTGAAAATTTAAATGTTTGATAGAGAGTGGATGGTTAGGTGAATGATTGTCTAGTGTGTGTAGTTGGTTTCAGCTGTAGGATACGCATTCTCGGTTACTCATGTCAAATGGTTTGTTCTGTTGTTTTTTTAGAGGAGGGAGGGGGTATCTGGAAGATAGCAGGTTACATTATACATATCAGATTATATTTTATTAGATTTATTATACAATTATAGAGTATGTACTTGTTGTCTCTCAGCTCAGATAAAGGTAAAATTATTAACAAGCACTGAATGTACTATTTTTGTTCTCCACGGTGCTCGTCCAATGTATTTGTAGTTTAGTGTAGTTTAGTTAGTGTAATTGAAAAACCTGAAATTGAGCTTGGGCCAAATAGGATCTCCAGAGAATATCTACTGCAGCACTACCTATCAGCATTAACAACTACTATCAAAGCAACTTCAGAAGATGCTGATGGTGCTGCAATTGAGTTTCTATAGAGCTGCTAAGGGGCCTCAGGTCATACTCCATTCCACTGAAACTGAGGAATCTTCTGTGACTCTTCCTCCCTTTAAAAACTTTTATTTCAGATATTTTTATAACAGATACGTCAAAAATTTAATCTATTTTGGCCGGCTTACTTTAACATGCAATTTTGCTGGTTAGTTCCCAATAAATCTTAACTGTTTGAATGTGAAAGTTCTATGCCAATTAATCTGTCTGCTCAATCTTACACAGCATCAACTGTTGGCATTAGTGTTTTTAATACTGGACTGTTAGGTGTCATCCTGCGAAGGTTAGAGAGCCTTAAAGAAGAAACAGAAGAAATGACAGGAAGATTTGAATATCCTTTCTACTCATTAACTAATCGCCACGGGCATCACATATGGGGAGGGGGGGGGAGGGACCCCTCACCCGATGTTGACAGCCAGTCAATAGAAAGTAACCAATATTTTTCGTAAAAACAGTGTTTTTTTTCGTAAAATTACTAATTTTTTCTTTAAAACAGTTGATTTTTTGTCAAAACAGTTGTTTTTCCTTAAACACTGTCGGGAACATGGCAAAAAACAGTTGGTAAAAATGATCATCCAGTCGGTAAATAAATTGCCCCCCCCCCAAAGATTTTGGCTAGTAAGGCCTCTGCTAACAGCAAAACAATATCAGGAAACTTCCATTGGTCATACTTAACAAGAAAATCAGTTCACAACTTTTGAAGTTATAGCAAGCCAAACTTTTTTTGTCCCAATCAAGGCTGGTCTCCCCTACCTTGGCATGGGGTATCCAAAAGTCAGGAGTTTGTGGTTGGCTGCACTACAGTAGAGGTATGCTTATGTGAACGTTTGTTGACATCGGAATTCGCAGATGAAAACAATTAAACCATACCAGGCAACTTTTGGGCTTTATACTTATCAGAAACGTTGAATTTACATCTAGATTACCCAGATTTCATAACAAGTTTAAACCTTTAGGGCTTTGTTTTCGTTTGATTCTTCTTATAAGATCCAAGACCGTTCGGAAAATGCCACCTAGCCTTCCGAAATTAAGCCCATTTTTGTCAACAGGTACGGTAGGCTAGATCAGGCAGACAGAATGAGAGCGAAAGGCAGGTGCCTCCTGCTACGTTCCTGTGATGTGATGGGATTTTCGTGTGATTGCGAACACGATTATGGACTAAAAAAAATGGGCAGACAACGAAAAAACAACTAAAAACAGACAATTTAGCAAGGGAAAGTTTGCACGTGGATAGCTGTACACCTAAGCGGGAGATCTCGTGCACGCGAAAATGAGAAAATGGATCGGGCCTTGAACGGCTGAGGAAGCTGGGTTCCGTCGACACGAAAATGCCCATTCAGCTGGATGGGAGCATACACATGGAAGGTTCACACAATATCACTGTTCAGGTTAACCCTACCCTCGGAGGGGTGTTCAATGGGAAGCGTCCGTCGAGCTGTATGACCTGTTCATCCTTTAGCGCAAAAATGATAAAAGATCGACAGCATCCACAAGCAAATGTCTGTCGAGATCGATGGGAAGTCGACGGGACCAGAGCCAGCCAAGCGAAAACAACTCCAACATTCGTGTTAGTGCGAACCCATTTGCAAGAATTTTGTTTACGCACAAAAGGTCTCATAACAACAGACGCAAATGTAAATATGCTCATATTCAAGCAGTTTGTCGCAGCAAAATACGAAACTAGTCAGTAACTTGACCCCTGCTCTTCCCCAACTGATGAAGCTAAATTGTGTTAATTCACACATTTACGTAAAACTAATTAATCACACACAGAAACACCAACAAATAATGGATACATCTGGTCGAGATAGAGGCGCATAATTTCACAGCAAGAGTAGAGAGTCTGAACCAACAGATGGCTCTATTCAATGCTATTTACTTAGCCAATAATCATGATGAGTCCGAACCAACAAAAGGAAGAAGTGCGAGAAGGATTGCTGAAACATTTAGCTTTTCAATGATGATATCAAGTTTGTTATTTTTCCTTTCTGTTTGACTGTTTTAGAAGCAAGAAACAAAGACAAGGTATGAACAAATTTAGAGGGGTGTTCACATGCTAAGCTTACACTTAGATACTACATCACTGGTTTCACCTCAGGAATATGACAAAGTGGTGGGCAATATTACTTACCCCAACATACTGCCGATTGCTTTTATGCTGATTTGCCATATCATCCCTCTTCCTTACATTTACTGAAGCCCAAAGATTTATCACCGCTAATAAAAATTGAAAAACAAACAAGCCGGCGATGTAATAATTGATGATAGCGCGGAAGAACATTGATGATAGTGCGACACAGCGTGAGTGCAGAAGACGCTGCTGAATTTCTATCTCACTTGCCATCTATCGAATAATATCCACACCATTTCAACTGGAAAGACAAAGTTTCCCTAGATGACACATTAATCACATCTTGGCCATTTGAATCTGTCTAAAATGCGATTGGATAGGCTATTTGACGATCAGTGTACTCGAATCGGAATCGGTCATCTCCAGAATCGGTCAGACAGGCTGTAAGTCTGGCATCATCAAGAGAATGGTTAAATCCCATTATTTGAAAAGGAAAGAAGAAGAGGAAAGGGTATTTATTTAAAAAAAAAAAAGGGTAATGAGGGAATGATATAGCGGATTCATGGTGGTTATAATTACGGCCACAATCAGGATTTTTTTTGTCTTAAAAGTGGGTCTCATTCACATTAAGGAGAACAGTTTACAAGCGGATTTGATATCAACGGCCAAAATCAGTTTCTTCAAATAAAGGCTGGCTTACTTTGCAGTAAAGAGTAACATCTTTTGCTCGTTCAGTATATTACCTTGATTCGCACTTTGGAGCGAATTAAGATCCGTATTGATTTGATTTGTCGAAACCTTCGTATAGTTGGCAATATGGTATACGCTGTTCGAAATCAGATAAGTAGTGATTTCTTGAAAGTTACCTCGTTGGGTAGTGATACTGTTTTATTGGTAAAATTATTGTCTATCCAACGCGTTGACCAAACTGTTGACGCTGACGCGTTCTGATTGATGGCCTAAACAGCTTCCTACTATCTAGCTGTCTTTCCAAACTCCTTCTTCTTCTCCTACTGCGGTTATAGCCTGAGTGATCCACTGACCCTTTGCGATTTCTTCTTTCTAGTGCAGAAACTATATCTCTCTTTTCCAGGTTATTAGCTAGACCTCGGGCAGAAATAGTCTGATATGACTCTAGGGTACTTAGAGGTTATACAAGAACTAGGCAGTCACGACTCTAAGGGGTCTGCAGCTTGGATGGGCGAAGGAACCGGGCAATGAAGTATGTGGGGGTTGGTGAATGGAGACATGTGGGTGCAGATTGACGTTGTCAGTCAAATTTTCCGGAAAGCAGACATCGGTTTTCTTCTTTGTCCTGCCAGATTACCAGAGTCCGAAGAGAACGCGTCCGAGCTATCCTTCCGACAAAGGTCAGAACCTGTGAAGTGGGGTTGTTGACAGCTTAGGACAATTTTTCTACTTACTGAGAATCGCAGCTTTTGCTCTTCGTCGGCAGTAAGCAACACTGGTTGCCCTCGCCTGGGTGGGGAAGGGCCTATCTGAGTCGTGTTTTTATCTTCCTGGTTTTTTTCTAAAGACACCTCTGAGGGGTCTGAAGCTTGGAGGCGTGGACGGCTGGCATTAGGTAGCCACCTGCGCGACTAAGTTTGCGGAATCGCTCCGTTATTCTGACCCGGGCGAGGTCCAGTCGATTCTCGACTGCTCTTGATTCACATCAAGTCCAGAGTCTAGATTGTGTGGTACGGTGGATGACGGAAGGTTGGGATTGATTTACAAGTTGACCGACCTTGACAATTTGAATGGAAAAGGTTAGAGGACGTGTAACTGAAGATATGGATGGAAAAATTCTGACGGAAATCAGAACATAGGTATGATCGATACCGAGTTGTCTTTGTTGAGGGGTGAACAGTTTTGCACCAGTTGGCGGCTCAGAAGTCGGTACATTTGGTTGCTTAAGTTCTTTCTAGCGCAAAAACAAGCAGACAATACGCATGCATTTACGTAAATTTCAACGCAACCGTAATTTATCTCCGTCCCCTCCACTTCGCTACACCTATCGTTCCAATCTGTAAACAAGAGGCATGCTTCTTTGAACGTTATTTACTTTTTGGAACAGTGCAGTTTTTGGCCAATTCCTTCCAAGAAGTGACAAACATAGAGCCGTACTACCGCCAGTCATGTCGAATCGACTAGAAACTGGGTCTAAAAACAAAGAAAAACTGGTAACGCCTACCACACGAACAAACCGGTTTATAAACACGTTCGTTCCGTATTACAGATCAGTGCTTAACAAGTGGTAAAGTATTTTGTTTTCAAATTTGTGGTGTCTTTTACTTCGTAAACCCAAGCGCCATCTAGTTGAGTTTTTTCTTCCTGACTATGACAGCCTGTGTAAATAAATGATTCTGATAACATGAAGACCCAAAACCCACATTGAGGTTAGGAGCTCTTGAGTAGCCACTTTTGCTGACAGGTAGTGGACTTTAGTCACAGCAAGTGTATGAATATAACACACTTCGAATTTAAGTAACGTTTAATAAAAGCACCTCTACGGTATTCCCCCAAAAGGTTTCCTCATTCGCTCCGAAAACTGACGTATCACATGCAAGTTTCCACATAGTGACGCGAATTTCGCATTTTTTATTCGAATGCGAAATCTTTATGCGCTCGTAACTAATTACAAGTTCGACAAACATAGCAGCTTTGGGGGAGACTGGAACAGACCGTGAGTGGACTGCACCAGTCGCGTAACACGAGGCTCCTCGATCAGACAACTGAACCAGCTAATAAACTCCCTATGGCTGTGGAGTAATTCACTTGCTGGGTAATGCCCGAGTCTCACTGTAGACACATGTTCGTAATCGATTTTTAGATATTTTAAAGACCGGTTTTTCGGCGTTCTTCTCTCACTCATTCTTAAATTCTGAGGATGGAAAAATCCATCTCCCATTTTCAATTTGTTGTGAACAGTCAATAGAGAGGAATGTCTGAAACGTCTTAAAAATGTCACTTAAAAACACGTCTGTCTATAGTGGGGCCCGGGCATAAAGTGCCCCGACACCTTAGAGACAGCGAGCAGTTTTCATAACAGGCCTAGCTTTCCGTCATTTCCGTGTTGAAACAATATAGAAATAACGCTATAACGTGATTTATTTCTTCGCATGCCCTCTATAAGCTTTGGCCAGGTCACCAATGGTTTTTCCGCTTCGATTTTTGACATTAACAACGTCGTAGAAATGAAGACCAACTTTCTTGCCCTTCTGGGACCGGTCCGCAGCCCGCCGCTCCCTCGCTGTCATTTTCTTGGCCTGTTTCCGCGGTCCCTCGGCTGGGGTAATAACGAAAGTGCCGCTCTTCGACCTCTTAATGGTTCGAGATTTGAGGGCAAGCTTCTTCCGCTTTCCGGAAAGCGGATTTTCGGTATCGGAGTCGACTTCTGCCTTGGTCTCCGGGTTGACTAGAGCGTCGACATCTAGGTCGGATTCGTCGTCTTCCTCTGCAGGCTCGGTCGAAGGCCCTGCCTCAGCAGCTGCCTCCATTTTGTCTGAAAAATAAATGTTATAAATTAAAACACGTATAATCATAAGAAAGACTTCCTTCCGGTCCCTTACAATCCGGGATTCTAAAAACATTGCGAAGGTGATGTTTTATTACGGTTTCACTATGTTGGATGGGGAAACTGTCTCGGCAAAAAAGGTCCTCCTACGGCCGAAGACAAAAATCTGAACTTGCCGTTTAGTCTTTCCGGCATTCAACGCTCAGCCTCCCACGAGCAAGCGGAGCCCTCGGCTGTTGCTGTCTCCTATGTTTCTGTTCTGTCCGATGGCAATTCTTAGAACGTGTTCCACTTCCACGCTTCTACCAGTAGTAACTAATAGTTACTACTTTTGTTCCAACCTCGTAAAAAGTTACTACGCTGACCGTCCCAACCTTCTCGAAATAGTAACTAATAGTAACATTTGCTTACCATGCTTGGGAGCGTAGTAAGTATAACTACTAATATTTTTATTTATTTATTTATGACCCGCTTTTTGCGTAACAGCGGAGTATGAATAAAACACAAAAGTAAAATATACATATTAAAACACATAGTTCCACCAAGGGGCTCGGAGGAGCTCCATGTTGAGTTTATAGGGCGGTGTTAGTGTTGTATACTTCAAACACTCGCGAGTTCGCGATATCTGTAACGTGATTGGTCGGATTACCCCGTGGCATGATATCTTGTCGAAAATAGAAAAAATGCGTCCCAGCCTTGACGACATGAGTAGTAACTATGGTAAGTAGGGTGGAACACGTTCTTAGCCGTCATGATAAAGCCTGATTCTCACTGGTCCAATTGTATAAATATGCAAAGAACCTGCACCACTTGTCGAAATTATGTCATAACCATAAATTGACGGAAAAGTTCAAAATTTAAGATGCAAGTGTTGCCCTTTTGGATGTTCCCTGGACTACAGGGCCCAACTAGCGCACGACCTTATCTACTGCTTCCTGGCCGAAGATTGAGAAATTAAGTGTCTTTTTCTGTGTGTTTATGTGTTACTTATTTTCTTTCATTTACTCTGCTTTTCCAAAATGGCGGGTTATAAATAAATTACTTACTTACTTACTATTACTTAATTTTTTTGTTAATATGGTCAGATAAATGGCCCCGGGAGGAAAAAAATAGCAGCGAACTCGCGAGTGTTTGAAGTATACACCACTAACACCGCCCTATAAACTCAACATGGAGCTCCTCCGAGTCCCTTGGTGGAACTAAGGTTATGCCCCAACTTGAACTGGCTTGCTATCTGGGAAACTCGCAATTTTACTTGGTTTCCAGTCGCTGCAGGGAGCATGCCCGGACTTGGTTCTCCTGTCCCATTGGAGGAAGGGTACTTTACAGGGTAGTCAAGTTAGTCAGGACACAGACGAAAGGAAACCCAAACTTGAATCTAGTATTCATATTGTAAATCCCCTTGTATATCCCTATCTACCATGTTAAAAGAGTTCATCCCAGTTCAGCTTCTCCTGTCTGCTGACTGCGTCCTACCTATATCCGTTAAATGTCAGACGGAAAGACATAGATTCCTCTGTTTGGAGAAAACAGGGGTAAAGGTTGTTAGATTTAAATACAAATATAAAAAGTTTGTTTAAAAGCTAGTGAATCTTGTTTGATTATAACTGTATCCTCACATAATCCAGCTCCATCGTAGGTGGTTTGATGATCACGGACCCGAAAGTTGACCGGGAAAGGTAAATCCTAGTGTCGAAGAGGGAGTTATGAAAATGATTGCTCAACCTAGTTCGCATCTGCCGCAAAGTTAAATCTTGACCTTTAAAGGACACCTGAACAATGAAACCAAACGTGAACACACCATGAAGAATGCATTTACAGACATGGCCACGGAGAGCATTCGTCTCCTGAGCGTGACGTTTTCAAAATAGGGATGTTCGTTTCTGGAGGTTTGCACATGCAGACTCCAAGACAAAAAGCGCAATTCATTCAAATCTTGTACAGCGCTGGCCGGATCGTATTGGAATTTCTTCTAGATATACGTTTGGGCTTAACTGGTTAAAAAATATTCCAGAAGAAGGGTTGATTGGAGACATTTGTTCATTTCTAAAACTGTTCGGTACTGAAATATGGACAGATGCAAAATGGAGCAAAAATCATAGCTTGGGAACACTATTTCGTATTTGTATTGGGTTTTCTGCACGCAATGTTAACGGAAGTCATACAGATATGGATGATACTTGGTACTCTTCATTCAGGTGTCCTTTAAATGCCAAGAAATAATTTAGAGTTGCATAAGCTCCTGCCAGCGATGAAAACCTTGCTATGTACAATATCAAAGATGTGGTTTACCTTCGCTGTTCTCCTCTTTGATAACTTCTGCTTCCTCCGACTTTTCTTCTGCTTCTTCTTCATCTTCAACCTCTTCATCACTGTCAACTGCTTCAGGGATCTCTTCCAAAGGACGCACATCATCGCCCTCAAAGGTGAAGTCAACTCGGATTTTCTTGAAGTTCTAGAAACAGAAAGTCATCAAAGTTGAACCAGAGGCCTAAAGCCACCGATTACTTAATTCATCAGTAACCAGACCAGCACCATCACTAACACGCCTAATCTCGATCTTCTTAACTAGTCCCATCGCTGTAGAAGTGTCAATCTGCTCAACTGTTTATAGAAGGTTCACTGAGTAATGAAAAATGGGCCACGCGGTTAGGACCCCTCGTACTTGAACTCCCAGTATATAAAAATAATTGAATATTGTTAAGACTAGGCTCTGCTTTCAACAAATTATCCACGGCGTTGTCTGTTTTAAGGCTTTTTCGACACCCTCTGACTCGTAGCGAAAACGAGGAAAAATTTATATAACCGGTTTTTGTGATGGAAAAACTTCTCGCAGACAAACGGCGGCAGCGTGATATTGCATCGAAGGTAGAGGGGTTAGAATGTAACGTAAGAAATTCGTGCCTCCGGATTTATAAATGGTTGGAGTGATCACGGAAGTAGGCTGCGTTAATATCATAGGTAAGACATGTCCTTTAAGGTTCTCTTAACCGCCTGAGAAAGCCATGGAATTCGGAACAGAAAGTTTGTGCTTTATCCAAGGCCTTTATCCTTTTTTTTTGTTTCTATCATTTGAATTCCTCTGAGTTCTTTTTCTAGATATTTTATTAGAGGGTTGAAATATAGCTCGAAAAGTAATAGACTTAGAGAGCACCCTTGCCGTAGCTGCTGTGAATGTTTCAGAGATTACTCCCGAAATTGTTATGATCAGAGTTGGATTGGTGTACAAAATCTTTATCCACTCTGTAAACTTATGGTCAGAACCGTAGAATTAATTCTATGATTATGAACAGCAGGGATCTCCTGATTCTGTCAAAAGCTTTACGTATGTCGAACGCTGGTAATCTCATTCGAAGCTTGTTTTTCCCTTTCTTTTTTTGTAGATATAGAAGTAGGTTACATATACAGTTAAGGATGTCCGATATTTTTCTTTTGTAGACTCCCCCTCTCTGCTTTCTGCTAAGAATAGTTGGCAATACCTCCTTTAGTCGGTTTGATTGCACTTTAGAGAGAAGCCTGTAGTCGCATTGCGTTAGCGTTACAGGCCTCGAGTTAATTAAATTTTTCTAGGTCTCCTTTTTTGGAATGAGTTTTATTACTCCTGTCGTGTTGATCTCGCCTTTCTGGTGGAGCACCGGGTTAAATAGCGAGCTCAGGACCACTGCAAACCTGGTTTGGAAAGTGGTTCTTCAAATAGCTCGTACGGGATTCCGTAGAGTCCTGGTGACTTCCCATTTTGGGTCTGATTTGTTGCATTTAATACTTCTTCAGGTTGGATGTTTCTACATAGCTTTTATTTTGCTCCCGAGTGAATTTATTGATGCAAATATTCGATAGAAAATCTTTGAGATTTACTACATACATTTTATAAGCAATATTAGGTTACCAAACAAGCTCTTTTGCTAAACCTTTTGTCTAAGCAACGATAATATAACTGCTGTCACAATAAACAGGATTTCACCTGAACCCTTGATTTTAGGGTATAAAAAAAAAAGGCTAAGAGCTAATTGGAAATTGTTGCAGGAAGATGGTACAAGAAAGGAAACTAGGTTATGACATTCCCCTGCTCCGTTTGCCGGGTGCTGTCCGGACTTATACTCAAAACACTATGAGCATCTGGTCGCACCACATATCAAGTTTCCCTCGAGTCAGAACACCCATTGGTATTGAAAACTGCTTTCCAGCGAATATCTGGTACGCTCTCTAACCCACAGAGTGCTTGGATCCCGCCCGAACTTAAAAATGGCACGTCTAGGGCGTAAGATCTTCGTACTACTTACGTTCATCCCAGTCACTCCACTAAAGATATTCCCAATCCCTTGAAATGCTCAGCCGTGACCGGATGCAGTTCGGACCCATCAATGACACATCTGCGACACCTGGTCCTACCACCCACCAAGTTTCACTTAAACTGGATCAAGCGTTCGTAATCAAAACATCCGGTAACCTCCTCACAAAACCTAGATGCAGTTCGGACCCAAAAATGGCACATCTACGGCAGATGATCCCGATACCAACCAAGTTTCATCCTAGTCAATCCAACATTTTGACACTATGCGTGTCACAAAATTCCCCCTTTCAACTCCCGTCCCGTGTCATCGTCACAGCTTACGCTGAAGTGCCCAAACTAGCTCAATTCGGACAGAACGATAGAGCACTTAAAGATACTTCAGCAGAAGGTTGCAAGTCTCATAATGAATGAATGAATGAAGGGTTTTGTAACGCGCTGCCCAAGGGCATAAGTGCAGTAGAAAAGGACAAAGAAATATAAAACTCAAAAACAATTTTCATAATAGACATTCACTAATCAGAACCACATTGATTGAGTCGTGAACAGGTAAGACAAATTAGATGAGAGGTTTTCAAGCGTCAACAATGGGTCGGAAATTAACAAACGGCGGATCAAGTGCGCCGTGTAAGTAGAGCAGAAATCTCAGATATTTTAAGTATGTCGAGCGTATGCGTCGAAAATTCTTTCTTTTTTCGAGTATAGAATATAGTTCAGCAATGAAGTTTATATACGTTGCGCAAAAGGCAGTACATAACTTCCCAGACCTAGGTCTGGGGTCAGGTCCCACCCACCTAATTCAGGGGCAACTGGGCCCAGATAGTGGAGTTTACAACTCGCGAACCCATGACAGGCCTAAATTTGAAACTTGGTATTATAGTTGGGACTGGAATCTAGTTCTACTTTTTGTGGTTTGATTTGAGGGCTGATTTGATTTGACTGCATCCTCGGAAATATTTCGCATGGTCTGCGCAATCGTTATCCAAAGCCATCGAATTTTGTCCTCAGTTACGAGAACATTACTTCCAACATTCAGAGAGAGGTTCCGCGGAGCAGCAGGAGCATTGAAGCAAACGTACTGACATTTAGTAGCGTCGATGGAATGAAGACACACATTTGAGAATCATACCTGAATGATCTCAGGAAGCTTCTTCTTGTCGTCCTTCTCTTCCTCTTTTTGCTCAATAAATGCTTGGCTGTCGGGAGGCGCTACGAAGAATGGCAGCTTCCCTCTCTGCCAGTCGTTCAACACCATTCGTGAGACGGCATTGACGTCGGGCTCACCGCCTTTCAGCAGCTTACCTATTTAGGACAAACAGAAAATTTACGGAAGTAGCGGCACACGATTTTTTTTTTTACCACAGCTTTCAATCCTGGGAATGGTCATGCCCTATTCCGCATGACAACCTACGGGCTACGGCGCTGAGAATTTTCATAACAAAAAGCACAAGGATGCGCGGTTTCAACAGAAAACACTGGAATGTTATCTGTTGTCGTGACAAATATTACGCATGAACTGTTATGCATAAGAAGCATTGCCAGGAAGAGCAAAAAAAACGCCAAAAAAGCATCTGCTGTATTTTCCGACATCATGAGGACAAACAACAAGTGCGCAAGCGCTCACACGTCGAGTGTAAATGTAAAATGTTTATCACATTTGTATACAAACAGCTTTAGAACCAAGACATTTCTCTTCCCCAATAACCAAACAAGTACTGAAATAACCTTGTCATCATCCCCCTTTAAAAGCTTTAAATGCAAACAAACCGCCAGTATAAATCCAAAGAAAACGTTGAAGATCTTGCACGAATAGCATTTGTTCGAACACTGAATGGTCTACCTGCCAATCCCACCCTTTAAGCTCTTGTGGTGGGGGTGGTTCAACTCTTCCCGGTCCCTATGATCCTATAGGACAAAGGAATTTCATCGCCTTATCTCCACTTATTGTCAAATAAAAAACATTAAAAAATGGGCAATATGGGCCCAATTGCCCAGAAGCAAGTGGGGGTGGGGTTTGGGACCCGCAACAAGTAAAAAGAGACCCCAATGCTCACAATCCTACCAAGTTTCAACTTGATACCTGTTGATTCCTGGCAAGGGTAACGAACTTTACTCCTGGGCAATCTGGGCCCAGTTGCCTATGAACGGTGTGGGTGGGGGAGTTGCAACTTTAAAAGCAATTTCCCAGCCCTAGGATCTACACGTTCAAGAAATTTCATCGTCCTATGCCCAATTCTGGTCAAGTTATGAAGATTATTCACTGGGCAATCTGGGCCTATTTGCCCCTGAACCGGTTGGGTATGAAGGGTGGGACCCCCGAAAGGCACAACTAGCCCCCAATACGCACAAGTGTACCAAGTTTGAACTTGATACTTTCACTGGTTCACGAGTTATGAGCTCCACAAAATATGGTGAAAACCGATAGCTGAAAGCTGCTACAGCGCTCGCAATAGTGGAATGTTCCAAGGAACACTCCACTAAATAAGCATCTACTGTATTTTCTGATTTCACGACGACAAACTAAAAAAGCCAACAGATAGTTTTTTGACCTTTTTTCGGCTCTTCCTGGCAATGTTTGTTCTGCATAACATTTCACGCATAATGTTTGTCGCTACAACAAAAAAATCCAAGTGTTGTCTGTTAAAACCACGCATCCTCGTGTTGTCAGTTATGAAACTTCTGACAGTGGGTTATCGAGGTGTTAGGCGATTCCACCGAGTTGATCTAATCGAAATTTTCAACAACTGTAACATTAGGACAAAGGGTATCTTCTTCTTCAACGACAACGGTCTTTGAGGACACAGTTGGAAAATACGTGATGAGATATTTTGTGAACACACTATAAGTAGAAACTTACAGAATTAGTAACTGATCGTTGAATCATCTTCCTGAAGCGCTGTGAACGGAAAAACCTCAAGTCTGTTCAAAGCATGTGTGGGCCGTTACCTGGCTGACTTTTAGTTTAGCAGTAACAGTGCCCTGAGAAATTTGAAGAGCTGACAGCCTATTAACTGCACTGATATTACATACTATCATTACTAGCAATCATTATCGCAGTCTTTTAAAGCACCTACTCAGATTTTGTCACTGTTTATGAATTGTCGTGGCCGAGAAAAGGGTGGAAACCAAACATTAGCTTATTATCTACGGCCCGTGACTGTTTTCGTGACGTCATGAAAAATCCTGCAGTATTTGCTACTGGGATTAATCTTGTCTCTAAAAAGATAATCTTATCTCTAATTCGGATTAATCTTATCTCAGTGGAGATAAGATTATTCCCAGTAGGAAATACTGCAGTTAACTTTAATCCTTACTCGGACAAACTTTTTACAGTGTAAGGAAATTCGATTTAATGTTGCAGAATATATATTTGTATCTATATATATAGGGCCGGGCGGCCAGCGAGGTGCCCGACGCGTTTACACTCATAGATCGTTCTAGGGACAATCAGTTCCGTTAGTAAATGGGAAATATTGATTTTTCCTATGAAGTCACGAGAGATAGATAATCGGCTAAAGCTTAGTCAACACCGAGAAAAGCAATTCCAACTGTCCAAGGTATGAAAGCACTAGTGTGCCGTCTGTTGAGGTGATAAGCAAAGTAAGAACGGGTTTCCGACTGGGAGCGTTCCCGGTTATCCGTCCGTTGGTATAACATTATAAGGAGCATTTAAAATGAGAAATAAACGTAAAGCATTTGTGTTACCATTAAAACTGAAGCGTTACTGTAACTGAGACCAATTCCAGTAGGAAACTCGATTGTTTGACCAGTTACCTCAACCAAGACCTCAATAGATGGCACGGTAATATTTTAAAGCGCTGACATCCGAACTGCCTCACTCCGACAAGATTATTTCTAACGTCCCCTATCAAACAGAAGTGACACTTCAGCAGAGCGGCGTTCGATTCGCGTCTCCGGTCAACTGAAATCGTAATTTTTCTGTTTTCTTCGCAATTCTAGGGCGGTCAGTCGACATACAGTTTGTTTTTAAGGAACACGAAGAATTATCATTCGTCCCGTCGTTAACAAAGAAAAAAGTGAAACCAATCAAATAAAACGATACCAGCGATAAAAGTCAACTCTATGGTTGGCTGGTTTAAAATTAATCGAAGGCGGCTCCGTTTCACTGCAGAATCGAACATTACGAGCGCTGTCCTATATATTGGGAGGGAAATGAAGTGAGTTCAAATTACCAGTCTTTCTTGCAAGCTGTTCTAAGAAGTCAATGGCGTCTTTCCACTCTTCAATTTTGTAGGTTTTCTTTACATACTCAGGTTTTATCCTACTCAGCACTGGGGTGATGTAGTCTTCAGGAGCGGTGATATTCTCCACTCGTACAACACCTGAAACGAAAGACCAGGGGATCAGTTGAAGAATAACGTATAGCAGACAACCTGACGTTTTTCGCTATTTTGTTTCTAAGAAACTTGAACCGTCTGAGTGTATGGTTGCGCAAGATTCCTTTAAAGGACACGTGAACAATGAGAACATACTTGAACACACCAACGGACCTGCCAAACGGAGTCAACTACGGAGCAAATCTACAGGAGAAATCCTTATTTTGCTCCAAGCTGCAATTTAAGGTAATGGAGCATTCTCCACTTACAGACATGGCCACGGAGAGCATTCTTCTCCTGAGCGTGACGTTTTCAAAATAGGAATGTTTGTTTCTGGAGGTTTGCACATGCAGACTCCAAGACAAAAAGCGCAAGTCATTCAAATCTTGTACAGCGCTAGCCGGATCGTATTGGAATTTCTTCTAGGTATACGTTTGGGCTTAACTGGTTAAAAATATTCGAGAAGAAGGGTTGATTGAAGACATTTGTTCAATTCTAAAACTGTTCGGTACCGAAATAAGGACAGATGCAAAATGGAGCAAAAATCATAGCTTGGAAACACTATTTCATATTCGGATTAGGTTTTCTGCAGACAGAAAATTTTCCATCATCCCTATCTGCATACAGATAGGGATGATACTTGGTACTCTTCATTCGGGTGTCCTTTAAGGACACCTCGTACTACACTGTTAAACAAAATCTTGCAGTATTTGCTACTGGGATTAATATTGTCTCTACTGAGATAAAATTATTTCTAATTCGGATTAATCTTATCCCAGTAGAGATAAGATTAATACCAGTAGCATATACTGCAGTTAACTTTAATCCTTTCTCCGAGAAAGTTTTTACAGTGTATGTACTGTTTCTGTTCAGACATTCTAAAATAGTCAAATTCACTGGTCGTGCTGACAAACTGGATATGGCTTCGGATGTGTCTAGCCTCTCCCCAGGCCCCTTGACTTCAACCTCTAACACGGCACAGCTTTCACAGTCGTCTTGATCCAATAAGCTTCCCGGAAATGATAAGTTAAGAGCGAGGTAAACGTGAGATACGTTTCGAGAAGAGCCAAACACGACTGGTTAAAAAGTCAGTTATGGGTGATCGAATTGAAGATATAGTATGAAAATCGAATACGACATGATATTTATTTACATCAAAAGCCCAAGGGCCATAGCAAACAAACAAAAATAAATAAGTGTACATACACAGATAAACTAACACACTACTATATTAAAAGTTATTTTCGCTACTGTAAATTCCTTCTTTACCTCCCCCCTTGGCATCGGAATAGAGCAATTATTCGTAAGTACGGTGTTCCGGATATTTCGGAGAAATTACTAATGCTACACAGGAAGCTGTCGGGTTCAGCATACTCTCGGTTTTCACCACACCACCCCCTTACCCCCCTGTGTATGTGCTAGTGTTTTTGTATGTCTAGTTATTTTAGTATCTGTTTCCTTTCTTTTTCTTTATTGTACTCCATTTGTTTTCTCTCTGGAATTTGTGGATAAGAAATAAATTATTATTATTATTACACTAAACACCACTTAAAAATTTCCTTGGGAGCGATTCCGGAGGCATTGCGACCGCCACCACCTCTCCCCTCCGGGCCAAATTCGTTCTACCGCCCTTCGCGTTCGTCTATGAACCTGAGACCGAGGAGCACGCTTGGGCATCTACCCCCCTGGTACCCCCCCCCCTCCCTCTGCCCGCTCCCCGATTCCACATTTTTGGGGATCCTAAAACGTAAGCGGAGGGATACCTATGACTTCGTAAAACTTGTCAGTCTCTCCGCACGATAACTGTCGAAGGGGTAGAGATATTTTCTTCAAACTTGGTATGAGGATCCATTGGGTCAAAGTACAGGTCAAGTTCGTAGATGAACCTTGTAGACCCATTTTTAGGGGTGAGGGAGGCTATATCCAAACAAAGCATAAACGGATATGTCAGCTACGATGGTTTGGCAGCGGTATTTTGGCCCTTCTTGGCAAGGGTCCCCGTCAGGCTGTCAATCTTCAAGGTCAACTTCGGGAAGGAAACAAACGTGCAATAAATAACTGAAGCTTCTACCGACTATAAATATCTTATTCCAGTAAATTACTTTTAAATACCACTGTAGGGAAAAACCTAGTCCTGAAATTTTGTTTTTGACAAGGCCGCTGCTTTTTGCTGCACGATTGGAACGATGAAAGGAAAGTTTTTTTTTCTGTATTTTCATCTACTTCGGTTTTGTTATTACTAAGGGACTGAATTCCTGAATTTTGTTCCATTAATAACCTCATTCCGCGTTTTATCTAGAAAAACAAGACCTCAGGTTTCGATGGGATCCCAAAAATCTAATGTTTGATCCAGACAACTAGGTCTTGTCTTCGCCACGCTAATCATCTGAGAAAACCAAGTTAACATATACCTCTACAACCTATATCTATTTTGACGAAACTGAAAGAAACTTCCTGCTTTACTTCTGAAAAATTTCCGGTTTCGGCCGAATTCCGAGCGAACTACTTGTCCAGCAAAAAAAGAACAATTCAGAAACGAATTCAGCGTATCTTCTTATCCTAATAAAGAACATCTAATCAACTTCAAATACAACTTTAACTTATGAAAAATTTCCGGTTTCAACCGGTTTCCGAACGAATTATATGTCCGGGTAAAAAATTATTGTCATAGACAGACTCACCGTCTTTTCTTAGCCCTAAATCTGTCATCTAAACAACTTCAAATAAAACTTACGCTTTTAATAAATTTTCCGGTTTGGCCAGATTCCGGACGAACTAGTTGTCTGGCGAGAAAAATGGGTTTCATCACAGCATGTATTCTTACCCATAATCGAACATATAATCAACTTCAAATAAAACTTTTAATTTTAACCAACTTTCCGGTTTTTGCCGGATTCCGGACGAACTACTTGTCCGGCGAGAAAATGGTTTTCATCATCGTGTTCAACATATCTTCTTACTCGATAATCGACTATCACATTAGCTGTTTATAAATATTTTGTTTGTCCATTAATTTGAACCCCCACCCCTAAATATAGGGCTATAGAGCCCATCTACGAACTTGACCTTACCCTTGACCCAAAGAATCCTCACACTAAGTTTCATCAAAATATCTCATTCCCTTCGAGAGTTATGGTGCTGACAGACGGACGGACGGACAACTTTTGCGATATCATAGGTATCCTTCCACTTACGTTTTGGGATCCCAAAAACTCTTCTAGAAAACTTGTCTTGTCTGAGAAGCACGTTAAGTCCCCTCCCACCTCCCCTTTTCAACACTCATCCCCTGAACAGGCAACACACCTTCACACCTTCTTTAAACTATCCAGCCCAAGTTGGAATAACAACGGTTTAACTCAGAGCTGTACAAATTCGGGCAAATCGGACTGTCGATCTTTGCTTTTTAACCCTCTGTTATCAGCTCCACCACTTCTAACCCAAGCTATTGAGCTCCTCTCAACAATAGCGGTCTGCTCAGCAGTGTTGCAAACACATAATAGATTCTCACCACTTAATGATTTTGATGATTTAGTTGATCACAGCTCAAAGTTTGGTTTTTGGGATCCCAAAACGGAAGTGGAGGGGTACCTATGACATTGCAAAAGTTGTCCGTCTGTCCGTCCGTCTGTCAGCACGATAAAACTTAAAGAGAATGAGGTATTTTGATGAAACTTGGTGTGACGACTTTTCGAGTCAAGGGAAAGATCGAGTTCGTAGATGGGCACGATCGCTGCATATTCAGGGGAGGGGGAGGAGTTTCAAATTAAGAGGTGAAAAAAAATATTTTTTAAAAGCTAATGAGATAGTCACGAGGTAAAACGACATGCTGAACACGAATATGAAAACCATTTTCTCGCCGGACAAGTAGTTCAGCCGGAATCCGGCAAAAACCGGAAAGTTTGTTAAAAGTTTTATCTGAAGTTGATTAGATATCCGATTTAGGGGTAAGGAGAAATGCTGAATCCGAATATGAAAATGATTTGCTCGTCGGACAAGCAGGTCGCCCGGAATCCGGCCAAAACCGGAAATTTTGTCAAAACTAAAAGATTAATCAGAAGTTGATTAGAGGTTCGATTTAAGGATAGTGAAACATGCTGAATCCGAATATGAAAAATATTTTGTCGCCGGACAAGTAGATCGCCCGGAATCCGGCCATAACCGGAAAATCTGTTGAAATTAAAAGTTTATATGAATTTCATTACGTGTTCGATATACGGGTAAGAAGACATGCTGAATTTGTGTATGACAATCATTTTATACCTGGATAGTTCGCCACGAATCCTGCTGAAATAGGAAAATTTGTTAAAAGCTGAAGTTTTATCTGAAGTTGACTAGAGGGTCGACAAGGGGTATGGAGATATGCTGAATCTGTGTTTGAACTTCAATTTTTTGCAAGACAAGTAGTTCGCCCGGAATCCGGCTGAAACCGGGAATTTGGCAGAAGTAAGGCCGGAACTTTCGTCAAAGTAGACATGACGCAGGCTATAGGTGTAAACTCACATGCTGAATCCATATTTGAACTTCGTCTTCTCTGATGGTTACCACTGGACCTCTACAAGACCCGATAATAACTTTAGCTCATTAGCATAAAAATTAATCAGGGGTTAGAACCTTCTTAATACTACTAACAGTGTTATTGTTAAAAGAACACTTCCAGCGGGAGTTGTGCTTCAAACAAGGCGGAATGTAGTTGGGTTTTATGGAGGAGTATTCGAAGCCAAACAAGGCTATCAGGTTACGTAACTCTTTTAAGCTTTTGAAATAACCAATTACAAACTGAAAACTCGATTGCAACATTCTTGGAAAATATTATCTTGCTGTCGCGGCCAATATCCTGGATGCTTAGAAGACTATGCTTTAGACCTTGACCAACAATCCAATTTGTCCGTGTTCTGTTTCCCAAGAAAGAGATTACAACGTTATGAACGATAAGCATCCTGAATGTTTTTCCTTTCAGACATGAATTCTAACTAAGTATTTCTAGACAGTTAAGAAAGATGAGAACGCCTACACTTATAGGCGAGTTTATTTTTGTTTCTTTCATTCGGGACGCATGGGGTAGAATAGAAAGAACCAGAAATAGGCGAGTTGGTATTGTTCCAACAAGAAATAGCAACCAGATGAAATGAAATCTACTTTTACTGAAATCTACTTTTAATCTTTTTAAACTCCTACGTGCCATACTACGTGAAGCACTACAACGACAATATCCTCAAATCGAAGTGATAGCTTATCATGTCTGTTCTTCCTCTTGCGTCTTTTGGTGTTTTTCTCTTCTCATTTGTTTGACGTTACCCATGTTCTTGTTTGACGATACCCATGTTATTGCATTGTGATAAAGGGAAAGAATAAAGATTATTATATTATCCTTCTAAGATAGTAAATGATAAATGTGTAGGGCCGGCTCCTGTCCCAACCAATTATCTGAGTACAAAATAGAGTCCTGGCCAATTCTTTGGGCATTCAGTAGAACCACATAGCCCCTCGCCCTTCTAAAGGACACCTCACACTACTTAGTGATTCTGCTAAGATCTTCTGAGAGAGTTTACTACTTTAAAACTTTGCTATGCTTACAGAAAATTATACAAGGCTTCGACTGTTTTTAGCCTCTTCCCATCTCCCTTGACTCGGATGACAATCTTGGCAAAATTTGCATAACCAGTCTCAGGACCAATAAGCTTCTCCGAAACAATTAAGCCTGATACGTCACCTAAAGAGAACTCACGTGGCAAGCGTGATAATCTGTCTAATGCTAACCGAGGAGCCAGGATACACTTATGAAGTCCACGGGTCCAGAATCTCGGGAATGAGAATGGATAGAAACAGGATGGAAATACTACTGAAGTAGAATGAATTACTACATAAGTATGACGTACCCTATTATACCCTTATAAATAGCTTTTTTTAGAAGACCTCGTCAAAAGCATTACCGCAACTTTAGGGATGCGCGACATTTATTGGGGACACCTTTGCCTGTTCCGTGTATTATTCAGAAGAAGAAGGCGTAGGATAACCCTTTTTGCATAGCACTCTCCTCTCGGCCTATGGAATCGGCAACAAGACGTTTCCAAAATCGGTATATAGCATGAAGAAGAAAATTATCTAATCTCCTATCACGAAGCAGAAAATGAGTTTTCTGGCGGCTTTTCAGAACTCTACATCTAGGTATGATCCCATCAGTCAGTCTACTCAGAAAACCAATTACATAACCTTTACGTTTCAGTGAGTTTGTTTCTGCTGATGGTCGAGACCAACCTCGCAGCAACAGGCAGCGACATCTGCGACGAGAAATGGGACTACTTCTGCTCAGCTGAAACAGGGACATCACTTTGTAGCCAGTCTTCTCGAGAGAGAAAGTCCAGAGAAAGATAAACACGAGGCCTGGATTGGTCTCAACGATCTTCGAACCGAAGGCCAGTCTACGTGGAGCGATGGTACTGCCTACGACTACAGCGCTTTTCCAGAGGACATAACAACCGCTTCTACCACCACCACCCAACAATTCACAGGGTTTATTCCATGCACCATTTGTAGCAGGGGCGGATCCAGCCTTCCGTTCTAGGGGGGGCGATTCTTACCGAAAAGAGTGGGGGTAGTGTCCTTTTTGTCGGCCACAAGGCTGATTTTTTTCCGCGTTTTAAGTGTCCCTGTCGGTCTCTTATTTAACGAAAATGTGGTTTTCATATATTGCAATAATGGTAAAAACTGTACTTGATCAACTGACAACCGTTTCCAAGAAAAATTCAAGCTCCTGGCTCCACTTGTAAAAAGATGTTACAGTCTAGTTACAGTAGTTAGAACATGCCTTAATGCAGACTTCCGTAAGTGCAGTAAAACAAAACAAAAATTACAGCCAGTCTAGGGGGGCGATCGCCCCCCTCGCCCCCCCTATGGATCCGCCCCTGATTTGTAGGCTTGAATCCCAAACATAATATCCGACTAGTAGGTTATCATCGCTGTCTCGTCTCATCTACCACGGCCAAGTGGCTAAGAGGAAGGAATTCGAACCATTACAGATGACGGCATCGGGTACAAATCCTCGCAGACACGCTTTAGCTCATAGATAGTACAAGAAAATCCAGTCGTAAAAGGGTACCACGACTGGGAAAAGGACAGAAGGGATGCGTCGGGTGCCTGGCCCAAAGCAAATATTGAAGTCTCGACCGCGGGGTTTAGTGCCGGATTGACCTCATTGACCATCGTGGTTTTTCCAGTCGCTGTTTTTGATTGAACAGTACTGGTCGTCGAGTTCAAGTCACTTATCTCGAATGGGTGCGGCAGAATTCGCCCGAAAAAAACTTCTGCGGCTATGTTAGGGATCAGTGATTGCTTTAAATTTTATTTCTCGAAGTCAAAAAGCGGAAGACTAAAAAAGTAGCCTAGTGCTAGGTCTTTCATAAAACTCGTATAGTATGGAAGTATCCGTGAGGCGACCCCAGTATTTTAAAGGTAGTTGTAACATCTTTAAAGTTTAACTGAAAAGTCAGCTTATTTTTATATCTTCGATTTGACACTTAACTATTTTGACTCTGCCAAGGATTTTTAATTTTTCATCTTGTGCTCTAATAGTCACGTTCACAATATGCACTGCTGGCCCGACAAGACTACCTCCATCCAGACGCGGGAAATTCGAATTTCAACAAAAGCGAGCATTTCAATGTCTAATGAAGCGAAGCTCAGGAACTGTTCAATACAGACTGGAAGGTCAGGTCTGATGACAGCCTACTACCTACAGCCTACACAACATTATTTTTTGGCAATCCTTTACCGTTGTAGTTTCCAAATATTTCAAGCAAACAGGCACAGGCACATAGAGGTACCGAAAATGCGACAGAAAAAGTTCATTCGATTATATGAATAGTGGAGCAACGAAGTACGCATTATCTTCGGGTATTCGAGCCCGATGGGTAATTGACTGATCCCAGCTCTATTCAGTTCACTGACAACAGCCAACAGCCTCACTGGTCTTCTGCTACCATCGTGTGATGATGTATAATTTCTAGGTACGACACAATACTACACGACAAACACCGAGGCTCCAACTTCGACACAATACTATACGACAAACACCGAGGCCAGCATTTCTACAACACCAACCACAACAGCAAACCCTGCTTGCGAAGACTGCACTTTCTATGAAAGGACTCTTCACGCGAACACTCGAGTCTGGAGGAGAAGTCTCTGCTCAAACGCCTTCATCTACATCTGCCAAAAACCACGGCTCCAGCCTAGTACGGTCAGCAGCCACATTTATAGACACTAGACATAAGTTTGTTTTAGCCATCACTACCGCAATAAAAAATGTTGAGTCCTGATTTTATGAACGAAAGCGACAGGCACGTTCTTTTTCCAACTTGAGCGGCTTTCAGCCTGAAGATGACTCTTGCCAAGAAGGGCCGATATATAGCTCTAATAAAATTCAGCTGACGTATCCGTTTTGCGCTATCAAATATGACAGGCAAAGACAACTGTTCCCTGCAAACATTTCTGGAAAGCATAGCCATTTCGACAAAGAAAGCTAGCGACTGAACTTATGGAAACAAGATCAAAGGTGAAAAAATGAAGTTCACATATGGATTCACTATGTATTCTTACATAAAGATACTCCAACCGACCTAAGATTTTTTTTTAACTTCTTTATATTTCCAGTTTTGGCCGGATTCCAGTCAAACTACTTGTAAAAAACAAAACAAAAAAAAACTTCAGACACGGATTTATCTCACTCCTATCCAGATGCTCCGATCGACTTTCGAAACACATTTTACTTCTACCACATCCGGTTTTCCCCGGATTCCTGTCAAAATACTTGTCCGTTCAGAAAATTAAGTTCAGATATGAATTTAGCATGTATTCTTACCTCAATATCGACGATCTAACAATTTCAGAATAAACTTTTAATCCTACCAGATTTCCGGTTTTTTCGGATTCCAGGAGAAATACTTGTCCGGTGAGAAAAAGAAATTCAGATCTCAACTCAGCGTGTCTCCTTGCCCCTAGATCACATTACCATTATTTTTCTTTATCCCTCAATCTGAAAGCCCTGCCCCATACCTAAATATAGGGCTACAGGGTCCAACTACGAACTTGGCCTGTACTATGATCCAATGGATCCCCATCCATGCATGTTGCCAGTTCGCTGGAACAATTAATCTATAGTAGTCCATAATCATAAGTAAGACTGCTGCGCTGTTTTCGACCCAGAAAAACGACGTAACAGTGAATGATAAGCATCATATCGTCAATCTTTGCGAGTAACCACAAGCGATGATTGCGCACCTGAAAGCAAAACCATATAAACTCATGCCAGAGGAAACCAGAATCATCTCCAGGACAAACTCCTATTCGACAATGGCACGGGACCATATCCGCTCCCTGGGCCAGTTAAATTATAAATAGAAAAGGAGGATTATCACCTACATGCGCTACCTGCACTAAAAGGTTCTGATCTGGTAGGAGGTGAACATGTGGGAGCGTTCGACCGCGGTGGCTCAGGAACACTACTACCGGATTAACTTGTTAGCTGCCCACAGTATTTTAAAAGCAAAAAAAATACAAGAGCTTTTCCGAACGTAGTCCCCCGACTCGTTTGACTACGGCACCATCGATCTCTCATGCGGTCATGTCTGTTACTTACAGCCTTTACGGGGATAGAGAAAACATTCTTCTGTAAAACCTGGATATCTCGTATAGTTCTATGCGACTATGACTCGTATGATGGTCCACGATGTATGAAGTCTGGACCCAACATATCAGTTGCGTTTTTGCAGATACCATAGTATCTTTTACCACGGTAGCTGAATCTGCAATTGGTCGTTCCTGCGGCTATCGTGGTATCTGAGACACGGTTGCTCTGCAAAAACGACTATTGCCGAAATTGCATTTTTCGAAGTCATCCCAAAAGAAAAACTGATATCCAGTTACATTACTAAGTGTTAAACTTCTTTCTCACCAATTTGACAAAATCTGATGAAATGAGATGACTTTTCAGATACCACGATCGGACCGTGGTATCTGAATATCAGATACCGCGATAACTAGCCAGCTACCACGAAAACTGCAAAAACGCCTTTCGACCCTTGTATCAGGATAACTGCGAAAGCGACTTTAGACCGTGGTATCAGATACCATGGTATCTGCAAAAACGCAACTATCATCTTTCAGGGTCGGTAAAAAAAAATCGGGGTTATACGACCTCTCTCGACACATACCTTTCAACACTTTGTCCTCGTCGGTTTCTCCTGCCGGGAAGACAACACCTGGACAGTCGATCAAGTAAATCTTCTTCATAAGCGTGATGTACTGCCAAACCTTGGTTTCACCCGCAATCGGGGCTACTTTGCACACTTTCTTCGACCTTAAGGTATTGATGATGGAGCTCTTGCCCGTGTTAGGGTATCCAATGAAGCCGACACTGATTTGCTTCTTGTCTGAGTGAAGTTTGCCGAACTGACGTAGAAGGTTGATGAGGGAACCTTTGCCGAAAGGATGCGTCAAAGAAGACCTAAAAAGAAGCGGATTTTTACTTAGAGCGTGTTCCACCCTTCTAACAATAGTAACTATTAGTTACTATTTCTGTACAAACCTCACCAAAAGTTACTACGCTGACCGTTCCAACCTTCTCGAAATAGTAACTATTTGCTTACCACGCTCGGGAGCGTAGTAACTCCGGATCTCTGTAACGTGATTGGTCGGATTCACCCGTGGCATGATGTTCTGCTGGGAAAAAGAGACATCGTTCCAGCCTTGACGTCAAAAAGCCAGGATTCGTGACGTCATGCGTAGTAACTACGGTAAGTAGGATGGAACACGCTCTTAGAAGCTATAGCCATTTTATTTGTATTAGTAAAAAACAATGTTTAGTATGGTTCTAGTTCGATTCATGCTGGGTTTATCTCAGACTAGAAGTTGACATAAATTACTTGAGCGTCGGATCATCATCCCTATTAACAACTAAACATAACAGGCTACTGCCATTCGGGAGTTAACTTACTTTTGTTGTTGTTTTTTCTATGGTTTGATTTCGCTTCGTGTTTGAGGTTTCGTACGGTGATCGTTCTACTCAGCGTTGGGTCGATTTTTTTTACTGATTTATTTTTTGGAAGGGTTTGAACCATTCGATGTTTTTCTTCTCACCGATATAACTAAAATTCCCCCTAGGAAGATTAAAAATAAGATAGGGGGAATTCATGAAGAGGATTCTTTCAAACCCTGAAATAATTGTAAGTGCAGAGTATGGTATTATTAATGTTTATGTGTCAGTTATAGTACAAATAAAAATACCTTTAATCTTGAACAACAAGTCGAAGCCCTTAATTTAACTACACAATAATATCGGCTTCAACGGGGCGATGATAACGTGCCTCCTGACATAATTTTCAATTTTAACAAGAGTCGTCCGCGCAGATACGACATCGAGCTGAGTGGCTGGCTATTTACTAAAGACATTGGGGGATGATCTTTCCAAAACAGAGCGGTGGACTGTTGGACGCCCTTACATCCGAAGTGGCTTTGAGTGACTCCATCAACGCCTTCAAGAATTCCCTGCACGCTGAAAAATTTACGATGAAAATTGTTTTAGACGTACATTTTAGAGGCCCAATGGCCTATTTTTTGCATTATGTTATTATCATTATTATAAGTCTGCAACACTATGATGATGATTCCGGTCCTGTTAAAGCTAGTGGCCAACGCCTGGCGTGGCTGACCTCCAAAAAACTAGATTTGTACTGAACGTGCCAGCAACTGGCTAAACTATAATTTATGTCGGTTGAGCATTACATATTATAGAGCAGAGTTTTTCAGTGTATTCAAACCCAAGATTTATAGATAAACTGCTTTTTAGTTGAACTTTCAAAGTCTTCCCGCTGCTATGGATAGCCTACCGGCGCGGAAATTCGCTCCTTCCAAGTAGTGATGTTAGAAATTCAACCTACTGCAATAAAATCAACCTACGAACTAAGCCCTTGATGAAATGATCAAATTATGTCATCAGTTTTTTTTTCACTAAATCTCCTTCATGAGATCTCTCAATTTAAAAGTTTAAAAGGGTTTCAGTACTACACAAAAAAAAAGAAGAATTCAGATCCAAATTGCGATGTAAGTTAGGAAATCGTAAGTAGGCCTAAAAATCGGCCGTTAGACCATAGTCATATTCGGCGATGAGGGGTTTGCAAATTTTGCAATTTTTACTTGTTTCCGGAGAAATCGATGGTATAAGCTTGAGGCATTATGCAAATTTGTGTGGGAGACTGTACCACTAGACTGACAGTTTGCTTTTACTTCAAGAGGGGCGTTTTCGCGCTATGGTATGAAATACCTCCGTGTATTAGAAATGCAACAACCCTTCAGTCTTTTAAAAAACAACTAAAAGAGTCATTTTCAAGTGATAGTAGTTGAGAGCTGGTATTTGTAAATGCTTTTAAACAATAACGTTCCTTTTTTATGTACGTTATAAAAAGGAGTACTATTGAATGACCTCCTTATTTGTATGTCCATTCCCATAGGCCTCGTGGCCTTTTTTTTAGGCGGACATGTAGTTTGTTCCAGGAAGTATATTATTTTTTTGTGTGTAATAAATAATCTGAAACTGATTAATCTGAAATCTGATTTAGGAAGAAAGACGATCCGACAAGACAAGACCGTCAAAGCTAAATTCAGACAGGGGTCCTCGCTTCTCTTGCTGGTAGTAAGTTTAGCATAACTTGGGAGTTCTAATCAATGTAACTTCTTACCTGAAGGCAAGGGTCGGGTACTCTTTCCCCAGCGTCCTCACCCACTTCTGAGTGGACCACACTGGCACCAAATCGACCTTGTTCAAAATGAAAAACAGCTGCTTATGTTGCTTTTCCTTATTCATATAAGCCTCGACTTGCTTACACCGTGTTCCCATCGGATCACGAGCATCAAGAACTTGTATAACAACATCAGATGAGTCTATGACCTTGTAGAGCTCTTTCCAAATTCTCTTGCTCTGTCCTGCTTTCATTACCATCTCTCTCGCAGATTCTACCTCGTCCGGTTGATCTCGGATCAATGACTTGTCTTTATCAATGTTATATGTGTCTGAAGAATTTACAGCATTCTCCGCGTAGGTTGAAAGGTCGCAGGTAGTCAGAGATGGACGCTTCCTGGTTTTCTTCCTTCCAAAAACAGTCTCAAAGCTCTCTGTATCCAACAGATGGACACGCTTATACTTTGCTGATTCATTAAGAAGGGTAATTGGTAGCCTTGACTGTTTCATAACGACTTGGTATGGGTCTTTCATGGCTTTTCCTAGCTCTTCCTGGAATTTCTGAAGGGCTGATTGGCTAACCACTCTTGTGTTTCCAAACCATCTCTGGTTTGGTTCTATACGTGCCATTGTGCCATCAGGGACTTTGCTTTGGTAAGGAGCAGCTCGGGTGATCTTGCCGGTCTTGTCACGTTTTGCCTTGAAGTTTCTGTACATCTGAAGCCTCTTGATGGTAGACTTATCTCTTGCTTTGGACACACCCTTCAGGTTGGCTGAGCTCCTGTTAGGGTTCATACTGTGCCCATGCTTGCTCGCCTGTGTCTTCTCTTTTGGCTTATTCTTGCCCATTTTGACAGCCTAAAAAAGAAACAAGACCAAAGGTTTCGATGGGATCCCAAAAATTCAATATCTGATCCAGACAACTGGGTCTTGTCTTAGCCAGATCTAGTCTTCGCAAGACTCCTTGAACATTTTTACAATTAAAATTCAGAAACAGATTAAGGCCAAATAGCTAATCACCTGAGAAAACCAAGTTCAGATTTGGATTCAGCATGTGTGTTTACCCCTATAAGTCATATCTGTTTTGAAGAAAACTTCCTGCCACTTCTGCCAATTTCCCGGTTCCGGCCGAACTCCAGAACTACTTGTCCGGCGAAAAAAGAAAGCTCAAAGACGAAATCGGTATCTTCTTTCCCCAGTAATGAACATCTAATCAACTTCAAATAGAAATTTAGCATATAACAAATTTTCCGATTCCAGCCGGATTCCGGTCGAACTATATGTCCGGGTAAAATACGATTGTCACACAGGGACTCAGCATCTCTTCTTACCCCTAAATCGCTTATCTAATCAACTAGAAATAAAACTTTGACTTCCAACAGTTTTCCGGTTTTGGCCGGATTCCGGACGAACTACATGTCCGGGTAGAAACTTGTTTTCACATAAGTGTTCAGCATGTCTTCTTGCCCTAAATCGAACATCTAATCAACTCCAAATAAAACTTTTAATTTTGACAAACTTTCCGGTTTGGGCCGGATTCCGGTCGAAATACTTGTCCGTCGAGAAAATAGTTTTCACCATCGTCTTCAGCATGTCTCCCTACCTCTAAATCGAACATTTAATCAAGTTCAAATAAAACTTTTACGTTCAACAAACTTTTCGGTTTGGGCCGGATTCCGGGCGAAATACTTGTCCATCGAGAAAATAGTTTTCACCATCGTCTTCAGCATGTCTTCCTACCCCTAAATAGAACATCTAATCAATTTCAAATAAAACTTTTACTTTCAACAAACTTTCCGGTTTGGGCCGGATTCCGGGCGAAATACTTGTCCGTCGAGAAAATAATTTTCACCATCGTCTTCAGCATGTCTTCCTACCCCTAAATCAAACATCTAATCAACTTCAAATAAAACTTTTACTTTCAACAAACTTTCCGGTTTTGGCCGGATTCCGGGCGAACTACTTGTCCGATGACAAAATGGTTTTCACCATCGTGTTCAGCATGTCTTCTTACCCTACAATCGACTATCACATTAGCTGTTTCAAAATATTTTGTTTGTCCCTTAATTTGAATCCCCTCCCCCACCCCTAAATGTAGAGCTACAAAGCCCATCTACGAACTTGACTGGTCCGACGACCCAACGATCCCTCACACCAAGTTTCATCAAAATATCTCATTCCCTTCGAGAGTTATCGTGCTTACAGACGGACGGACGGACAGACGGACAACTTTTGCGATGTCATAGGTATCCCTCCACTTACGTTTTGGGATCCCAAAAACAGTGTAATTATGCAGCATATATGAGTTCGAAATGGTCTACTGTGAAGGTCCTTAACTTCACCTTTTAGCCAGGAAAGCTGCAAAAGACCAAATGAAAGTGGAAGGTTTCCAGTCTACTTCTACAAACCAAAAAGGAACGGTATATCTGTATTGTGCCAGAATTCTCAACTATTCCACAGCCCCTGTTGTTTTTAAGGATCTTCTTTTAAACTCCCAAGTTTTATTTCGAATGTTATTTATTTCATATTTGATTTGTCAATACCCAAACAGTTCCAATCAGGTGCAAACAAAATCTTGCATTTAGACTACTTGTGTGTTACAGATTTAGACGGCCTAGTACAGGTCCCTGAATCAAGCCGCTGCTATCCTTTATAATTCTAGTTGCAAAGTTGAATAACTGGAAGACATATATCTGTAGACATATCTACAGATGTCTAACCAGACGGACAATACATTAGCTGAAAGTGCGAGTTCTTTCCTTTTTACGACTTCTTGATATCCCACTTTTTCGTTGGTTCTTTTTCGTCGGCCGCTAAAGCATTCCAGATTGGCAAAGATGGTAAAACTCTTTCTTTCTTTCTTTTGTGAGTGTATTTACAGAGGAACGACTCATTTATACTATGTTCATATAGTCAGTGTTTAAAATGGGGCCGAGCTAACGAGCTCGCATCCCTGCCGGCCCCCAGTGATCAAAATATATTGTCACAAAGTGTTTTTGAAATAAATGAACCTGAACCTTGCCAGTCACATAAGGGACCTGATCAGAATGTCATTGAAATTTTCATTTCCAGGTCCGACAATCGGACGACTGGTGGGAGAGGAAATCCTGAAGCATGTGGCGTAGAAAACTTTCGAACGAATGATCCGATCTGGATGAAACTTGATAGTTGACAAAAACACATGCCCTAAATGTTTCATTTACAGGTCCTCGATCCGGCAACCCTGGGGTGAGTCGGGGGTACTGAAAATCTTGCGGGACGCTTAAAGCTGGCAGGATTTGAACGGAACTTGGACATACATAAACATAGATGGGGGTTGGTGGAGGATCCCGGAAATTGTGTGGAAAGCGTAACTTTCAAATGACTGATCTAATCTTGATTGAGCTTGAGTCGTCAACAGCGTTCATTCTAGATGTTCCGTTCACAGGTCCGGGGGGGGGGGGACCTTCTGGCATGCATAAAAGCTCGAATGAGTGATCCAATTTGAATTGAACTTGATGGTTGGCAAGTGCATATGTCCTACTTGTTCCACTGACAAGACCGGATGGGATTCAACAACTTTGGGGTGATTGCAGGTTCCTTTCTTCCAGCCTTAAGAGGACCCTTGCCAGGACGGGCCTGATTTTGTTAACTTTGGGGAGGGAGTTCGAGGGGGGATACCAGAAATCTAACCTCACGACAGGGGCCCCCCTCCCCCCCAGTAAAAATACTCAGTAAAAATCAGGTACCGATGCGGTCAATTTTGTTTACCAGGTTCGCCCCCCCCCCCCCCTCCAATGAAAAAAGGCTCGGGATGCCTCACGCTTTAAGTCTTAGGATCAGGATGGAACTTTGTGGGGAGGACAGTCATAACCCCTATATAAACTGTTTATATATCCAGATGAGAACCAGGCAATCTGGGAGGAGGTGAGGGGCCGTCATGCATAATTATCTTTTAAGCCCAAACCGAACCTGAATCCACGAAAGACATTCTGTTTTGTACTTGAACACAATGCCATAACATAAGAACCTTTAGGCAGTATCACAATGTACTGGATGTGCTATCTTGAAGCTCTATTAATTAACTACTAGAGCCTCCGTTTTAATTAAACTAGTTGATTCCATTGCTCAGCTTGGTTGTCTTTATCTCACCACAGAAACTTCAAAACAAGGGGTATGAGCTCATATGGCACTTGCGAAAGCAGATGAGAATGTCACAAAATACCCTCTTCAACCCCCCTAGGATCGGACCTAGAAATAGGATAACTAGTTTCAGCAAGTCTGAGCATTTCCGGCATCGTCTCGATCATCTACGGCAAATGTATCATCACAACGAGTGTAATACTACTTCCACTATCCGTCCCCCTCAAACTCCCCCTACCACGGCCGATCTGGTTCAGCCACATAAATAGATTATCTAAAGCATCTTCTCTTACTGACTATCAAGTTTCACTCGAGTCTTCGGGAAACTGCAGTACCCCCCCCCCCTCCCACCGTGCTCGGATCCAATCCGGACCCTAAAATACGTCTTCTAGGGCACATGGTCTCTCTACTTTCCAAGTTTCATTCAAATCACTATACTCGTTTGACCCTTATGCGAGCCACAAAATTTTCCCCTCCAACTCCTCCCACTGCGGCCGAGTACGGCTAGGACACATCAACCTTCGCATCTCTGACATCTTCTCTTCTCGTCCTTGATGTTTGACTAGAATCGGAGCATATGTAGAAAATTTCCGGTTTCCGCTTCATCATCCTCTTACCCTGACAACATATGGTCCGGACGCCAAATAACAAACTAGGCCGCATAAACTCGGTACTGTCCAACTTGCATCCCATTAGGCCATTTCGTTTGGTTTTTGTGCATCTCACAAAGTTTCCGGACCCCCCCCCCCTCCAGCACCCCTAGCTGTTGCCGCTTATGGTTCGGATGTTTCGCACATACCGGTCATTACTTCAGATCACCCATAAAATTTCACTCGAATCGGACCACCCATTCGCCAACTACGGAAGTCAGTATTTCCGATTGCCCTACCCTTAACTCCCCCAAAAATGGTCGGATCCAGGAAGGAAAGTTTTCCTGGAGCATTGTGTCAGGTCCTTAATCCAATTTGGTCGGGCCACTACTGCCTGCCTAGTTTCATCGTCCTTAGCACATCCAGAAGTATCGTAACTCGCGATTACCGGGAACCCCCTCCGACTCTCCCCAAAGAGCCCCGATATGATCATGTTCAGTCAAGAACGTAGCTAGGGCTTATGCTCGTTCTTCCGACCAAATTCCATCCCAATCCCTCGACGCTAAGCGTTTTACGGAAATTCCGGTTCCCCCCTTCAAATCCCCCCCCCCCCCCCCCCCCCCCAACTCCCCACACGGTGCCCAAATCCAGTTTATTAACGTCTATGATGTACGTAAGACTTGTGCTTGCTCTTTCCACCATGTCTCATCCCGATCCCTCCACTCTAAGCGTTTCCCAAGATTTCCGGTTCCCCGTTCATCTCCCCCCGGAGTAACCGGATCTGGTCCAGATTTTACGTGGACCGTCTGGAGACACGAGGCTTCCAAATATCAAGTTTCATTAAGATCCGACTACCCGTTCAAGCGTTATAAATACCACAAGATTCCGGATCCCCCCACGATAATCGGATCGGGGAAGTGACAATTTTGGCTGAAGGGCAAGTGCTATAAAAAGGTAAACTCTATCTAAAAAGAAAGTGAGCTTTTTCTTCTTCATTGTCGGTTTTCTTCCAAAATACTAGCATACATGCTGCATTGACAGTACATGAATTTCTGCAAGGACCCAACAATTTTCTGGTCACTTCGTTACTGCAACGGCTGGTCACCCGATTTTTTTCTGTCGCATGATCATTGTTTAACGGTAGGTACTTGGAAAAATATGAAAGCAAATTGCATAATTGTTAGAACGAACATGTCCGAATCCGGTTCATTTATGTCTATAATGTAGAATGATAAAGTGAACTTCTCATTGTATATTTAAGAA
The DNA here is from genome assembly GCA_023053575.1 of Branchinecta lynchi. Lineage (NCBI taxonomy): Eukaryota > Metazoa > Arthropoda > Branchiopoda > Anostraca > Branchinectidae > Branchinecta > Branchinecta lynchi. The sequence goes on along the minus strand of JAKZAP010000011.1, from coordinate 11,186,051 downwards.
TTAAGTGGGTTTTTGTTGGTTTTTATGGGTCGAAGAGGGGAACTTTTTTCTGTTTTAAAGTAAATATGTTGAGTTTTATGCCACTGACAGAAAGGAACCCTATGGAGGAAGGGATCCTCGAAACAGGAAGTGCATATGGATTCGTATGATAAGTTTTACGGTAGAAGTACCTGGTTTGGCCCATGATTTTAAAATTAATTGCTCAAAAATTAAAAATAAAAGCAAGTAAAAAAGAATTAAACTAGAATTTGTAGGATAGGCCGTAATTCAAATACTGAAGTTTGAATTTGAGACTTTGAGAAGTAGATTGTTTTTAGATATAGGGGTTGCGTGTTTGTTGGTGATGGATTACGTGTTTGTGGTTAAGAGAAAAAAGAGTGCAAACATTATTGATGAAAATAAGATTTAGTAAAAATTATAGGAAAAAATGATTAAAAGATAAAATGTGAATATGTAATTTGAAAATCATTAAGTAGTTTAATTAATGTGTAGTTGTTTGTTATGGAAAGAGTAAGTGACGTTAAAGAGTTTAAGAAAATGTTAACGTCACCAAGTGGAGGAGGAGTCGTAGCCCGAAAATTCGGAAGCAGGATTATTTTATAGGACTCGTGCTTGTTCTTTACACCAAGTATCATCCGATCCGTCCACTCCAAGCATTTCCTAAGATTTCAACTCCCCCGAAGTCACTGGATCCGGTCCGGATTTTATGTGGATCGTCAGAGGTAAGAGGTCTCTCCAAATATCAAGTTTCATTAAGATCCAACCACCCGTTCAAGAGTTATAAATACCACAAGATTCCAGATCCACCCCCCCCCCCTCAATATAATCTTATAGGTTCCCTGATATGCCTGCCGCCAAGTTTCGTCGTCCTAGCTTATGTGGAAGTGCCTGAACCGACTGCGGACCGACAGACTGACGGACGGACAGAAATTGCGATTGCTATATGGCACCAAAAGGTAAACAGTATCTAAAAGAAATGCCAGCTTCTTCTTCTTCATTGTCGGTTTTCTTCCAAAATACTAGTGTACAAGCTGCATTGTCAGTATATGAATTTCTGCGAAGACCCAACATTTTTCTGGTGACTTTGTTATCGTAACGGCTCGTCACACAAATTTTATTTCTGTCTTGCAATTGTTAGAAACAAACATGGATTCAGTACAAGAAAAACATTTGGTGTTTTAAACAGAGAAGATCTTTGTCTTTCTGGCTTTCAGACATTGACACTGACTCTCTTTTACTGTAACAACGCAGGACGATGTGACTTCATTTGCATTACAACAGTGCCAAATTTCTGAATTAAGAAAGATTTATCACTGAATATGATTTTCAATACATGTCTTTCAACAGGTTTAACTAGTTTAGATAGGCTGTGGTGCATCTAAGGCACATCTAAGCTAGAAAACTAATTCCATAGGGTGCATACGGAAACAGAGACCAACGGAAATAGTATATGCTCCAGCATTTTTGTATGTGCTACAGTAAATGTCTGCTTATCCGAAGACTTCTCAAAAGAAGACTTCGTTCAATTAAAAACTGAAAAATATAAAGTTTCAGAGAATAACTAGAACTTTCATTCAAGGCAAATTTTCATGCATTTGGTACAGGAGCGGTTACCTGACCTCATTTTTATACTACCTCGATTGTTGCTACGAAAATGTTAAAATGAAATGTACATGCTCTTCTGACAGTCAAAATATGTATTCCTTCAGCACAAGATAACTGCGAATCACATTTGACAACGCAAAATGGATATGTCAGCTACATTTTATTAGAACTATATTTCGGCCCTTCTTGGCAAGGGTCCTCTTCAGCTCCTCTTCTGCATCGTCTAAAAAGGCAAAATATGACTTTTTTCAACAGTCATGTGTCCAAAAATATTCAAATTCTGTGACTTTTCTTTGTTTTTGAAGCTGCTTTTAATGTCACTGTCTAGGGATTCGGGAGCTGTACTTTATCTCCTATGAGCTACGGAACCGGTAGTTGTCATGGAAACCAAACCGTATGAGCTGCGATTCCGGGATCTGACATCATTGACTAACAGAAACCCGGATGTGCTGGCCCCCGTTCCGGTAGTAAGTGGAAATAGCTCACAGCAACTTGATCTCGCCAGCTTCTCGTCCGGTAGTCTCACAGAATTGTGTACTCAGAAGCTAGGGAGCCGGTAGTTGATACCGGAAACTGTATAACTGGAACTTGTATTCCGGTAGTGTCTACATGGAATATAGAACTCACAGAATAGTCTGGATGATTTTTTCCCATGTTATTTTCTCTAAGTCAGTGAAAATCCCGGCATCCTAGCTTTCATCCCTAGACTAATTGTATGGTTTACATGTTGGATTATTGGACAGATAAATATTGCTTTAAAATTTCTAGCTAAACATTTTTTCTTGCCAACAAGTTCACTCCATTCTAACCTTACCTCGATTGACTTACAATGATGGAGAATATAGAGTTATTATTGATTCTGTGGGGTAGGCCAGACACTCCAGTCGAAACTCAAGCCACAAATGGCCCATTGTCTCAATCCCCCAATTCATAATTGATGGCGAAACATCACTCTATCATACAATTGATGAAAACATCACTCTACCAAAACAATTGATAACAAAATCACTCATTCTACCGCTTTTTCTCGCGTTCTTACCTTAAAACCTGTCTAGCCTCCCTGTCAACTGAAGGTACCTGGACAGCTCCTTCAACCTGGCTTTCCTCACTACCTCGTGGATATCAACATTCGGAGCGTGGAAAGCTTCCGAACGTTGCCTTGTCCATGCTGGGCACTCTTGGACAAAGTGGATATTTGTCTCTTCATCTACTCCGCATCTGGTACATATTGGAGACTCAATTTTTCCTGTATTTGAATTATGTTTTCCAAGGTTTCTAATTCCAGTAACAACCTGGATGATTCCCCGGATTTCATCTTTTTTCATGGCGATTAGCCTTCTAGTCAGCGCCACGTTGCGCGTGGGTATTAAACTTCGCGTGGCTCGACAATCCACGCGGTTTTTTTACTTTTGGTCTACCTGTTTTTTCATCCATTCCCGGATTTCTGTCTTCCACCTACTTTCCGAGATGGGAATGAAGGGCTCAGGTCCATAGGTAACTCTTTTGGTAGCTTCCTTTGCTAGTGCATCGGCTTCCTCGTTTCCTGGGATACCAGAGTGTCCCGGGACCCACATAAAAGTGATTTGATTTCCATTATTTGCAACTGCATCAATCTTGTTAAAGCATTCCATCTCCAAAGGCTGTTTGCTTTGCATGCTTGATTATCCGAAAATACAAAAATCTCTTCATTAGCAGCTCCTTTATCCAGAAGACTATCAATAACTTGCAGAATAGCGAACATCTCAGCCTGGTAGACTGACGAGAACTCCCCCAGGTGAGTGTACAGCCTCTCTGGCTCTACATTTGTTTCGAACAGTATAAATGCTGATCCCATCATCTCATTAAATCGCGAGCCATCAGTGTAGCGGATCACTTCTGGGTTAGGTAAACTTTCCAGAAATCGTAAGGTCTCTGACCTTGTCTCAATTTTCACTTCAAAGCTCTTTCCACTTTTCATCATAGTAATAGTTTGATCTTTAGGCATGTTCAGCACTGGCAGCTCATTCATCCATTTATTGCAAATATCCAAATGGCTTCTCTTACTGATCTGATTTCTCTGACACAATGTGCCTTGTACCTCAAGTCGGACTCTCGTCCTCAGTGCTTCCCCTCTGAACCAAATCTCAAGGGGAGTTAATCCGAGCAGCATTTCTAGTGATGCTGTGGCGGTCCCTGGGAAACCTCCACTAATCATCAAGCATGCTAATCTTTGTACCCTAACCAGGGGCATCATATGCGAATCAATTTTTTTGCTTCCCACCCATATTATGCAAGCATAAGAAATCATGGGCCGTACTATAGCAGTATATATAAACATCATTAGTTGAGGTGCAAGTCCCCAGGTCTTGTCCACTATCCTTCGGCATTGCATGAGCGTGATCGTTGCTCTGCGTGCTCTTTCAATGCAATGTCTTTTCCAACATAGTTTACTATTGAGGGTGATCCCCAAATATCTGACTTGGTTGGTCATTTTTATTTCTTTATTGTAGACCTTCAGCAGAAATGGGATTACCCAATTTCGTTCTATGTAAAGACAACATCTTCTGTCTTACTCGGGCTCAATCGTAGTTTTTGTCTGACACTCCATTGCTCTACTACGTTTAGGATTGCCTGGCCAAGCTCAAATAGAGTGGACAGATTTCGGCCTCTGAGGAGCGACGCTCCGTCATCTTCAAACGCTTGCGAATAGTTATTTTCTAGTGCCTGTTCAATCCGCCATACGAGTTAGTGAATTGCGGCCTCTGTGGATCCTCCAGCTCGGAATCCGAACTGTCTATTTGACAGTTTTTCGTTTAACTCAGGTATGCTCATGAGATACCATTGTATTACTTTTTCCATCAATTTTAACTGAAACGATGTCAGTGTAATTAGTCGGAATGACCGCACATTGCAGTAATTCTCTTTCTCTGGCTTAGGGATGAAAACATCCCTTGCCTCTTATTCACAGCCTTATTGATCCCCTCCTCCTTCAATATCCTTTCTCCCACTTCCTCACCTAGATCCTCCTCTCCGTAACGCGCAGGCGGAACAGGAGTCTGATCCTCAACACCAATGTGAATCTCCAGCATGTGATCTAGTGTTTCTTCAGGGCTATTCGTGAAAGTCCCGTCTCCTTTTTCGATACATCCAAGGCTTACCGTTTTGTCCTTCTTCAATATCTTCAGGATGTTAGCAGTAAGTAGAGTTACCAGAAAATCCCTTTTCAAAGCAGCACTGTCTAGGGTAGTCTAGGGAGCCGGGAGCCGTACTTTATGTCCTACAGGCTGCGGAACTGGTAGTTCTGATGGAAACCACACCAAATGAGCTGCCATTCCGGTATCTGACATCATTGAGGGAAGCTTGTCTATGCTGGCTCCCGTCGCACCAACTTCTCGTCCAGTCTTTTCCATCGGCCAGATTTTTTACCAACTGCTCACACTTTTCCCCCCAACATCATCTCCTCCACAGGGGATTCTTTTTCACCTGTGCAGGGATTACCCTGTGGAGGCAAATTCTCAGAAAAGCCTGGTGCCCAACTGTCCAGTAGTCTCACAGAACTGTGTCTCAGAAGCTAGGGAGCCGGTAGTTGATACTTGTGTTTGGGTAGTGTCTACGTGGAATATAGAACTCATGGAATAGTTTGCCTAGGCTAGCTTCAGTTTCATAATACTAGTATATTTGTCATATTTGTTGGTTCCTTTTCAAGCCAGATAGCTTACTCTGAAGGAAGAATGCTCTTGAAATTTTGTCCGAGGTTGGATTAGCCTATCAATCCTGTAACTATTGTAACTGCTGTAAGCAGCCTATAAGTGTAGAAGGCTGGAATGAAACAGTGGGATTCACATGGATATACAGTAGAGGTATGCTTATGTGACCGTTTGCTAACAGTGAATGATCGCCGAAGACAAAACTAAAACCCAAACCAGGCATTTTTTTCCTATAAATAATAGTAATAATCACTCAAGCTTTTGTCACTTTTTGAATATTTTGCTAATTTACCATTCACCTACTGGAGCCTATACTATTTCTGTCGGTTTCTATTTCCGTCAGCACCCGACGGAGTTTGTTTTCTAGCTTAGATGTACCTTAGATGCACCACAACCTGTCTAAAATAGTTAAACCTGTTGAAAGATGTGTGTTTAAAATCATATTAACTGATAAATCTTTCTAAATTCAGATATATAGGCACTGTTGTGACGGAAATAGAATCACGGCATCCCGCATCGTTATAGTACAAGAGAGTCGACGTCAATTTCTGTAAGTCAAAAACAGGCCAAAAATAAATATTCTTTGAGCCCAAGCTGACTTTGAAACATTTATTCCAACAATGTTTTCAACGGATACGTCAGCTACGATTCTTCATCAGCGATATTTCAGCCCTTCTTGGCAAGGGTCCTCGTCAGGCTGTCAATCCTCTTGTTCAACTTCGGGGAAGGAAACAAACCTGTAATAAATAACTGAAGCTTCTACCGACTATAAATATCTTATTAAAGTAAATTATCTTCAATTACCACTATAATGAAAAAACTAGTCCTGAGAGTTAATTTTTGACACCGACGCTATTTTTGCTGCACGATTGGGGCGATGACAGGAAAGGGTTTTTTCTGCATTTTGATCAACTTCGTTTTTTTTATTAATAAGGGGCTGAAAACTTAAATATTATTTTATTAATGGGCGAGGCCATGACGAGGACCCTTGCCAAGAAGGGCCGAAATATCGCTGATGAAGAATCATAGCTGACATATCCGTTGAAAACATTGTTGGAATAAACAGGCCAAAAAGACAAAGATCTTCTCTGTTTAAAACACTAAATGTTTTTTAAATATTGTATTCATGTTTTTTCTAACACTCATACACTTTGATTTCATATTTTTCCAAGTCCACCTAGGTTAAACAATGATTCCGTGACGGAAACAAAATTCTGATGACCAGCCGTAACGGTAACAAAGTCCCCAGAAAATTTTTGGGTCATCACAGAAAATCATATACTGGCAATGCAGCTTGCACGCTATTATCTCGTAAGAAAACCTAGGATGAAGAAGAAGAAGATGGCTTTCTTTTGATATATTTTTTGATATTTTGGAAATTTCTGTGGTGAGAAAAAGACAACCAAAGCTGACCAATGAAGGTTAACTTCTGACAGAAACAGTATAGGCTCCAGTATGAAAGTGACTCAGCTGACACCTCTGTTTTGTTTCTTATAATTTGAAAAGTTTGCCGGGAGGAACGCACCTTCAATGGAGAAGATGGCAGTCCGAACCATCTGGAACCATCAGATGCCTTCAAAAGAGGAAGGATCTTTTTAATAAATTCAAAATCAAAGAAATTTAATTGAATTTCTGCTTCAAGTTTGCGCCAGGATAACCCTGAAATAGTTGGCTGTTAGCTGATATCAAGTTTGTTATTTTTCTTTTCCGTTTTACTTTTTTATATGCAAGTAAGAAAGCCAAGGTAGTGGAACAGTTAAAAAAGTGTTCAAATAAGCATACCTCTACTGTATATCATTCATGGTGGTGGTGCAAATAGCAAGGTATCCTGTATTTAGAGCGATAAAAACGGGCATTAATGACTAGATACAGACACTACTATTAGCTTTCTTACCTTAATCCCAGTAAGAAGCAAACAGAACTGCAGAGAGAAGAGAAACGTGACAGATCTTCCTTTCTTGTGACTTAGATGATACTGACGAAACCGGAGCTGGGCGAATCCGAAAACATGACTAGCGTTCTTACTTTCTAGATGGCAGGTCTTTCTTCACGCCAGTGATTCTCAGAAAGAAGGAGTAAATGTGTCCGTAACGACTCAAGCTCAATGACTCAAATCCTGACTCAGCGCAGCTTTGACACCGTTTCTTCCCCGGAGACTCTGCATCGGCAGTGAGAGATAGTCATCTAAAGTATTTCGTGACTTCTTCTTCTTTCAATTTGTCAGCACCTGGGTTCCAGGATGGGACCCTTTCGGCTTCCTTGTGGTTGATAACTTGATGGTTGGTTTGGTTGGAATCGCTGGGTACTGGGTAGGATAGGTTAGGGCAACCTTGGGCCGAGATGCACGGTACTCTCAAGAAATGCAGAGGAATTTGAGGGCGGTGATGATCGGCAGGAACACTGCTCGTTCGCGTCTAGGGGGGAGTGATGTAGACGATATTTCTTCGATGTCAGGAGGTAGGTTTTGCTTCAGGACTTCGGATCTGAGTATTGTCAGCTTTGGGCAAGGTCTATTGCATTCGAAGAGAAAACGCTGCAACGTTTCTTGGGCGTTTTGGCAGAGTCTGCAGTCTGCATCGGCAGTGAGAGATAGTCATCTAAAGTATTTCGTGACGAACTTAACGGCGGACATTTTTGGAAAGGCGTGAATGGCTGTTGAGCTCAACGGAAGATACCATCCTGCACGTTTAAATGTTAATGGATGGCGCAATCCACACGAAAACGGGTTGAGACGGAGAAAGATGCCATCTCCCCCTATCCGTTCACCAGAGCGTGAATGATGTTGGGCTCAATGGAAGATACTATCCTGCACGTTTAAACTTTAAATGTTACTGGATGATGCAATCCATTGGAAAACGGGTTGAGATGTAGGAAGATGCCATCTTCCCTATGCGTTCACCAGAACTCGAGGAGTATCGTTGAACGGGCGAGACCCATTGAGCTGGATGGTGATGTCAATCGTCGGATTCACGCGAAAAGTACCATTGAGCTGAATGGCATCATCGCAAAAACACCTATCATGATAATGGGACGTAAGATTCAACGGTGCCATCCACGCGAAAATGTCCCCTAGCCCTCCCGTTACCAAATTTAACTCAAGATCCGGTGTGAAATCCTTGACAGTGCGGTACCCTCGGACTTTCTATGAATACTCTTTGTGCCCCAAAAAACATTTATTAATCAATGTCCAAAAACGGAAAGCCAGCTGCGATGTTCGTCAGCGATATTTTCGACCCTTTCTTTCTTCGCATAGGTCCTCGTCAGGGTGTTCGGCGGACTTCTAAGTCAAGGCAAGGAAGTTTCCACCAGTTGTCCAACCAGACAAAAATATAACCAGGACTTCTCGGATCCAGCCGATACGATCTCACATATCCAGGGGCGTCTTTACCCGAAAATCAAGGAGGGGTGCTGAAGTCGAAAATTTCCCGAATCAGCCTTTCAGCTTATGCTTATTTACTCAACCACGGAATTTAATTTTATTCTAAAATGAACATTAAAAATGTGACGTAAATGGTAGAAAGACAGAGAAATATAACTGAAAAATGAGGCTTCTGGAAACTTCAACTTGCGATACTGCGAAAACTGCCATGCACGAGTAAGAGAGTCCAAGTCCAATCCGTCCACTAAGTCTTTTTCTGTGGTAGAAATCAAAAGTCCGTCCAGCCCCGCTTGTCAGTCATTGCTGATCGCATACACGTCATCACAAGCTTCATTTTACTGAAAGTTCTTTCAGCATCAGCAGCAGTCACAGGGCAAGCTAAGTAGCAATTATGCCAACCAGACCCTTGGAAATACGTCTCTAACATTCCAAGCAGAACAGCAAGCTCTCTAGTGGTCACGCCGCATTTCACATCTTCTCGAATGCTATCAAAGAATAGTTCGAGTTCTAATGCAGGATCTTCAGGGTTCAGCGAAATTGAGGGAAAGAACTTGCAGAAATTGTGAACAGCTTCTTGATCCACAACTTGCATTATCGGAGCAAGACAGTCAAGGATCGGCTTGATTACAAGTAAACATTCTTCCCAGCACTGCCGGAGCTCTTTTGCTGGCAACTTACCGACAAGCTTGTATTCGTTGATGTAGTAGTCACTGAAATACCTTTCGACATAAACTTCAGTTCTCTGGTCATCTTGACCTCGGTACCTCTTCGGCAGCCGCCGACTGATTCTGTGCCGCACTTGAACTTCGGCGTGAGCGTCGTAGTCCGGGTACATCCGTTTTAGCACTTGACTTGCAGAAACAACCTGATTCTCAATTTCTGACTCTTTTGTTGCATCTCGTTCGATTGAGTCTGCGGTTTATCGTAAAAGCATACACGCGGAAGCTATGTCGAGCTCTGGATCCGGAAGTTTATCAGAAAGAATCTTCGCTTTCTTTAGGACAATCCGCATGATCATCAAGGCGAACACGAACTCCGTTCTCTTTATATTTTTCAGGAGCCAAAATGCTTTGCTTCTGGTTGGTTCATCAACTTGATGCTCTGACAGCTGCTCAAGCAGTCCGAAAATAGTCTCAAGGCTGGACCAGAGAGCTGTCGCAGATCAGACCTTGCACTCCAGCTCGTCCGAGACAGGTCCTTCAGCTTGACACATCCGCCAAGCAGGTCCCTCGCTTCATCTAACGCTTTGCGATAAGCTACATTTCTTTCGGTGCCCGAGTTAACGAAAACGTATAGCTCTTGAGTCACTTCGAACATCTTCCGGAAGATCTCAGAAATGTTGCATGCTCGCTCAATAATCACATTTTCACGGTGGTTAAGGCATCTGAAGTAGTGCACAGGGTCTTCCAGTAGATCGCACATGTGCCTTTGAAAACCACTGAACCTCCCCGACATATTACTTGCGTAGTCGTACGACTGAAATGCGATCTTGTCGGTCTCGACACCATGACTTATAAGTACTTCTTCGATCTTAGTGGCCTGAGTTATCCCGGTCTTGGGTTCAACTTCTACTAACGAGAGAAGACGCCCCTTCGGCTTACCATCTTCCCCGATGTACCGAAGACCGACAACCAGTCTTTCCTTATGTGCAGTGTCGGGCGTGGTATTAGACCAAATACTCATGACTCCGGAGCTGTTTGCCCGTCTGATCACTTCCTTTTGAATCGAAGACCCAACTGTCCGTATGAAATCATATTGGGAATTCGGATTCAAAATAACTAGTCTTGCCTTTCCCCTTTCAGCCTGATCCCGTCACCAAATCTTGGGCACCATCTGGTAACCAGTTCAACTAGACCGATCGTTTTTCGAAAATTGTCGACTGGGGGTGTTATAATAAAATGGCTCAGAATTTTCTTTCCGTTAATTCGAACACGGATATTCACGGATAAGGTATACTCGATATTTTTCAAAATAAGAGCAAATTCTAGATTTTTCCGAATGAGACTAGACGGGAGTTTCCGAATAAGTCAGATTCGGGATTTTTCCGTGTAAGACTAATTCGGGGACTTTCCGAACAAGATTAATTTGGTATTTGTCCGAGTAGACGGTTTCGGGATTTTTCCGAATAAGAAACTCAGGGCTTTATCGAACGAGAGTGATTAGGGCGAATAAAGACTAATTTCTGGATTTTTTCGAACATCAGCAATTCGAGATTTTTCTGTATTTGACAGTTCGAGACTTTACTTAGTAAGGCTAATTCGAGAATTTAAGCCTCATTCGGGTTTTCCCCAAGAAGAATAAGTCAGTATTAACCCAAAAGCTAAAAACTAATTCGGGACTTTTCTACTGAGGCCAATTCGTGATTTTTTTCGAATGTCCGATTCCGATTCGGGGGTTCAAAATAAGACCGATTCGGGTTTTTTCCGAACAAGGCTAATTCGAGAATTTTTCCGAATAGGGCTAATTCGGGAATTTTTCCAAGTAGACTTGGGGAATTTTACTAACAGGCTGATTGACAATTTTCCGAATATGCCAAATTCGGGATTTTTGCGAATAAAGTCTCATTCGGGATTTTTGCGAATAGGGCTAATTCGGTAATTTTCTGAATATGCAAAAATCGGGAATTTTTTATGAATTAATTCTCATTCGGAAATTTTTCCGAATAAAGTCTCATTCGGGAATTTTTCCGAACAGAGTCTCATTCGGGTTTTCCCAAAGAAGAATAATTCGGTATTTTCTCAAAGCCTGTGTAGGCCAAAGCCTCAAAGGTATTTCGCTTGTCCGTTTCTCCTGAATGCGGTATTTTTATTTAGGTCAGGGGGGGTGCAGCAGCCCCCCCCCCCTTAAAGACGTCCCTGCACATATCTAAGATTTCGCCAGATCCTCTAGTAATGTTCATCTATTCCAACCCTCCCCCCAATTCCGGCATAGCATGAATTGCGACCGACTTCTCGGGTCTTAAAACTCTCACAAGACGAGGCGGAAACCTAGGAGTATATATGGAGGACAGCCGGAAGGAAGATTAGCAAGGTGCGTCTTCCCCATTCACAAGCATGACTAGCCAAGCACAGATGTCTAGGCACGTCCCTAGCACCGTTCACACCAATGACTAGGCACAGATTTTGGGCCAGGCACGGAGTTCCAGGCTCTAGGACTCGGTGCCTGGCTACGCCTGAGCACGTACCTAGGCATCTGTGCTTGGCATGAAACTCAAAACTCACCTTGTCGACATTTTGTTCTTTCATCTGAGCGAAACCTAAGAGTTAAGGTCATTGTTTTTTTGCTGTTCATATCACCTAATAACACAGAAAAAGTTTTGATATTTTATACTAATCTACAGTAGGGATATCCCTCTTTGAACGTTAGTTATGTTTGGATAGTGCAGTATTTGGGGCTAAATGAAGACCTAAACTGGTAGTTGACTTTCATCTCAGCAGGTGGATGAAAATGGCACTGTAAAAATTAAATAACATCCAAAGAAACATGTCTCTGCTGTAGGTTATTTTAACAAACCCTCTGAAGGCGGATTTCACACAGAAACAGGAGACTTTTAAACCGAAGCTGCTGAGTTTTCGATTTTCTAAGAATTTGGTTAGTATGCATCCAGAACACCAGCTCACACTTTTCACTGTACACTTTTAACGTACACGTAGTAGAAACATCCCATTCTTTTGGGAAAAGGTTGTACCCTAATCTCGTATTGTGGTTTGCCTGATCTCACGATGATACGATTGACACCCCGCACCGCTCGAGGCGATCAGATAAATACAACTTGGGAGAAATGGAATGAAAGATCAGTACCGTGCCAGTGGCCAGAGAGCCGTATTATACGCTTTTATGAATAGGCTAGTGTGTTAATAACAGTGTGTTCAAAACTTCCAACGTCTCGTCAACAAGGACCAGTGCTCTGATATAGTTTATCCCTTACGAAAGTAACTGAAGACAGAACAGAGTCCGGTGACCGTAAAGGGATTCGGTTTTATGAAAGAATACAAGATTTAAACAGAATTTTTAGCGATCTCAACGCTTCTCGGTGGCTTCAATGTTATCCTTACGTGTTTTGCCGTTTTCTTTATCCCTTATTTTAGCAAAATCTGGGGTTCTGTCTACCGATTTTTGGCCACTTAGCCTTACGAAAAGCAAAAGTAATATACTCTGTTTTAATGCATACATCAATCAAGGCACACTTGAAATTCTACTTCTGAATCTCCTTTACCAGTATAAACCCTAACCGGTAACACAAAAAAATGGGTACGTGAATTCACAGTGAAACAACATGTTCATATATCAGGTGACATAATTATGCTGGCGTGGCCGACCATGACAAGGGTATGGCGAATAAAAATTTCAGCATTACTACACAGCCCCAACGAAAAGCAAGCCGAAGTGCAAATCGTAACTTTTAACGACGATACCCAATTTGCGACATGAATGAACGTCGTATAGAAGATTGTCTCTATATCTTAACGAAACCACGCGGTAAGTAAGTACTCCCATCATGCCTGAGTTCAAAACATTCACATTTTCATTGATCCGGCAAAACCCCACACTTAGGTAGCGTTCCAGTAAAGTTATTACTAGTTACGATGATAAGAGGAGGGGCGATCGCCGTATTGTGGTAGCTGTCACGCTCTCTGGAACGCAAATAATAACAACGCGAACTTACGTTGTCACTCTTACGGGAGATCCTGCTGGACCGATAGTTACTGTACAGTCGTAGAACGAAAATAATGAGTGGGAGGAGCCAATTTACTTATTACGGCGGGCTCTGGAACGGCACTAATAACAAGAATAGTAACGATCGTAACTAATAACAAGTTGCTCGAACGCTACCTTTATTCTCGTTGTGCTGTACTCCGAAGACGAAACGTCAAAGAAAAACTGCGATATTTCCCGGTTGGGATTCCGGGTAAAAGCAAGGATGACAGAGACTTATCTTCTATTACACATCGACTACACATCGACTTTATAAACAAATTTCACCCAAGAAAGCGATTTAAAAAGTGAAAACACAATAGCCCATGATGAAGTTCGGCATAGCGTATACATGTGTGCAAGCTCGCATCAGCTCGCTAGAACCTGGTTCCAGAATCTCGCAACGAGCCTTCCCTAAGATCGTTCTTGGCTATATCCACAAAACTGGATTCCAGAAGACAGTTGTATAATTCTCTTCTTTTCTTTGCGACCGAAATTGGTTCAAACCGTCTCAAGATCCGTTATCACCGCATCAACTTTTCTGAGCATTCCCAAGCATCTTATTTCCAACCGACACCCATGCCTGTGGCATTTCTGAAGTCATAAAAACACGACACTGGATAAGCTTTGCCTCGTAAAATACGTTTATGAGCATTTCTGAGCAGCTCTAGTTTTGGAGAAAAAGTGGGATTCTCGTCGTACCACTTGCTACGTACTTTAGCAGATAAAAAACTGAACCAGGTCTCGTATCACATGACAAATACGACATGTGGTAACCTATATATCAGACAAAAATAATTTTCAGTTCTCGTGTTACTTCTCCATTTGCAAAATGCGACAAGTTTGTCGTAATAACTTTTCTGAGAATTTCTGAGCAGCTCTGCTTTACGCCCAAAACAGCGATTCGATTCGCATCTTTTGCGACGACATCCACCAGAGGTAGCACATATACGTCATTGCACATATCCACCACCAGCATCAGGTAACTGAATTACTCCACTATCACAAAATTTCCAAGAATTTAAGGTTTCACTGCTTCAAGCTCCCACCCCACACTTGCAGTTGACGCTAGTGTATCTGAAGAATTCCCAAGTTCAAACACTATCAGGTAAACGACCACAATCAAATTCCGGGTGCTTCCATTAAAACACTGCAGAGCGCTTGTCCCTATTCTTAGCCCGAGCTATGGATCGGGCCTTGAAGTTAGCCATGTTCATCGCGTGCTAGAAAAGAACAATCAGTAAGATAAGTGAATTTTAGGCTGCGTTCCGCCACTTAATGATTGTTAACAAATTGTTAACAATCGTTAACTTTTTGCGTTCCACGTTTCTAATTTCGAAATTTAAGCTCCGCCCACTTACAATTTCCGTTCCAGAGCTTAACGATTGTTAACTATTTTGCAACGATGGTCGGTGAGCATCGTTACAAAATAGTTAACAATTGTAGAACTGGGAAAAGTTAACGATCGTTAAAACTGCAGTTAGCTCCGCCCCGAAGTTAAGTTAACGATTGTTAACAATTGTTGAGTTGGGGGAACGCAACCCTAATATATATTGTATATCTGATGCTATACCCCGGCCCTAGTACTATGTGAAGGCGTCATAATGGATAAGTCAGCTGAGACTTATTTAAGCTATTTTCGGCCCTGCTTGGCAAGAGTCCTCTTCGGGCTATAATAAGATAATATCCACATCCCTGCTTGTTCCGCTATCTTATAGCAACCTCTTAATTCTAGTAGCCTAAAAATATGGCAAACAAAATGAAAACTTGACAGATACATAGATTATTCTAAACTTCGACTTTCGTGGTTATACAACCAAATTTTTGATATTATCTAGTTTTTAGTTTGGGGTGAATTTGACCGAATTATGAGTTTTGTTTATAGATGTTTTGATAAGTTGACATGTTACGTATGATTGAAGGTTTAACTTAGAGTTTTATTGTGAGATACATGTCCATTGACCAAATGAATAACATTAGTTATAGTTGTTTTAACATTAGTTAATTGTTAAGTTATACATGACGGAAGAAATTCAATGTTCGGCTTCGTCCGTGAGCGAATTTTTGAAAATAAATTGAATTGAATTGAATTGAAATTTGTCAGTACTGTATAAAAACAGAACAAAAATATACAATAGATGCGTTAATACACTTAAGATTCTGTCAAGCTCCGTTAAAAAGTTTCACGAGCTCTGGAATAAAATTTTGCATATCTGGCGTGCTTTTTTTCGTACAGGACAGAGCTTGGGTACACTAGAACTTACCATTCCTTCTGGTCGATTTCTAACATTTTGGTAGGAAGGGAGGATTTGGGAGTGGAGGGGGTGATATACCATGGCTGAACCGAAGTCAGTGCTTAGCTGTTTTCTGCGTTCCTGCAGTGTTTTGAGGTTAAAGTGTTTTAAAAGGTAGGAGTATGGAAGTTTCGGTCCACTGTAAATAATAAAAGAGCCCGCTTCTGTATTCTTTCCAATTTTTCTCTTTGTTATGCGATAATGGAAAATGTCAAACAGAAGCTGTGTATTCCAGGACGGGTCTGCTTAGCTGTTTTCTACGTTCCTGCAGTGTTTTGAGGTTAAAGTGTTTTAAAAGGTAGGAGTATGGAAGTTTCGGTCCACTGTAAATAATAAAAGAGCCCGCTTCTGTATTCTTTCCAATTTTTCTCTTTGTTCCTGCGATAATGGAAAATGTCAAACAGAAGCTGTGTATTCCAGGACGGGTCTAATGAAGGAAGTATAAACCCGCAGCAGGTGACACCGGGATATTTTCATTTTTGAAACTTGTTTGCTCTATAGCCCGACGGCCGGATTTTTCGAATCCGAAAGGTCTACCCTCTGGATTGGCGTTAACAGGGGTAATAAGAAGGCCTCCCAACACATGGAACAGACAAAATCATTTCCGACCCTGCCGGTTTTTCCGTTCTTGAATGCTACTCTAGTGATATTTCTGTAATCTTGGTAAGTTGCTTTATATTTATTTAACGGTTTCTAGAATGACTGACGGATTTATGTTTTCAATTCTCTGCACGATAATACAAATCAGAAAAGGCTTTCGCCTCTAGAAAATTCGACTAAATAGGAAATAGTCATCTTGAGCAGAGTTAAAATTAAATATTCTTTGAGCCCAAGCTGACTTTGAAAACATATATTCTAATAATGTATATAACGGATACGTCAGCCACGATTCTTCATCAGCGATATTTCGGCCCTTCTTGGCCAGGTCCCTCGTCAGGCTGTCCTTGTCTATTTTACAATGAAATCATCATGGATTCTTCATTTCACGCTGTTCCACGGACCAACAATCCTGCCTACAAAATGTTTTAGTAGGACCGCAACCATTGGCTATACTGAAAACACTTATTATATTATATTACTGCCCCTTTCAGCATATCTGGCTTCGACCAGGCAAATTCAATCGCTCCTTATCTTTTGTTGCGTTTCTGCAGATACCATGGTATCTGTTACCACGGTAACTGGATCTGCAATTAGTCGTTTTTGAAGTTACCATGGTATCTGATGTACGGTTGCTGTGCAAAAATGACATTACCGAAACTGCGCTTTTCGAAGTCATCCCAAAACAAAACAGAACATCCCTAAATGCCAAACTTCTTTCCCACCAATTTGACAAAAACTGATGAAAGTGAGATGACTTTTTCAGATACTACGATCAGTTACAACGGTCGGACCGCGGTATCTGAATATCAGATACCACGACAACTGGCCAGATACCACGATAACTGCAAAACGCCTTTAGACCGTGGTATCTACAAAAACGCAACTATTGCACATTCTCCTCTCCTAAACAGGAGGGGAGGGTTTCCTATCATCAAAAGGGTCTCTCAGCCTTCCAGTGAATAACAACTCCCATGCGTCTTTACTTACTCTGTCATTCTTAGAAACCTTATTTACGGGTAGACCAACGAGAAGTGGAGGCCCCAGGTCGAAAACTTCTCTTACGAAATCGTTGTCGGCTAAATGCTGGTTCATTCCCGGTCCAAGCACCTGAAAAAAAAGAAAACAATTCTGTGAATTGGCTTGGTAAACAACAAACAGTGCTTCAGCAAAAGGGTATTTTTATTTCCGATGGGACACTGATAACACTGTGATGTAAAGTGGGCTCACCCCCCTCCCGAACTTTGAGATGGGTTGTACTGGAACCTGTAAACCCCAATTCCGCTGTGTCGACTTTGAATCTGCCATCACAAACGAATTCGTTTCACGCAGGCCCAAAATATTGATTATAGCATTCTCACAATGTGTCCAAACTCGGTGCCAAGCAAGCATCCGTAGTTTATGTAAAGCGAGCCATCGAAGTAAGGACGGTACGTAGTGGAGTGTGCACAGCAGCTCTACATGTACACGATTTAAAAAAAAAAAAAACCTTCTCTTCCTTTTTTTTCCATCAATTTGGTAACAAGTGATTCTATTAATGTTTCCAAGAATTCCCTGACACCTTGTATGCCGAATCCTTACAGTAAACTTTGTTTAGATGACCTTTGCAGAGGCCTATAGCGTATTTTACGTATTGTATTATGATTATTATTGAAATGACGAATTGATTGATTGGGAATATATTTATATTTATATATGCATATTTTAGTGTGATTATGTCTGACTCAGAGGTCAAATTCGGAGATACCTTTTATGAATAAAACTCTACTCTGCACCCTAACCTAGATGTGCCTTTTCGGCGTCCCGTCACCACACCCTTCCGATTCAGAGGCAACCGAGCCCGGACTGCACAGTGACTTTATTGACAAACGGGTGCAGGCCGGCCGTCAAAGCTTGGTGTGCCTACAGTTCCATTAAAGACACATTTTGGCTTTTTTTTATTTGTTTTAAAACTTTTGGATTTTTACTCAACCGTATCTTTCAAGATGTAGCTAAATAGTGACAGACATACAGTCGGATACCCATTTCTGAACTGAAAAGATTAAGGGGTTGAAAGCTCTCAGCTTACACGCCAAATTTGAAACTTTTCGGGAGGCCTTCTGACAATACCCAAGAACAAAGGCGCTTTGTTAAAAGTTATTTTTATGGCACTTGACCTTTGGCCAAAGAGTCATATGGGAGGAGTCTGATTGTTTAAGTTATATTTTTGTTTTTGTTTGTTTGTGTATATGGCCCGTGGGCTTTTGAAATACACTGATCTATCTATCTACCTATAGGGATCGTAATTTCTGTCCGTCCGTCGGTCTGTCTGTCTGTCGGTCCGGGCTTTAGTTCGCGCACTTCCGCATAAGCTAGGACGATGAAACTTGGCAGGCGTAGCATGGACACGAAATGATTAAGTTGGAAATAATCATTTCCCCGATCCGAGCACCGTGGGGGGAGTGGAGGGAGGGGGAATCCGGAATCTTGAGGTATTTTTAGCTTTTGAACGGGTGATCGGATCTTAATGGAACTTGAAATCTGGAAGGACCTCGTGCCTCAGACGACCCACTTAAAATCCGGACCGGATCCGGTGACTTTGGGGGGGCTGGAGGGGGGAACCGGAAATCTTGGGAAACGCTCAGAGTGGAGAGATCGGGATGAAACATGGTGGGAAGAGCAAGCACAAGTCTTAGATAAATCATTGACATAACCGAACCGGATTCGGGCACTGTGGGGGAGTTGGGGGGGGGTAAGGAATTCCGGATGTACTAAGACTACGAAACTTGACTGGCGTATCACGGACTCGAACAAACTGACTTGAGAATAGTCTTTAGCATGATCCTACCATAATCGGGGGAGTGGAGAGATGGGGAATCTGGAATGCAGTGGCATTCATGACTTTTGAACGGAGGATCCGATTTTAATGAACTTGGCAAGTGAAAAGAGGTGTCATCTCATCTGTTCCGTGTCAACTCCGGATCAGATTCGATACTTGTGGGGGGTTAATATTCTTTGAGCCTAAGCTGACTTTGAAACCTCCTGACGAGGACCCTTGCCAAAGAAGGGCCGAAATATCGCTGATGAAGAATCGTAGCTGACGTATATCCGATGTAAACATTGTTTGAATACTTGTGGGGGGAGTTGAAGGGAGAGGGGGGGGGGGTGGCACCGGAATTTTCGTGGAACGCTTGGCGTCGAGGGATAGGGATTGAATTTGGAGGGAAGAGCAAGAATACGCCCTAGATACGTTCGGGGCTCTTTGGGGGTAGTTGGAGGGGGTTTCCCAGAACTCCGGTGATCGCGAGTTAGGATACTTCCAGATGTGCTAAGGACGAAGAAACTTGGCAGGCATATTAGTGACTCGACCAAATAGACTTAATGACCTGACATTCCGGAAAACTTCCGTTCCTAGATCTGACCATTTCGGGGAGAGTTTAGGGAAGGGGAATCCGGAAATAACTACTTCCGTATGTTAAGGGTGTTCCGATTCGAGAGAAACTTTTTGGTTGACCAAACTAATGACCTAGATGGTTGGAGGAGTTGGAGGGGGGGGGGGGGTCTGGAAGCTTTGTGACATGCACAAAAACCAACGAATGGTCCGAATGGACGCAAGTTGAATGGTACCGATTTTATGCGGTCTAGTTTGTTATATTGCATCCGGACCGGACCCGGCCACTGTAGGAGGATGAAGCGGAAACAGTAAATTTGCAGATATGCCCCAAGTAGAGTCCAACTTGAAGGACGAGAAGAGGAGATTTCAAAGATACGACGTTTATGAGTCCTAGTCGTATGTAACCGCAGTGAGAGTAGGTGGAGGGAGAGTCGCAGAAATTATGTCGCTCGCATAGGGGTCAAACGAGTTGAGTGATTTGAATGAAACTTGGAAAGTATACAGAGACGATGTACCCGAGATGACATATTTTAGGGTCTGGACCGGATCTGTGCACGATGGGCGGGGAACCGGAGTTTCCAGAAAATGCTCAGATTGGAGTCAAACTTGATAGCCGGTAAGAGAAGACGCTTTAAAAGATCTGTTTATGTGTCCGAACCAGATTCGGCCGCGGTAGGGGGAGTTTGAGGGGGAGGAATACCGACATGGTGTGGCCCTCCTAGGGATCAAACATTGGCCCTAGATGAACCTAGGCGATGCCGGAAATGTTCAGAGTCGAGTGAAACTAGATATCTTATTACTAGGTCCAACCCTAAGGCGTTGAAGGAGGTATTTTGTGACGTTCTGATGTTAGTTTTTAGTACCACCTACTCGTAGCAAGTGCCATATGAGCTCGTAGCTCTCGTTTAAACTGGATCATACAGTTGAGGTGTGCTTATTTGAACACTTTTTTTAAGTGTTCCACTGCCTTGGCTTTACTACCTGTATATAAAAAAGTAAAATGGAAAAGAAAAATAACAAACTTGATTTCAGTTAGCAGCCAACTATTTCAGGGTTATCCTGGCACAAACTTGAAGTAAAAACTCAATTAACTTTCTTTCATTTTGAATTTACTAAAAAGGCCCTTCCTCTTTTGAAGGCATCTGCAGGTTCGGAACGCCATCTTCTCCATTGAAGGTGCGCTCCTCGTGGTAAACATTTCAAACTATAAAAAGCAAACTAGGTGTCAGTTGAGTCACTTTCAGCCGTGAATTAGCAATTTATTCAAAAAGTGTGAATGGTTATTACAAGTATTAGTAATAAACAAGAGCTACGAGCTCATATGGCACTTGTTACGAGTAGACACGGCTCGGTTATGTCAATGATATATCTAGTGTTTGATAGGTGTCTTCCCACCAAGTTTCATCTCGATCCCTCCACTCATAGCGCTTTCCAGTATTTACGGTTGTCCCCTCCAGCTCCCCCCAAAAGTCACCGGATCCGGTCCGGATTTTAAGTGGGTCGTCTGAGGCATGAGGTCTTTCCGAATATCAAGTTTCATCGAGATCCGGTCACCCGTTCAAAAGTTATAAATACCTCAAGATTCCGGATTCCCCCTCCCTCCACTCCTCCGACAGTGCCCGAATCGGCTCGGTCATGTCAATGATGTATCTAGTGTTTGCTAGGTGTCTTCCCACCAAGTTTCATCTCGATCCCTCCACTCATAGCGTTTCCCAAGATTTCCGGTTGCCCCCTCCAGCTCCCCCCAAAAGTCACCGGATCCGGTCCGGATTTTAAGTGGGTCGTCTGAGGCATGAGGTCTTTCCAAATATCAAGTTCCATCGAGATCCGATCACCCGTTCAAAAGTTATAAATACCTCAAGATTCCGGATTCCCCCTCCCTCCACTCCCCCCACAGTGCCCGAATCAGCTCGGTTATGTCAATGATGTATCTAGTGTTTGCTAGGTGTCTTCTCACCAAGTTTCATCTCGGTCCCTCCACTCATAGCGTTTCCCAAGATTTCCAGTTGCCCCCTCCAGCTCCCCCCAAAAGTCACCGTGATCCGGTCCAGATTTTAAGTGGGTCGGTCTGAGGCATGAGGTCTTTCCAAATATCAAGTTCCATCGAGATCCGATCACCCGTTCAAAAGTTATAAATACCTCAAGATTCCGAATTCCCCCTCCCTCCACCCCCACCCCCCCCCCCACAGTGCCCGAATCGGCTCGGTTATGTCAATGATGTATCTAGTGTTTGCTAGGTGTCTTCTCACCAAGTTTCATCTCGATCCCTCCACTCATAGCGTTTCCCAAGATTTCCGGTTGCCCCCTCCAGCTCCCCCCAAAAGTCACCGGATCCGGTCCGGATTTTAAGTGGGTCGTCTGAGGCATGAGGTATTTCCAAATATCAAGTTCCATCGAGATCCGATCACCCGTTCAAAAGTTATAAATACCTCAAGATTCCGGATTCCCCCTCCCTCCACAGTACCCGAATCGGCTCGGTTATGTCAATGATGTATCTAGTGTTTGCTAGGTGTCTTCCCACCAAGTTTCATCTCGATCCCTCCACTCATAGCGTTTCCCAAGATTTCCGGTTGCCCCCTCCAGCTCCCCCCAAAGGTCACCGGATCCGGTCCGGATTTTAAGTGGGTCGTCTGAGGCATGAGGTCGTTCCAAATATCAAGTTTCATCGAGATCCGATCACCCGTTCAAAAGTTATAAATACCTCAAGATTCCGGATTCCCCTCCCTCCACTCCCCCCACGGTGCTCGGATGGGGGAAGTGACTATTTCCAACTTAATAATTTGGGGTCCCTGATACGCCTGCCAAGTTTTATCGTCCTAGCTTATGTGGAAGTGCCCGAACTAGCAAAACCTGGACACACCGACGGACGGACAGAAATTGCGATCGCTATATGGCACTTGGCCGAAGGGCAAGTGCCATAAAAATGCTGGTTTGTGTTTTAGTTTTTCTTCGGCGATCGTTCACTGGTTATCAGACGTTCACATAAGCATACCTTTACTGTAAAAAACATTCATGGTTAAGTAAAGAATGTATATTAGGAGCACAACAATTATAAGGAATAAGCGCAATGGCGATTATTATCAATATCTTCCATGAGGGATTGGACCGAAACTTAATGTTCGACGATTGTATGTGAGTCTTTGTTACTAGCGCTAGCCTGGAAGATTTTCATCCTTACAAAAAAAGACCTAAGGTTTCGATGGGATCCCAAAAATCTAATATTTGATCCATACAGCTGGGTCTTGTCTTTGCCAGATCAAGTCTTCGCAAGGCTAATCATTAGAGAAAACCAAGTTCAGATATACCTAAATAAGCCCTTTTTATTTTGACGATACTGACCGAAACTGTCCAGCAAAAAAAGAAAATTCAGAATCGAATTCAGCGTATGGTATCTCCTTATCTAATAAATTTAAAATAAAACTTTAGCTTCTAAAAAAAAAAAACGGTTACAACCGGGTTCCGAACGAATTATATGTCCGGTTAAAAAATAATTGTCATATACAGACTCAACGTCTCTTCTTACCCCTGAATCTGTCATCTAATCAACTTCAAATAAAACTTATTACTTTTAACAAATTTTCCGGTTTTGGCCGGATTCCGGGCGAACTAGTTGTCCGGGTAGAAAATGCTTTTCAAATACATGTTCAACTTGTCAACTTACCCCTAAATCGAAAAATTTAATCAACTTCAAATCAAACTTTTACTTTTAACCAACTTTCCGGTTTTTTCCGGATTCCGGACAAACTACTCGTCCGACAAGAAAATGGTTTTCACCATCGTGTTCAGCATGTCTTCTTACCCCATAATTGACCATCACATTAGCTGTTTAAAAATATTTTGTTTGCCCATTAATTTGAACCCCCTCTCCCACCCCTAAATGTAGGGCTACAGAGCCCATCTACGAAATCGACCTTACCCTTGACCCAAAGAGTCCTCACACCAAGTTTCATCAAAATATCTCATTCCCTTCGAGAGTGATCGTGCTAACAGACGGACGGACGGACAACTTTTACGATCTCATAGCTATCCCTTCACTTACGTTTTGGGATCCCAAAAACTTACCTGACATAACGTGTCATATTGCATCTTCCGAGACCAAGAGTCCAATTCAATCAATTCGTTACCAAAACGTACTGTTATGTCTGGCACTTCGCCTTCCTAAAACAAGAGAATATTCGAAAGTCAACTCGACAATCCTAAGACAGCCAGGGAATCTCCTTCCGTATTGAAGGTTTCCAATCCAGAAGGATCTTCATAGTGACCAAAGGTGTGCTCACACTTAGTGATACGCAAGTTTTTCACATAGAGTAAGCTCAGTTACATTAAAGTTTAATCGAAAAGAGCTGAGATACTACCATGTAGTTATCAATCACTTATATATGGTCGAAGACAAAAAACAAATTCGATACTCTCTTGTCCACTACTCACGAACAGTGAATTTTTCTTCTTCAGTAGCGTAGACCGCTCCAGACGGCAAATGCTCCACTTCAGCCTCTTCTTCTTCTTTAGTCGTTTTACTGTTTGTCGGTTTCTGTTGTAGTCACTACATCGTCTACGCTTCGGTTTTCCTTTCCCTACTATTCGTTTTACCTTCTAGATCCGTGGTACATCTATCGCACCCTTGAATATTCAGCAACTACAACGACAAACGTTTCCCATAAAACAAATATACGCTACAAACAAGAAGAATATTAAAAATAGCAGATTGTCACTCTGTTCTAATGAGGAACTATAGAGCAGCCTATCTGGGCCCAATTGCTTATTAAACTTCCTAGTCAAGGGCTAACTGTAGTCGCCATCCACGAGCTATTCCTGATTATTTGATTTCGTGCTTTGGACTGAGCAAATAAAATTCCTCTCTGAGCTTTCGTATTGCGAAAACTACGTAGCGCAGGCCCTAAGTGGAGCTAAAGCCTACTGAGGTACTTAAAGGACCTGTCTTACCTATAATAATAACGCAACCTTCTTCCATAATCACTCCATACATTTTAAACCTGGAGACCCAGTTTCTTAAGGTAAATTCTAACCCCTCTAACAGAACCACGCTGATTTTCTCACTTTCCGTGTTTTGCTACCTTCGATGTGTATACGCTGTCGACGGTTGTCTTCGAGAAGTCTTTCCATCAGTAAAACCGGTTATGTCAATCGTTGGGTTATTTTTTGAAAGCACACCCTAGTTTTAAAGTATCCAAATATTTTAAAATACTGTCAGTTGAAGAATAAGTAGTGCGAGGGGTCCTTTAAGTTCCTACGAAACATGATACAAAACGAAAATCCCTTACGCAATCAAGTTTGAAGCAATCATAAACTAGGTAAATGGGCTCAATTAAACACACATGGATCCATACTTTACGCAAAAACGGAAAGCTAGGCTATAAGCTAAGCCTGCGTTTGAAATGCGGAAACGGGCCAGCTTCTCTACTTATATTTCCTTCACATCTGAGAAGTAACAGAATATAATATATAAACAAAATCGTAAATGTATGCAAGGACAAGCCATTGACATCGAGGCTGAGAGGACGCAAGAGTGTAGGGTCCATGAAATTTATAATAACCGGGCACGGCGTAGTCTGATTATGACAATACGTTTGCGATCGGATCAAAATAGGAACACAGATCGGAATACATATGTACAAATATCTCAATTCACTTTCACCACCTGGAATTGCTGAATCTGGAACAGCTGAATCTTTTTATAGAATCGTCATCATATCATGGTTTTCCGACATATTCACCATTAACTAGTTTACTGTCTTACCAAAGAAGGCATACTTCAAGAGATGCGTTTTCAATAAGACATGCAGGAGTAGCGCTATGGAATGAAATACCTCTCTATATTAGGAATGCAACAACCCTTCAGTCTTTTAAACAACAACTAAAATAGTCATTTTCAAGTGATAGTAGTTTTGTCTTTGTTAATGTAATGTTTCTTTTTATGTTTGTTTATTGAATTACTGAATGAGCTCCTTATTTGTATGTTCGTTCCCATTTGCCGCATGGCCTTTTTTTGGCGGACATGCAGTTTGTTCCAGAATGTATATTTTTGTGTGTGATAATAAACAATCTGAAAATCTGCCCCCCCCCCCCAAATTTGTGACTCGTGTGATCAGACAAGAACTTTTCTTACCTCAACCGCTTTCAAGACATCGCGGAAACTTGACCTCTGCTGTTTCCTGTCTTTCTTTGCGCGGAACTTGTTCGAGTCGGTAGCCAAGTTCTTAAGTCTATCACACAACTCAGCTTCGGCATCCACCAAACCATCCTCTGGAAAAAGAAGGAACACTATCAGCTATTTCTCATATAGCCTCCCTAAGCTGATATGACGACGATGATTGTATTTATGACCCGTCAAAATAAACACAAGGCACAAATGCGGAGTAAATAATATGGAAAAAAGAAGAAAAGAAAGGAAAACACGAAAGAGACTTAACTTACGAAATACATAATTTAACTTCTACCCTAAAACTAAACCAAAGGGGTTTTCCAGTCGTGATCAATATTTTGGCTATAAGTTCCTATTTGTGTCTCCACTGCCGTTGGTGGACCACTAATTTGGTAACGCCTAAAAATTTTCGAGTTTCTCGTCCAAAAGGGGGAAGTCGTAATGTTGTGGCTGAAGAGGGCCCCATCCATTTTGGTTGTCATTCCCAACAATGGTGTAAACACATACGCCATCTAGGCAATAAGTTCAGGTGGTTGCCGATAGATGGCGTATGTCTCTAATCGTCTTTGTGACGGTGTCAATTATATGGATGATGCTGATCCACTATCAGCATCATCACTTCGTTTAGGGAAGTGAGTCATCAACTTACTATCTGGCTGACAAAGGAGATGCTGATCCACGATCAGCATCATCACTTCGTTTAGGGAAGTGAGTCATCAACTTACTATCTGGTTGACAAAGGAGACTTTTTGTACATAGTAGCTGAGTATACACTTATATTATTGAGAGAGAAAGAGAAGAGTGAGCTGAGCCATAGGCTACCTAGGACCTCCCTACCCCTCGTATGTTGATTGGTTTTGAGAGTGGAACCTAAGGTCAGGCCCGCCGGTCTTCAGATTTCCACGCTATCCACCAGGTCCCAGTGACCCTATTCAAGACCTAGCCTTATCAACCACCCTCGAAACCACATCACGTAATATATATTTAGCAAAAAGAAAGAATTTTGACCGGGTTTGTTTTCGTCTGATTTGGTGAGAAGTCTCCAAAAAGGTGCAGTATACAGGACGGCGATTGAATTGTAGATAGTTGGGCGATTGAATTGTAGGTAGCTGCGAGGACGGGACGTTGGAAATGTAGCTTATTAGTTACCACAGATCTGTATGCACCTGCAATTCATTTACGTATATGCTTTATAAGTAGTGCACGGGTTTCTTTTATGGATTTTCCAACAGGTACCCCAGGTAAATTAGCGACTCCAGTGGCTTCACATGAACACTTCCCAGTCATACTGTTACGTCCAGGTTAGATTTCCAGTTCAAAAGTACAACTGGGGACTTATCTGCATTGAAATGCATTTTAACGTGGCCGTATTCTATGTGTAAACGGGTTTAATGCTAGTCTCTCCAACGCTGTTGATCTGTGAAAAATATTAAAAAGAAAGTGTATCGACAAAAATATCAGTCCATCTATCTATGTTTCTTTCCGTACTGTTATGTGAATGTATATTCAGGCGTGTGAGCAGGTATATATGGCGGGGAAAGAAGTATCAAAAACACCCTCAGTCCGAAGCTAATGCCAACAGATTAAGGTAAGGTAAGGTACAATTTTAATGGCAAAAATAAATAAACCTGGTGTTTCGTAAAAGCATCAGACATGCCAGTGACATAAAAAATTCAAAGCCAGAACTTACCAGAGCCATTGAGCAACGTGAAATCTTCATCCATTTCTCTAGCTCCTTCATAGACAAGCGCAATGGCCTCCCCCGCTGTTATCCTTAGGTCAACATCTGCAGATTCGAGGAGGGGAGTCAGCCAGGATACAAGCCTAAAAGATCGGCACGCGTCAGATATATTTTCCCAGACACCCTTTTACAAGTTAGGCCATATTAGGCCACATTCAGGTTAGGCCATATTAGGCCACATTCAGGTTAGGCCATATTCAGTTTGAATTATTTATCTTGATATTATGACAGACATTATTGAATTGCCTTCATGTATATTGACGTATTCAACAGGCCATTTGGCCCCAAGCCACGATATGTGTTGATATCTGAAATAAACTGAAAATGAAAACTGAAACAAGCAGTAAAGGCTCCATACAATGAATGAATTAATGAATGAATTTATGACGCACTGCCCAAGGGCGTAAGTGCAGTAAAAAAAGATAAAGAAATATAAAATAATCGCAAAAAACTCAACAAATATTTTCCATAAAGGTTCACTAATTTAGAATCACGTTGATGGGATCGTGGACAGGTAATTTTCCAATCGGAGAACACAAATTAGAGGAGAGGGCTTCAAGCGTCAACAATGGGTCGGAAATTAACAAACGGCGGATCAGGTAGCGGTTCCGTGTGCGCCGGGGTAGGTAGAGAAGAAATCTCAGATATCTGAAGTATGTAGCGTATGCGTCGAAGGTCCTTTCTTCTGAGTATAGTATGTAATCCAGCAAGGAAGTTAACATACGGTGCGCAAAAGGCAGTATATAACTTTCCAAGCCCAGGTCTGCTATACCTCGAACGGTTCGGCACAATTTTGCAGTAGCCATATCTAATTCCTTTAGCGGCTGATTTCACAGCTTCCTCACAAATCTTTCGCATGGTTTGCGCAATTGTTATACCAAGCCATCGAATGTTTTCCTCGGTTATGAGAACGTTGCCTCCAACATTCAGAGAGGGCTTCCGAAGAGTAGCAGGAGCGTTGAAACAAACGTACTGACATTTACTAACGTTGACTGATAGGCCAATCTCGCCAAGCGTTTGGTTCAGGCTAGCAACGTTTGTTTCAAGGCCCTTCCTGGATCGGCTGATAAGGAGGACGTCGTCAGCATAGGCCAGGTAGCTAACATCGATGCCACGGAAGTTAAAAGTTGGCGTAAGCTTTCTTAGGCACTGAGCAATTGCACATTTAAAAATCTGGGGCGATAGGACCCTGCCCTGAGGGACTCCCTTTTTCACTGTAATAGGGTGACTCAGCCTGTCTTGCCATTTGACTACCAGCTTGCATTTGGAGTACCACGATCTTAAGGCCAATATGATCGACCTATTTACGCCGTTTTCCATCAAAGACAGTAGAGCCTGGACGTGGTTAACGTTGTCGAAAGCTCCAGCGATGTCAATCGCACAAAGATGAACAGTCTCTCTCTTTGCTGATGCTTGCTTTAGAATTTGGATCAGTGACTTGTGGGCATGGGAGCATCCAATTCGTTTTCTGAAACCAAACTGTAGGCTTCCTATGTCACATTTAGAAGTAATTTCAGGTGTCAAAGTGTATTCGAAAATTTTGCTGAGGATGCATGAAACAGTAATTGGCCTGTAAGAGCTGCAATGATTTGCATCTTTTCCTCTTTTCCATCCATCAAATCCATCAGAGCCATGATAATGTTGCAAACAGACATGCTACAGTCCACTAAAGGAAAAAAAAATCTTATTCTTTATTTTTCATATTTATTCTTTATTTTTTCATATTTAAGCTTTTTTCACTAATGTCTTCTCCATGGCATAATTTTAAATGTGTATTTTACTTTGTGTATTTTACTCATACTGGTGTTATGCAAAAAGCGGGACACAAATAAATAAATAAATATCGTTTCGGAGACAGCGAATTCCAGAAATTTCGTTCAGCCGAATACTGTGGTCTATGTTTTCAAGGATACACAATACTTACGATGGTCATATTTTCTTGTTTCATTACTGCTCGATCACTTCTTCTAACCAAAAATTCGAATTTACCATCGTTGTCTGAACAATCCTAGCGACAACTGCGGCGTAACGGGTATTTTCATAGCCATAAATTTTTTTTTATATTGATGTTTATTTATATGTTGACGTTGGAATCAATTAGTCGGCACACGCCGTGAGTAAGATTCTTAATAAATAAACGATTTGGATTTGAGACAACATTTTTCTCACAACTCCCTCGTTTCCCAATTGTTTATCATTACTTTCCGTTAAAGCTTAGTCAGCCTACAAATGGACCGTGCTGCTATTTCATTTATCCTTAAAATTTAATTACAACAAACCTAATTTTGTACCACAGGCCTGCTAGTGAGGTTTGCTAAAGCTTCTGGATTAATGTGTCCACGTATAGGGCTACAGGCCCCTGTTGGAACTTGACCTGTACTTGAATTCAATTCGATTCAATTTAATTTCAAAATACTTTCCACGGACATGCCGAATAGCAGTATTGTCGTCAATGGCCTATACAATGAATCACAATCGTCAATTCGACCATATCTATAACAGTTAAATCTCAAACTTGCGTACATTCAATGGTCATATTCACAATTCGTCATGGGCATTAAAAAACTTGACGAACGAAGGTACGAAACTACGCTCGTATCGCGAGTGAGATGTTGGTGCAAGGCGTGGTACCATCTCAGCCACAGCTCGTTGTGGATGAACTCGT
The DNA here is from genome assembly GCA_023053575.1 of Branchinecta lynchi. Classification (NCBI taxonomy): domain Eukaryota; kingdom Metazoa; phylum Arthropoda; class Branchiopoda; order Anostraca; family Branchinectidae; genus Branchinecta; species Branchinecta lynchi. Next base: position 11,155,853 of record JAKZAP010000011.1, on the reverse strand, counting down.
GTAGGTTGATGTTCTGGTGTGATGATATCTCGGTGGATGGGGTTCGCTAGGATACTTTTACCAAATTTAAAGGACAACTTAAGGCGGCGGGTGGATAGGGTTTCTAACTTAAATTCTTGGAGGAGGCTTAGGTATGGGACTTTGGGGGATTTTGAAATTACAAGCAAGGCTCGGTACTGGATTCTCTCAAGACGACAAGACGACTTTGAACCAAAGGACTCTCACAGCAAGTCTAAACAAAATCCCCCAGCTAACGAGCTACCACGCCAACAGACGGACGAGGTTAACGAAGTCCTGGGGTATCGCTTACGTTTCATGATAGGACAAACTGACTAAAAATGCGACATGGTCCACTAAGTCCTTCCTGGGTAAAATGCAGAACAATGATCAATAAATCCCAGTCTACTTTGAAAGAGAAGAAAAAAAGTCTACTTACACAGGGGCTAGTGAGTGTACGCGTCTCGCTGGCAGTAGGGTAAACAAGAGACTCCAGGCGCACAACGCAGCTGCATGAAAAGCTGCCTGTTCAGGCTTAGCTGCAGCTGATGCCTTTGCGCCACGAAAAATCCCTTCCAGAGCGTGCATAACCGAAGTCACTTCCTCCATGTCCTGCCCAGCCATAAAACAGAGGATTCCTTAAAGAGATTTGGTAAATTAGCTCGTATTCTTCGCTGAACTTATATACTGTTATTCTATTAGGGTGAGTCTAGTGCGTCACCCAAATTTACACACAGAAACTGGGAGAAAAAAAATCCAGTGGTGGCTCGCGTAAAAATTTAAAAGGGGCACTTTACTAAACGTTGCTGTTTTTCCTCGACGCCTAAGCGAATGACTTCCCTGTTCTAAGGGCACTGTGGCACCATACTTCCCAACACCGAAACCCTTTACTAAAGTAACTGGTAGTTGAAATCCATAAATATATTCTAACGGTTCCAAGTTTTTAAGGCCTTAAAATTATATTATTTACCTGTGCTGTTTATTTTGGCATATTCTCCTCTATTAAGCAACCTGTAGCCTACACGTACGCGGTACTTAAAGTTTCCAAACTTTAAAAAATCCGCTTAGAGCATGTATTACAACTTAAGGACCCTTCGGGTATAAGCCTTCCATCATAACATAATATCTCACATTCTTAGTCAGTCCCGTCTCCTCCCCAAGAGCAGCTGGAATGGAACGACGAGCCAGATGCCCAGAAATTCAAAGAGGACCCAAGAAACTTTCCAACTAAATTTGAGGATATCTAGCAGCCTGTTTTCAATCGGTTACCACCAGGGGATCGACACTCACAGGAAGTCGTACGTACAAATTAAAACAAAGAACACTAAACAAGGATAGTTCACGTCAAATCATCTTAGTCATCAGCCTCGACTGGAATCCACAAATTTTTTGTATCCTAATGATCAGTAGTAAAGTACTTTTAGTAATAGCTAGACATTTTAACTGAAGCAGAGCAGTAAAAATTAAGTTCTCTTTGCTCGTTTGTTTAATCGGATCTAGGAGAAGCCCCGCCCTCCCGGCGAAAACCCACTGATATCAAATGGGGGGGGGGGGGGAGGGGTTGCCGGGTAGGTTTTTTTTATCTGGAACCCGTTTAATCCTCTATTTGGAAAACGAAGTAAGAATCATAACGGTTTTGACGGTGGAAAACGGATGAATCAGCTACATTTTATTATAGTTATATTTCGGCCCTTCTTGGCAAGGGTGAAAATGAACTTTCAGCGGCTTGAGCCTGAAGAGGACCCTTGCCAAGAAGGGCCAAAATATTGCTCTAATAAAATGTAGCTGACTTCTCCGTTTTGCACCGTCAAAAAGGATTCGCGGTCAGCTTGGGCTGAAGGAATATCAATCATAGAATATCAATCGTTTATCTGAGGAGACCATTTCCCAACCAAATTTACTTTCATTCAAACAGCATCTTGCTGGTACAACGTTCTGCAATATCGCGTATGTGAACCCTTTTTAGTTTATATTTGTTGTATGTTAATTGTGTAGTGCAGTGTTGATAAATGTAGTAAACATTTGTGTGCTTGTAGAGAGAGAAGCTTCGGCTTAACGTCTTTTTCTATTAATAAATAAATAACAAAGCCTACGAAGAACCTCAGTATGTAGGGTACTTGCTTACCGATAGTCATACAGCTCTGCTCTCTAACTCCCAAGTGAGCACTGGCATCATTTATAATTTGCAGCAGGAGCGGCTTCATATCCTTATACAAACTCTCTGTATCCACAGTAGGCCCCATTTGAAAACATAGTAAGCACGCCAGTTTGGCTGCTTCTTGCTGTTCGGAACCACGTCCTTTCTTTAGACCCCGCTCGGCGCAGTCTTGGAGGGTTATCCGCCTGTAATGGAACATATGTGAACATAACATGTAATGGAACATTCTTGTAGAGGCTTTGTGGCCTTTTTTTTGCAATATATTATTATTATTATTATATTAATAATTAGCCAACAATATTTTTTTTACAACCCGTAAAAAAGGACCAGCACCCTGAGGTTCCTTAGAAAAGCCCTTTCAAGAGTCGCTAGATCCTGCTTATTGTTATTTATTTATTTGATTCCTTCAAAGCCGAAGAGTGATGTCTAAATTTGGAAAAAAAGACTCAGTAAAAGCCAAATCACAGGATCCAAATCCTGACTGACTTGTTACAGTATAAGTATATCTAGAATAAATTCCAATACGATCCGGCCAGCGCTGTACAAGATTTGAATGAATTGCGCTTTTTATCTTGGAGTCTGCATGTGCAAACCTCCAGAAACGAACATCTCTATTTTGAAAACGTCACGCTCTCCGTGGCCATGTCTGTAAATGCATTCTCCATGGTGTGTTCAAGTATGGTTTCATTGTTTAGGCGTCCGTTAAACAATCCACTAAATTTTAAATCACTTTGTTTATTATTGTCTTTAAAACAATCAAATGGAAAACTTATTATCAAAGAAGAGCCAAGTGTTTTAGTTTTTTTTCTTTCTTCTGTACAATAATGCAAGTAATGCAAAACTGTCACGGGACGACGTCACCTGGTCATTTGTGGGTGCAAAAGAAAATGAGCAAACAAGAGAGAAAAAAAAATAACCTACAGTTAGTGGTTCTGACTTTATCTTACTTCACCCCCCCCCCCCCCCCCCGAAACATACAAAAATAATCATTTTTATAGGCTTATCCCTCTGATGTATGTGTTTTTTGTACTTTTCTGTCCGACCAGCAGGCGACCCCCCCACCCCCCGAAATAAATTCCTGGATACGGGCCTGCGTTTTTCTGACTAATAGCTTCTCGAAAACACAATGTTTGGGAGCCTGATACGTCGCATAAAGAGTCACACATGGCAAGCATTCGAATTTAGAATCCGCGTACTGTTGATGAAGCCTACGGAACGCAGGTTCGTTAATGGGACGGAACAGTTACTGAAGTACAGCGAATTATGCGTATCCGCTTTTCCATTGCCAGGAGTGGCTTTTGCTATTGTTTTTACTTTTTCTTATTTCCTTTTCTTAAACAAGAGCTACGAGCTCATATGGCACTTGTTACGAGTAGGCACGGCTCGGTTATGTCAATGATATATCTAGTGTTTGCTAGGTGTCTTCCCACCAAGTTTCATCTCGATCCCTCCACTCATAGCGTTTTCCAATATTTCCGGTTCTCCCCTCCAGCTCCCCCAAAAAGTCACCGGATCCGGTCCGGATTTTAAGTGGGTCGTCTGAGGCATGAGGTCTTTCCAAATATCAAGTTTCATCGAGATCCAGTCACCCGTTCAAAAGTTATAAATACCTCAAGATTCCGGATTCCCCCTCCCTCCACTCCCCCGACAGTGCCCGAATCGGCTCGGTCATGTCAATGATGTATCTAGTGTTTGCTAGGTGTCTTCCCACCAAGTTTCATCTCTATCCCTCCACTCATAGCGTTTCCCAAGATTTCCGGTTGCCCACTCCAGCTCCCCCAAAAGTCACCGGATCCGGTCCGGACTTTAAGTGTGTCGTCTGAGGCATGAGGCCTGTCCAAATATCAAGTTCCATCGAGATCCGATCACCCGTTCAAAAGTTATAAATACCTCAAGATTCCGGATTCCCCCTCCCTCCACTCCCCCCACAGTGCCCGAATTGGCTCGGTTATGTCAACGATGTATCTAGTGTTTGTTAGGTGTCTTCACACCAAGTTTCATCTCGATCCCTCCACTCATAGCGTTTCCCAAGATTTCCGGTTGCCCCCTCCAGCTCCCCCAAAAAGTCACCGGATCCGGTCCGGATTTAAGTGGGTCGTCTGAGGCATGAGGTCGTTACAAATATCAAGTTTCATCGAGATCCGGTCACCCGTTCAAAAGTTATAAATACCTCAAGATTCCGGATTCCCCCTCCCTCCACTCCCCCGACAGTGCCCGAATCGGCTCGGTCATGTCAATGATGTATCTAGTGTTTGCTAGGTGTCTCCCCACCAAGTTTCATCTCGATCCCATCACTCATAGCGTTTTCCAATATTTCCGGTTCTCCCCTCCAGCTCCCCCAAAAGTCACCGGATCCGGTCCGGATTTTAAGTGGGTCGTCTGAGGCATGAGGTCTTTCCAAATATCAAGTTCCATCGAGATCCGATCACCCGTTCAAAAGTTATAAATACCTCAAGATTCCTGATTCCCCCTCCCTCCACTCCCCCCACAGTGCCCGAATCGGCTCGGTTATGTCAATGATGTATCTAGTGTTTGCTAGGTGTCTTCCCACCAAGTTTCATCTCGATCCCTCCACTCATAGCGTTTCCCGAGATTTCCGGTTGCCCCCTCCAGCTCCCCCAAAAGTCACCGGATCCGGTCCGGATTTTAAGTGGGTCGTCTGAGGCATGAGTTCGTTCCAAATATCAAGTTTCATCGAGATCCGACCACCCGTTCAAAAGTTAAAAATACCTGAAGATTCCGGATTCCCCCTTCCTCCACTCCCCCCACGGTGCTCGGATCGGGAAAGTGACTATTTCCAACTTAATCATTTGGGGTCCCTGATACGCCTACCAAGTTTTATCGTCCTAGCTTATGTGGAAGTGCCCGAACTAGCAAAACCTGGACAGACCGACGGACGGACAGAAATTGCGATCGCTATATGGCACTTGGCCGAAGGGCAAGTGCCATAAAAAATAGAGCTAAAACAATCAAGATACGTTGAAGAGTGCTTTAGCCAAACAAAGGGACATTTTGAGAGTTGAAAATTGTATATTTTTTTTTACTATGTACATATATCTGTACGGCCCACTGCTACTAAACCATTCATTCATTCATGAGACGATTATTGTTTCTTTGGTGTCAGAAATACTGTGTTACGAAATACGGTGTCAGAAGTCAAAATATCTAAATAGAAATGTCAGCAATCACAACTGACAAACTTAAACGGAGGTTACGTAGGCTACTCTGTGGGCCTGGCATTATAAAGCTTGACAAACGAAGGCACACATCACTGTCACATTGACGAGTTTCAAGTCAATGATCCAGGTTGTCGAGCAAGGGGGAAATTACTGGCGTCGCAAGGTGGACAGGGTTCAGTCCCTCCGGTTCTGTTTCAGGCCCTGCCTCCAACCATGCCTCCGATGTTACACCAAACCACCGGCAGGGAAGCGAGTAAGGCCTTTAGAAAAGGGAAATAGACACGATTTATTTATAAGAGTTACTGGCTTAATCACTAAGGCTACGATCCTCAACGAAACGTGATTTAAGCGATCGGATGATCATCCCTATGAGCTTACCTGTCTAAGACAAAGCCTGGGACATATTTGGTGGAAAACGCCTTCGACAGCGCTTTGAAGGCAGAAACACGACCTTGCTGCGATTTCTGAGTTGTGAGGTCGATGGCTTCCTTGAGCCTCTCCTCTAGTTGGTCTGCCTGGGGCTGGTCGTCGTCTAATCCTGCGATGAAAAAAGTACAACTCTATGTGAAGAGTTAAGAATTTGATTTATGTGGGCGGAGAAGGTGGGATACACCATTATCTTTCGATGGTCAGGTTTTTACGAACACACTGATACCTTTGCTTTCTTCAAAATCCTCACAGTAGCCAACGTTATCCACAAATTACTGGAACACAATTCCCTCTTCAAAGCAAGGTGGCCATTACTCATTAATTATTCAGTGATCTCCCTTCGGAGGTCAACAGGGGTACTAAACCTTCGAGAAGATCGAGTAGCGAGTAAGAGAACTAATACAACTGAGTATATTCAGAGACATACCACGTGAGCGTTTAAATTTGTCGAAAGAGGAAATCATTCGGCCACATTTTTTTGGTCTACGAAGCTGAATATTACTTGGCTATTTCAGAATCTTCAAGAAATCATTCTAACGAATTGTGTATAATCTATGGCGTTTGTTTATTGTGATCCAGTTTATATCCTTTCTTCTTTGGCCTTACGGCAATTATCAACAACAAGAGCTACGAACTCATATGGCACTTGTTACGAGTAGGTGGTACAAGAAAGTAGATGAGAATGTCACAAAATCCCCCCCTTCACCCCCCCCCCCCTAGGATCGGACCTAGAGATAAGGTATCTAATTCTACGCGAGCCCGAGCATTTCCGGCATCGCCTCGGATAATCTAACGCAAATGTTTCACCATACTAGTTTGAGTCCTAGAAGTGCCGGCAAGCCTCGCCCTCAAACAGCTTCAGCCACATATTTAGATTATCTAAGGCATCTTCTAGTACCGGCTGTCAAGTTTCACTCAGGTCGAAGCTTCTTTCAGGAAACTCCGCCCCCCCCCCCCCCCCCCCCGTGTTCAGATCCGTATCCGGACCTTAAAACATGCCCTCTAGGACATATGGTCTCTAGTTTTATTCAAATCACTAGGTCCCTTTGACCCCTATGCGAGCTACAAACCTCACCCCCCCCTCCAACTCCTCCCACTGTCGGGGAATACTACTAGGACACATAAACTTCGCATCTCTGACATCTTCTCTTCTTGTTAAGCTTGACTCGATCAGAACATATCTGCAATTTTCCGGTTTCCGCCTAATCCTCCTCCTATACCGTTGCCGGATCCGGTCCGGACACCAAATAACAAACTAGGCAGCATAAACTCGGTAGTGTCTAACTTGCATCCAGTCGGCCCCCACCGCGCCCCTAACCGTGCTTCGACCATGTCACAAAGTGTACGGTCCCCCCCCCCCCCTCCAGCTACCCCAGCCAATGCCACATGTGGCTCGAGACATGTTTTGCATATCTAGCTCATTAGTTCTTATCACCCGTTAAGTTTCACTCGAGTCGGACCACCTGTTCGCAAACTACGCAAATCAGTAATACCTGGATTCCTCTTCCCTTAACTCCCCCAAAATGGCCGGATTCAAGACCAGAAAATTCCCTAGGGCATCGTATCAAGTCTTTAAGTCTATCTAGTCGGGTCGCTAATATGCCTGCCTAGTTTCATCGTCCTTAGCACATCTAGAAGTACCCTAGCTTGCGATCACCGGAATTCCCAGAAACCCCCTTGGACTCCCCCTAAAAAGCCCCGGTATGATGTGGTTCTGTCAAGAATCTATTTACGGCTTATGCTTGTTCTTCCCACCAAATTTCCTACCGATCACTCGGCGCAAGGCGTTTTACGAATATTCCGGTGTTCCCCTCCAACCCCCCCCCCCCACAAGTATCGGATCCGGTCCGGGCTTGACACGTAATATCTAAGAAGACACCTCTTTCCACTTGCCAAGTTTCATTCAAATCTGATCGCCCGTTATAATAAAAAATCCGGACCCCCCCCCCCCCCAAATCCCCATAGTGCTCGAGTCCGGCCCGGCTATGTCAATGATATATCCAGGACGTGTGCTTGCTCTTCCCACCAAGTTTCATCCTGGTCCCTCCCCTCTAAGCGTTTCCCATGATTTCCGTTTCCCCTATCCCCCCCCCCGAAGTCACCGGATCCGGTCCAGATTTTATGTGGATTGTCTGAGACTCGAGGTCTTTCCAAATAACAAGTTTCATTAAAATCCGATCACCCGTTCAAGAGGAATATCTCAAGATTCCGGATTCCTCCTCCCTCCACTCCCCCCCATGATGATCGTATCATGCAAACGACTACCGTCACGTCAGCTTATTCAAGTGTCTGATATGCCATTCCAGTCGCATCACCCTAGTCCATCAGGAAGTAGCGAGCTCACGGAATCAGAAATCCGGACCCCCCCCCCCCCCCCAACTCCCCCCGTAGTGCCCGAATCCGATCCGGTTATGTCGATGATCTATCTAGGATATGTGCTTGCTCTTCCACCAACTTTCATCCTGGTCCCTCCACTCTAAGCGTTTCCCAAGATTTCCGGTTCCCCTCTCCAGCTCCCCCCGAAGTCACCGGATCCGGTCCGGATTTTATGTGGATCGTCTGAGACACGAGGTCTTTCCAAATTCCAAGTTTTAAGATCCGATCACCCGTTCAAGAGTTATAAATACCTCAAGATTCTGGATTCCCCCTCCCTCCACTCCCCCCACGATGCTCGGATCGGGAAAGTGACTATTTCCAACTTAATCATTTTGGGTCCGTGATATGCCTGCCAAGTTTCATCGTCCTAGCTTACGTGGAAGTGCGTGAACTAGCAACACCCGGACCGACAGACCGACGGACGGACAGAAATTGCGATCGCTATATGGCACTTGGCCGAAGGGTAAGTGCCATGAAAAACAGAGAAGAAAATACCAAAAGAAATCGATAAAGCTGGTAATTAGTTTGATTTTTCTATTTTTTTCTACAAAATTAAACATTTTATTAGATCCATAGTCAAACTATGATCCCAGCATCCCCATGTCGGATGCTTCCAAACCGCGCCGCTAGATGACTCAGTCGTCGGATCGAGTCTTGGCTTCACCTTGGGTCTTGGGTGGGAGTTTTAGACGCTGCAACTGCTAGAATGCTTCCGATGTAACTCCTTTAACAGACAAGCCTCGAAAGAGGTGACCTGTCAACGTGAATGGCTATTTTGTCAGTCTCAAGCCGATTCGCTTTTTTTTTTCGGTGAAACCTGATTTCGCGTTATGCATTGTCAAAAAGGTGTTATAAGGTGGATTACGGTGTATAAGGTTTATTACAGATATCCTCTTTTCCTCGGAGCGCGCTGTAATAAGGAGAACAGACTCGCGTTCTATTCTCGCTTATGCAGGGCCAATCAGATGCCTTGGTTGGTTCCTCTAGCAGGCCAAGGAAAGGAGCGGCGTCGTCAGTGTTGCCACGGGAAGCACTGAAGTTCTACTTTGTTGGAAGCTGAAGAAACAACTTTTCTTCAAAAGAACGCGTTTTTTATGTTACGACTGCTTATTGTTAGTTCGACGACCAATGCTGTCCACCTGTAGATTTAATTGCTTTTTACAATGTATTGGGCGTCAAATTGCTCGTGTATTTCAAGTAGTATTAAGAACACTTTTTCTGATCTTTAGAAACTCGAAAAACTGTATCAGCGTGGCAACACTGGACGCAGCATTGATAAGAACCTTTCGGGTTCTTATTTGAACAGGCGTGTGTATTAAGGCGTAAACGCCACGTATAGCGCTATTCAGCTTATTACACCTGTTTGAACAATGCTTTACACGCTTCCGGATTTATCGTTGAAAACCTCGGCCCTTGGTAAACAAGAAAAATCCACAACTTCCCACACCACGGCCTCCCCCTTCTACTTTTGTAAATTTTATTTTTTAGTTTCTTGCTCATTTTTTTACTACACTTTTTAGCACGTAAAAATAAAACATTTTATTCAACCCTGGCAAGCCTCTTTGTTAAATCTTCCTATGCCTCAAGAATTTACTGGGCCTCTCCCGGGGTGATCCCGGGTCAGAACAACAATATATTACGACCGGAGCCCTAATCAATCCCTTCTTTCCTCTCCCGCTATTTAGCCGATCACAGTCCTTCCGGCGTCCACTTCCTACTTAGTCCACCTTTTCGCCATACCTAATCGTCCTAATGAAAATACGTGTCACGAAAATACCTCTCGGAACACGGATTTGTACTTCACCTTGGAAGGCGCCTTTTCTGGCTGAAACCCTTTCAATTTTAACATCACACAGATTTAGGGACATAGCCTAGTCTTTTAAGAAGAAAAGACGGAAGTAGTGTAAGTGGTTTAGATTCAACTCAAGCCCTACAAATTTCGCCTGTCTTGCCCGAGCCCTGGCGCGGCTGCTGAACCGGAAATGTGGGTGAAGTAGTCCCGAATTTCCTTATTATCTGGGCAACCTCAACCGATCATAAATTATCAATTCTAGGTCGTTTGTTGAGGTAACACAATTAATCAATTCTGTTTTATCTGGGTGGTTTTTTGCTAGGGGACGCTCTGGAAGTAGGGGTTCTACAGACAACCCCTTTATACCCCCTCTGTTTTTATCGTTTCCTTGGCGGAAATAAATACACATATTCTGAAACGCATGAAGCTCTGGGTCAACGACCTTTTGTTTACTCAAATCCAAGTCGACGAGACAAACAAGTTACATAATGGGACGAAACTAATGTTCTTGACACTACTTACTTTTTATCACACCAACGACCGGGATATCCGACAAGCTAAAGTAAAACTTTATAAATCCTCTCATTTTATCATCAGTTCGACAATCGACGCGGTACTGCCATTCTGTTCATTAGACGTGTATCGATCAAGGCCATTACGGGCGACCTAGCGCCGCTAGAGGTGTTGACGCAAGGTAACAGTTCCTCATCCCAGCTGGTCGTGCTACACGCAAGACCGCACCCTAGACTGTCACAAAGGCTTTCCGAGATGAGTTCTTCCCAAGCAAAAGACGCGAAAGCAATCCCTGTTCGGCGTCAGACTGTTGCAGCTACAACGCACGAGGTTACTACGGGTGTGTTCCAACCGGCAACCTCTTACCACTTTGTGTTCATTTACACCTGTGGTTTAGTTCCTACACAAATAGTTCCAGCCGTACAGAGAGATTCTCAGAGGCACCATTTGGGGGGGGGGGGACAGCTACCCCCTGGTTCTCCAAGGGAGACGAAAGATACACAGGAAAAATCATAAAATCTGCGAGAAACTAAGGGATGTGACAAAATTATGACAGGCAGTTGCGTAAACTGGACTTGGACAAGACAAGATAATGACCCGGAACGACGCCACTGCCCCCCCCCCACCAAGATTTTTGCGAAATGACGCCCCTAACTTACCTTCAATTTTCCCTTACTATGCTGCGAAGCCTGGCAAATAACGGCCATTTTCGTTGGTTTCTTCTTTGATTTATGATACCGGGTTATTCCGCAATTCGGGCGGGAATTCGAATTTTTGAAAAAAACGAGCTCACTTGAAAATTTGTAGGATTTCTTTGAAAAGTCATAAATGTTCTGGGTTGAAAGGTGTGGAAGATTTTATTAGCATTACTGACCACAAGAACTGTTCCAAACTTAGTCAATTTTTGCGGACAATAACGGACACACCCAAAGCTGGAATACAGCCAATGTTACAGAATCACTGAAAGAAAGTTAGTCAGATGGCCAGCTACCACATTGTCAAGAATTTTACATCTCGTATACAGGGTCTCGTGTCAAATTCGTCAACAACAAGACCAAAGGTGTCGATGGGATCCCAAAAATCTAAGATTTGATCCAGACAATTCGGTCTTGTCTTCGCAAGGCTAATCATCAGAGAAAACCGAGTTCAGATATTCTATCTACCTATCTATACCTCTATAAGCCATATCTATTTTGGCGATATTGACCGAAACTTCCTGCTTTACTACTGCCAAATTTGTGGTTTCGCCCGAATTCCGAGCGAACTACTAGTCCAGCAAAAAAAGAAAAATTCAGAAACGAAGCCGGCGTATCTCCTTATCTGTATAAAGAAATGTAATCAACTTTAAATAAAATTTTGACTTAAAAAAATGCGGGTACAACCGGACTCCGGGCTAATTATATGTCTGGGTAAAAAATGATCATTATATACAGGCTCAGCGTCACTTCTTACCCCTAAATATATCATCTAATCAACTTCAGATAAAGCTTTTACTTTTAACATATTTTCCGGTTTTGGCCGGATTACAGGCGAACTAGTTGTCTGGCGAGAAAATAGTTTTCACCATCGGGTACAGCATGTCTTCTTACCCATAAATCAAACATTTAATCAACTTCAAATGAAACTGTTACTTTTAACCGACTTTCCGGTTTTGGCCGGATTCCGGACGAACTGCTTGTCCGGCGACAAAATGATTTTTACCATCATGCTCAGCATGTCTTCTTACCCCTAAATCAAACATTTAATCAACTTCAAATTAAACTTTTACTTTTAACAAACTTTCCGGTTTTTGCCGGATTCCGGACGAACTACTCCCAGCGAGAAAATGGTTTTCACCATCTCCTCAGCATGTCTTCTTACCCCTAAATCAAACATTTAATCAACTTCAAATGAAACTTTTAATTTTAACAAACTTTCCGGGTTTGGCCAGATTCCGGACGAACACTTGTCCGGCGAGAAAATGACTATCATCATCGTGCTCAGCATGTCTTCTTACCACATAATCGATTATCACATTAGCTGTTTAAAAATATTTTGTGTGTCCCTTAAACTGAACCCCCTCCCCCACCCCCAATTATAGGGCTACAGAGCCCATCTACGAACTCGACCTTGACCCAAACAATCCTCATACCAAGTTTCATCCAAATATCTCATTCCCTTCGAGAGTTATGTGCTTACAGACGGACGGACAGTCGGACAACTTTTGCGATGTCATAGGTATCCCTCCACTTACGTTTTGGGATCCCAAAAAGATGAAAGTTAACCAAGAACTCGCGTGGTAAGACACACCTGCTCGTCACCGCTCGCCAAGCAACTGGTGCCACGTCCTAAAACCATACTACAGTCAAGAATAAATAAGGGAAGAATTGAGAAGACTAATAATGCGACGTCTCTTTTTCCCCGATGCTCAAGTATCGGAGGTGGAGCCTACTCGGCGCCTGTCCCGACCACAGAGTAATTATACTATATATGACTAATGGTCCATTACACACTGCGTAAAATCCGAGCGTATTTTGAAATCCGAGCGTATTTTACGAACGTTTTGAGCTTGAAAACATTTCTAGCAATACGAACGTATTTGAGAAATCGGTCCGTTTAGTATCTAAATACGTCCGTATCGCTAGAAATCTTTTCAGGCTTTTCAAAGTCACTGGATCCGGTCCGGATTTTAAGTGGGTTGTCTGAGGCATGAGGTCGTTCCAAATATCAAGTTTCATCGAGATCCGATCACCCGTTCAAAAGTTATAAATACCTCAAGATTCCGGATTCCCCCTCCCTCCACGGTGCTCGGATGGGGGAAGTGACTATTTCCAACTTAATCATTTGGGGTCCCTGATACGCCTGCCAAGTTTTATCGTCCAAGCTTATGTGGAAGTGCCCAAACTAGCAAAACCTGGACAGACCGACGGACGGACAGAAATTACGATCGCTATATGGCAGTTGGCCGAAGGGCAAGTGCCATAAAAAGCGGATTGATAGTACCGCAGGCACTGACAATATTTAGCCAGATGTTAAGTGCAACTATCCGAGATACTGATATACATTTTTGACCAGGAATAATAAGTTGTTATTACAAATTGAGACGTCTTGAAAGATATCTTACAATCAGCAATAATTAATTTAAAACTAGACCTACGTTGCCCGGGCAACGTGAAGTGTTGCGGCAACCTTTGTCCGGCTTCGCCGGCTAAAGTGTTGCGAGAGCAACACTTTGGTTTTGTTTCTTCGCTGTCGGTTAAATGCTGAAATTGTCAACTTATCGAAGCCTTTAAAACGGTATGTTCTAAAAAGAATAATCACATAATCAAATAAATATTCTTTGAGCCCAAGCTGACTTTGAAACATTTATTCAAACAATGTTTACAACGGATACGTCAGCTCTGATTTTTCATCAGCCTCTGATGAAAAATCAGAGCTGACGTATCCGTTGTAAACATTGTTTGAATACACATAATCAAAAGATGTTCTTTAGCGTTGTAAAACCAACAACAAAACAATATCGGAAGAAGGCTATCCGTAACGTTTCAGGATTAAAATACCATAGATGACACTATTAATTATTACAAAACTACCTTATTGTTTTACATTACCGTATCGTTTGTACCCGTTGCGTAAACAGTTAATCCTAGGTTATAGCGATAGACCATCGATACAAACTTTCTTACTGTCATATTTACAGAAATCGAATACAATGTGCACCAATTTTCGAAAATGTCTAGCCCCTCGTGCTTACTTACAAGTCCCTCTCCCGTGATTGACATCAAATTCACCGGAAACAAATAATGGATACACCAGCTATCAAAAGTTGCAAACCCCTCATCGCTGAAGATGATTATAGCATAAAAGCCGATTATTACTTACAAGTCCCATGCATGTCTTACAATTGGGAACAAAATTGTTCTTACCATCGAATACACCTGAGACAAATAACAGGTATACCAACTAGCAAAAGCTGCAAACTCCTCGTTGCCGAAGATGATTATGAGCTAACAGTCGACTGTTGCTTACAGTCGACTGTTGCTTACAAGTCCCTTACATGTCTCACAACTGGTATCGCCTATTTTTGGTTTCAGTGTGTACCTTACTCCTAAAGTTGTCAACCCCCTGAAACTTTCAAACTGGTTTATCTCATGAAGGATTTTTGTTCAAAAAAATGGATGGCATATATTTTGATCAGCTCTTCAAGGGCTATCGATTGCCCTAACCACAACAAAAGCATATCGGAAAAAGGGACTAAATTGACTTTGCAGTCAGTTGAACTTTATCCTTTTCAATCGTAGACATCGTGACGGATGAAAACTTGGAATAATATCCTATATAATCTAGTTGGTATTATAAAGCTATCCGTAACTTTTTAGGATTAAAATACCATAGATGACACTATTAATTATTACGAAACTACCTTGTTTTACATTACAGTATCGTTTGTACCCGTTGCGTTAACAGTAAATCCTAGGTTACAGCGATAGACCAACGATACAAACTTTCTTACCGTCAGATCTATATAAATCGAATACAATTTGCAACAATTTGCACAAACTTCTAGCCCCTCGTGCACCGATTCTACTGACAAGTCCCTTTCCCGTGATAGACATCAAGTTCACCGGATAAAAATAATGGGTACACCGACTAGCAAAAGTTGCAAACCCATAATCGCTGAAGATTTGTGTAGCATAACAGCCGATTATTACTTAAAAGTCCCTTGCAAGTTTTACATTTGGGAACCAAATTGTTCATCAAATGACAGGTACGCCAACTAGCGAGAGCTGCAAACCTCTCATTGCCGAAGATGATTATGAGCTAATAGTCACCTGTCGCGTACAAGTCCCCTAAAAGTCTCACAACTGGTATCGCCTATTTTTGGTTTCAGTGTGTATCTTACTACTGAAGTTGTCAACCCCTTGAAACTTTCAAACTGGTGTATCTCATAAAGGAGTTTTTTTACCAAAAAATGGATGTCATATACTTTGATCAGCTCATCAGCGGCTATCGATTGCCGTCGAAGTCGAACTTTATCCTTTTCAATCGTAGATATCGTGACGGATGAAAACTTGGAACAATATCTTATATAATCTAGTTGATGTTATAAAGCTATCCGTAACTTTTCAGGATTAAAATACCATAGATGACACTATTAATTATTACAAAATTACCTTATTGTTTTACATTACCGTATCGTTTGTACCCGTTGCGTAAACAGTTAATCCTAGGTTATAGCGATAGACCATCGATACAAACTTTCTTACTGTCATATTTACAGAAATCGAATACAATGTGCACCAATTTTCAAAAACTTCTAGCCCCTCGTGAACCGATTCTTACTTACAAGTCCGTCTCCCGTGATTGACATCAAATTCACCGGAAACAAATAATGGATATACCAGCTATCAAAAGTTGCAAGCCCCTCATCGCTGAAGATGATTATAGCATAAGCTTTTTAAACGGGATGTTCTAAAAAAATTAATCATATGATCAAAAGGTATTCTTCAGCGTTGTAAAAACAACAACAAAATAATATAGGAAGAAGGGACTAAATTAACTTTGCAGTCAATTGTACTTTATCCTTTTCAATCGTAGACATCGTGACTTATATAATCTAGTTGGTAATAGAAAGCTATCCGTAACTTTTCAGGATTCAAATACCATAGATGACACTATTAATTATTATGAAACTACCTCATTGCTTTACATTTTCGTTTGTATCCGTTGTGTAAACAGTTAATCCTCGGTTACATTGATAGACCATCGACACAAACTTTCTTACCGTCAGATTTATAGAAATCGAATACAATGTGCACCCATTTGCAAAAATTCCTAACCCCTCGTGAACCGATTCCTACTTACAAGTCCCTCTCCCGTGATATACATTAAGTTAACCGGAAACAAATAATGGGTACACCAGCTAGCAAAAGCTGCAAACCCATCATCGCAGAAGATGATTGTAGCATAACAGCCGATTATTACTTACAAGTCCCTTGCATATCTTACCATTGGGAACCAAATTGTTCTTACCATCGAATACACCGGAAACAAATAACAGGTATACCAACTAGCAAAAGCTGCAAACCCCTGATTACCGAAGATGATTATGGGCTAACAGTCGACTGTTGCTTAAAAGTCCCCTATATGCATCATAACTGGTATCGCCTATTTTTGGTTTCAATGTACCTTACTATGAAGTTGTCAACCCCTTTGAAATTTTCAAACTGGTGTATCTCATGAAGGAATTTTTGTACCAAAAAATGGATGACATATACTTTGATCAGCCCATCAATGGCTATCGATTGCCGTCGAAAAAAAAATTCTACCTGTCTTAGTTCAAAAGTTGACTTTTTTGCCGTAGGCCAACTTTCTAACGTCACGACTTAGAAAGGAGCAAAGGATAAGCTCTAGTTTCTTTAGCAATGAGAGAACTTTTAAAGTTTAAGAGGCACATCTGATACCGTTACTCTACCACAAACCAAAGTGTTAAAAAAAAAAATTATAAACTCAGCTGAAATCGTCGCAGACATAGACAGAAACAATAGATGGCAGCACTTTCGGACCCGTGGGAAAAAGCCACTTTTTTGTCTCTGTAGATTTTTCTATTTATCACTCAAAGAAGATATGTTGGCTGTGGGGCCGGGTAACTGCCATATATTTAACACTTATAGATTTTAGTCCACCTTCAATTTGAAACTGGTGCCTGCCTGCTTGCGTGCTAGAACGGAGCTTTCCACTCGAAAGCAGAAACATCTTTTGATGAAACGAAAGGTTCGCTACACAACTTCAGATAGTCCTCTCTGACATAGGCTATACAACTCCACTTCACTTCGCAAACCGTAGGCTCTGGCTCGATGACAAGCAAAAACCATCCTTATTGGCCCCAGGCAAGAGTTCTACGGAGCTTTCCAAAATGTAATGTCATATTCGTCAATCCGGCCTAAGGTCCACACTTTCCGTAAAAACCGCACAGGTTAGACCCTTCTCAGTTACCAGGAATAAAATGAAATCGGAGTCATAGGAAAAAAAAAAAAAAAAAAAAAAAAAAACAGGACAAAACCAAAGTGTTGCTCTCGCAACACAATTAGGAAATACTTTATAGCCTACTCTTTTTCGCAACTACACGAGAAAATGGTATGAACTAAATTTTGTGTAGAGAGAGAGTACAACTTAAAAACAAAACATAACAACTCATTGAGTACATTTCGAGAGCTAAATACCTTCAATTGTCCAAGCTTAATATCTTTTCTACAAGCGATTCTTTACAGTTCTGAGAAGACCAAAATAAAATTACTAATGTTCAAACCGATCCTATTGAATCTGAACTAAAGACATGCGTGTTACGTCTATGCTCCAACGTTCAAGTTACTTAATTGCTCCCCTGAGTTATCCAAGGCCGCAGTCCCTTGCGCTTCACCGTCTTTGTGAAGGGCCGTGATAACATAAGCTTCATATTGCAAATATGACCCGAGATTGAAAAGTCGTTTCCATTTGTATAATCCTTCAGAATCAGCACTGTTTGAACTTCCCGCCTTTTCTGACTGCTTCATCACTTTTGCTCTGGAGGTAACACCTAATACTGCAAGAGGCAACACGAGAAGCTCCACCTAGGCTCCACCCCCGATATATAAGATCCGAAAAAAGAGATCCACCATGACCACCATGCTGACATCGAGGTTACGTGAGTTTCTCAATTCTTCCCTTATTTATTCTTGCTACAGTACAGGGGTTGCCAAGCCAGACAAAATAAACCACCATTCCTTAAGAAGATGACCAAATGATCGGGGGGGGGGGGGGCTCCTCTCAAGAGGAGTCCTTGGGGAACGACGAGAAAACCACCTAAGAAGACGTCCGAAAACCATGGTATAGGACCATCATCAAGGTTGCCATGTCAGACAAAAATGAATCAACCGTTCTTAAAAGATAAACAAGGAGCAATCAAAAAGGCAATTTATGGATACAATTTATGGTTTTTCAAAACTTTGTGATTTTTGTGATATTTCTGATATGAAAATGACCTGGTAAGCTGGTTGTACAAACAGACAGTAGAGTTTCTGTACATACCAGAGGCCTATTTTTTGCATTAAATTATTCTTTTTATGAACGCCCTTAAGCTTAACCCCAAATGCAATAATAAATAAATAAATAGATAAATAAATTATTAAAATCACCACTTTGGTGTAAAATCATCAATCGTGGTAACCCTTGCCATCATAAATAACTATATATCATCCAGAATTCAATCACCTGGCCTCAGACTGACAGAAGACTGTAACAAATAAATGGTGTTGTAGGAGCCACGAGTCCAACCGTGAAAGTCCTAGCACGACAACGTCAGTAAAACGAGCAAAATATGGGAGTGCAGAAAACATTGCTCACAGGCACCAATCCATATCAGGAGTCCCATGAATTTAACAACTAACATGTGTCCACCTGGGAAACTCATTCGAATTTATTATTGATCTTTGTATTTCACATATATTTGCAAAACTATTGCTTTCGCTACCCTGTGTAAAGCGCCTTTGTTCTCTTATTTTCTTATTATTTCTAGACTGCGAGCTAAAGTGGTTCTGGCCTTTTGATGGTTAAAAAACAAATTAACAAAATTAAAAAAAAAAAATTTAAAATTTAATCTATAAATTTACTATTTATTTACTTATTAATAATTTAAAATTTACTGTTGATCTTTGTATTTCACATATATTTGCAAAACTATTGCTTTCGCTACCCTGTGTAAAGCGCCTTTGTTCTCTTATTTTCTTATTATTTCTACACTGCGAACTAAAGTGGTTCTGGCCTTTTGATGGTTGAAAAACAAATAAACAATAAATTTTAAATTGCAGACTTCAAAGAAAAGAAACTACATCTTACCAACTCCTTCGTCAGCAAGACTCCTGACATCTGACTTTGAGCTTGCAACACTTGCTGTATCAGCATTCGAAAATTCATCGGGTGCGTCGGCAGTTTTTGAAGTTGTATCTGGAAAAGACACAAGCTTAAAAACATTTAGCAGAACTGAATGTAAAGTAAAAGCGGAGATGGAATAAAAAAAAACGTTTCTTATCCTCTTATTATCCTATTTATGTGAATGCTAACATTTACATAAGGAGTTGCACCGAAAAGCTTGTTGAATATAAGGTTTGAAGCCAAGCTGACCATTCATTTCAAATAAAATAGAAAAAAAACGAGATTTTACGCAGAAACGAGCTTCTGCGCTTTCCCAGACGGATGGTAAATTGTAAATATCCACAGAATTGAGAATTGTAAATAATCACAGATGTGTACATATACACTTTGAGTCTCACATTTTATCTCTAGTTATTTTATTTTTACCTGCATGTCGTTCGGTCCGCATCGTTCTTCTGGTTTTAGTTACATGTCGTCTTATTGTCTGTTGGTCCCGCATCGTTTTCCTGCTGTCATTATGGTGGATTTTATGATTTATTTTTGTTTCTTTCGCTGAGGACGGTTTGCCGGAAGTGCAACCGAAATATCCCAAATGTTATTTATCCTCGCACATCATCTTGGAGGGGTAACTAGCTGATCAAGAAAAAAAAAAACCCGATAATCTCGTTTTTTTTGTGTTTTTTCTATTTTATTTGAAAAGCTTGCTCTTCTCTAGTACGCTTTTAGTAAGGCTACTATCAAAGCAATCCGTCTTGCAGCTACCCTATCAGATGTACCTATTTACCAACATGAGATACAGTGAAAGTCGCAGGTTCGGTTCTAGGTTAAAATTCAAACCAATAGTTGCGTTTTTGTTCGACTTTTGCCTTTCCCTTTTCGGCTTTAGCTTTTAGCATTTTTCAGGCCTTTTTGAACATTTTCGCGTTTTTGCAAGTCGCAGTTTCTACTAACGTTTCTGTCTTATCTTGGATGAAAACACAATTTTGACAAATGCCATTTTACTTGCATTTTATTTGTACTCTAAACTGTCCATCTTAAATATCCGAGATAGTCTTCAAATACTGCTAATGATTTTGACTCAACTCCATCTTTTGTTGGATTTTGGGGTAAACTGATAAAAATCGCGAAGCAAAAGCCAAAAGCAGAGCGTACCTTGGTCACCTACCAAGTTTGCCTTTTAGCAAAAAGCCGAGGGAAAAGGCGAAAGTCGGCGTTTGCCTTTTTGACAAAAACGGAAAATTGTCAAACAGTGCTTGGGAGCATTTTGCGAAAACACAAAAAAAGTAAAAAGCCGTCGAAAAGGCGAGTGAAAAGTCGAACAAAAACGCAACTAATAACCGCTGCACAGAATAGATGATAATCCTGGATCTTTACCAATTTAGAATTTGTGTGGATCTGCTCTGAAAATACAAAAGAGACAAAACTTTGCTGGAAACTACAGGAGGAGTAACCAACCTCAGACAAAATCCCAAATTTCCACAAAAGTCTGTCCTTTACAGACATCTATCTGGTTTAGAGGAGAACTAAAAAACAAGACACAAATAAGGGCGATCTCATGGATTCGCTTTTCGAAAAGCAAAGCGAGAATCCGCCGAGCGCAAGAACAAGCAAAAAGTACTGGGTCTCAGTTGAATCTTTACAACTTCTCGCTGACTTGCAGAAATCACTTTCCACTCGCCAAGTGGATTCGCTTTCCAAGTGCTGGCGGAAACTAGCGGAGCGCGAGAACAGCTATGGAAAGCGAAGCGATTTTTAGGCGAAGTCGCAAGAACAGCTGGCGCATAAGCTCGTGGAGCTTTCCAGACCGCCAGAATCGGCCTATACTAGACTGAAGCGTAGAGCCTACACTGGCTTAAATTGGCATCCACTCAATTTTTCAGATTAATAAAACAAAAATCATAATGGATCACCTCATTCTCACCTGAGCATGAATTCCTTGTCGTGATTTACAAAGTGTTACCAAAGTCAATAACCAGAAGATCCTTTTTTTAAGCAGGTGAAAAAATGAAGAAATGACAAATAAATTTGTGCAAACTGTCCACATTAGCTTTAACGTGCTCCTCTATTTTAAAAACAGTATCAAATTCCATTAGATTTGGTTACGGGTGTTTGGTCCCAAATAGAGGAAAATATTCACGCAAGGTGCTCGGAAGGTTGTATAGTGCTTTTTGCGGCCCATAAATCCACAATTGTTCCGGAGTTTACCATATCCTAAGGAAAAAAGATGTTAAAAATTTGAGAAGTTGTTTCTTTAAGTACTGTAAATTTCTGATGTATCTTCCAAAATCTTTTCGTAATCGTAAATTGGTTTCGAATTTTAATGTTCAGGATAGTATTAATACACTTTTTCGTTCGCATTCAAATCTATTTTCCCTCCACACACATCCTGCCCTCTCAGCCCATGAAATTATTAGCCAGTTTTTCATTCCTGAACCCGATTAATGTGCTTGTCACTGTGTACAAATTTTAAGTCTATTTAGTGTGTTTTTTATTTATATGAAAAGAATGTTGTCGTGTTTATTTACATTGTTTTGTTTAAGTGTTTTAATATGTATATTTTACTTTTGTATTTATTCATACTCCGCTGTTACGCAAAAAGCGGGTCATAAATAAATAAATAAATAAAAATAAACAATAGCCTACACTTGATGACTATCTCTCCCTTCCGACGCAGCATCTCCAGATACCTGGGGAGGAACGGAAGAAACGGTGTCACAACTGGGCTGACTCGGGATTTGAGTCAAGTTTGATACGGACACGTTTGCTCCTTCTTCCTGAGAATCACTGGCGTGTGTTGGACTTAGTCATATGGAGTATTGTCAGGTGTTGGTTCCTAACTGTCAGGAGTGAGCACAAATGTCCTTTTGACATTCTTGCGGTAAAGTTCCTGGTTGCGTAATTCGATGTGAGTTACTCCTCCAGTTCCTGTAGGCTAGAGGAGGGTTTTCATGAGATTCCAAGATAATTTTCTAGCAAACGAGGCACATCCCAACTTCCGACTTTCCTGCTGGATTGATCCCAAAAATGCATGGAAAACTGGAAAGTTGAAGTCACCAGGGAAGATACTGAATTTCAAACTTTTTAGAAACAACAGCTACGAGCTCACATGGCACTTGTTACGAGTAGGCACGGCTCGGTTATGTCAATGATATATCTAGTGTTTGCTAGGTTTCTTCCCACCAAGTTTCATCTCGATCCCTCCACTCATAGCGTTTTCCAATATTTCCGGTTCTCCCCTCCAGCTCCCCCCAAAAGTCACCGGATCCGGTCCGGATTTTAAGTGGGTCGTCTGAGGCATGAGGTCTTTCCAAATATCAAGTTTCATCGAGATCCGGTCACCCGTTCAAAAGTTATAAATTCCTCAAGATTCCGGATTCCCCCTCCCTCCACTCCCCCGACAGTGCCCGAATCGGCTCGGTCATGTCAATGATGTATCTAGTGTTTGCTAGGTGTCTTCCCACCAAGTTTCATCTCGATCCCTCCACTCATAGCGTTTCCCAAGATTTCCGGTTGCCCCCTCCAGCTCCCCCCAAAAGTCACCGGATCCGGTCCGGATTTTAAGTGGGTCTCTGAGGCATGAGGCCTTTCCAAATATCAAGTTCCATCGAGATCCGATCACCCGTTCAAAAGTTATAAATACCTCAAGATTCCGGAATACCCCTCCCTCCACTCCCCCCACAGTGCCCGAATTGGCTCGGTTATGTCAATGATGTATCTAGTGTTTGCTAGGTCTCTTCCCACCAAGTTTCATCTCGATCCCTCCACTCATAGCGGTTCCCAAGATTTCAGGTTGCCCCCCTCCAGCTCCCCCCAAAAGTCACCGGATCCGGTCCGGATTTTAAGTGGGTCGTCTGAGGCATGAGGTCTTTCCAAATATCAAGTTCCATCGAGATCCGATCACCCGTTCAAAAGTTATAAATACCTCAAGATTCCGGATTCCCCCTCCCTCCACTCCCCCCCACAGTGCCCGAATCGGCTCGGTTATGTCAATGATGTATCTAGTGTTTGCTAGGTCTTCCCACCAAGTTTCATCTCCATCCCTCCACTCATAGCGTTTCCCAAGATTTCCGGTTGCCCCCTGCAGCTCCCCCCAAAAGTCACCGGATCTGGTCCAGATTTTAAGTGGGTCGTCCGTGGTATGAGGTCTTTGCAAATATCAAGTTCCATCGAGATCCGATCACCCGTTCAAAAGTTATAAATACCTCAAGATTCCGGATTCCCCCTCCCTCCACTCCCCCCACAGTACCCGAATCGGCTCGGTTATGTCAATGATGTATCTAGTGTTTGCTAGGTCTCTTCCCACCAAGTTTCATCTCGATCCCTCCACTCATAGCGGTTCCCAAGATTTCAGGTTGCCCCCCTCCAGCTCCCCCCAAAAGTCACCGGATCCGGTCCGGATTTTAAGTGGGTCGTCTGAGGCATGAGGTCTTTCCAAATATCAAGTTCCATCGAGATCCGATCACCCGTTCAAAAGTTATAAATACCTCAAGATTCCGGATTCCCCCTCCCTCCACTCCCCCCCACAGTGCCCGAATCGGCTCGGTTATGTCAATGATGTATCTAGTGTTTGCTAGGTCTTCCCACCAAGTTTCATCTCCATCCCTCCACTCATAGCGTTTCCCAAGATTTCCGGTTGCCCCCTGCAGCTCCCCCCAAAAGTCACCGGATCTGGTCCAGATTTTAAGTGGGTCGTCCGTGGTATGAGGTCTTTGCAAATATCAAGTTCCATCGAGATCCGATCACCCGTTCAAAAGTTATAAATACCTCAAGATTCCGGATTCCCCCTCCCTCCACTCCCCCCACAGTACCCGAATCGGCTCGGTTATGTCAATGATGTATCTAGTGTTTGCTAGGTCTCTTCCCACCAAGTTTCATCTCGATCCCTCCACTCATAGCGGTTCCCAAGATTTCCGGTTGCCCCCCTCCAGCTTCCCCCAAAAGTCACCGGATCCGGTCCG
This sequence comes from Branchinecta lynchi, assembly GCA_023053575.1. NCBI lineage: Eukaryota > Metazoa > Arthropoda > Branchiopoda > Anostraca > Branchinectidae > Branchinecta > Branchinecta lynchi. Next base: position 11,131,562 of record JAKZAP010000011.1, on the reverse strand, counting down.
AATTTTAAGTGGGTCGTCTGAGGCATGAGGTCTTTCCAAATATCAAGTTCCATCGAGATCCGATCACCCGTTCAAAAGTTATAAATACCTCAAGATTCCGGATTCCCACTCCCTCCACTCCCCCCCCCCCCACAGTGCCCGAATCGGCTCGGTTATGTCAATGATGTATCTAGTGTTTGCTAGGTGTCTTCCCACCAAGTTTCGTCTCGATCCCTCCACTCATAGCGTTTCCCAAGATTTCCGGTTGCCCCCTCCAGCTCCCCCCAAAGGTCACCGGATCCGGTCCGGATTTTAAGTGGGTCGTCTGAGGCATGAGGTCGTTCAAAATATCAAGTTTCATCGAGATCCGATCACCCGTTCAAAAGTTAAAAATACCTCAAGATTCCGGATTCCCCCTCCCTCCACTCCCCCCACGGTGCTCGGATGGGGGAAGTGACTATTTCCAACTAAATCATTTGGGGTCCCTGATACGCCTGCCAAGTTTTATCGTCCTAGCTTATGTGGAAGTGCCCGAACTAGCAAAACCCGGACAGACTGACAGACCGACGGACGGACAGAAATTGCGATCGCTATATGGCACTTGGCCGAAGGGCAAGTGCCATAAAAACAGATTTGCAGTATGTCACCGTCACTGTGACACTAGACAAGAGGGCATCACAAGTGTATTTTCGTTGGGGGAGGAGGGTCCAGAGCCAAAAATTTTACCTAATCTTTCAAAAACACTATCGAATCCTAGAAACTGAGAATTCGAGCCATAAGTCACTTTAAATTATTAAACAGAAAATATTAAGTACATAGAGTAACACTGAAGACGGTTAAAGATGGTTATAAGACAGCAACTAAAATCCCAAGCCTAAAACTAGTTTAAACCTCCAGCTAAAAGAAGCGCCCTTCCACAAAATAGAGAATGTTACGATTGCGCGAACATTTGACCGATGATATCATAGACTAGTCCTTTTGTCTGTGGCCAGTACGTCATTTGACCATATTTGACGGTGTAGAACGGATAAGTCAGCTTCATTTTATTAGAGCTATATTTCGGCCCTTCTTGGCAAGGGCTGAAGGACTATCTATCGCCACAGTACGGAACTTGAAATCGCCCATACATGCCGCCGACAAGTATCCATCTTAGCTGGATAGAAGAAGAAGAGACAGTTGACTCCAAAACTAAAATGCAGAAGAATCTCTACCCTTTCGACAACCCAATCGAACAGCAAAAAAAAACAACCGTGTCCAAAATGAAATCACAACACCAGCTTTAACTCCAATCAATTATCAGAGAAGAAGTTCATAAAATCAGATATTTAAGGAAGAATCTTTCATTGTTTTTCCACAAGTTAATTTTCAGCTTGAGCGGTTTAAGCCTGAAGAAAACCCTTGCCAAGAATGGCCGAAATATAGCTCTAATAAAACGTAGCTGACTTATCCGTTTTGCATCGTCAAATATGATTCGCAGTCAGCTTCGGCTGAAGACTATCCGTCATTTGACCTCTTCTCAGCGCTTACAAATCGAAATTATGTATTGGACCTTGCCCTGCGTCGTCTTTTTTAACCTACTTTTCGGTACAAACACAACTGTGATAAGATCAAAACGTGATAAGTACGATTATCTGCGGCATGGGGGGAGGAGGGTTACCGGATTTTAGGATCAGCGCGAAACTGGACCGAAGTTCAGAATTCAGGGTAAGTGTATAGCGAATAATTATGGACTGATATTTGGGATTCGGCAAAATGAATGAATGAATGAATTTATTCCCAATAAAGCCCAAGGCCCATGGCGGGAAACATAACACAATAACAAAAACAAAATATCATACACTCCAACAACAAACCAAAAAATCAACTTCTATAAAAATAGTTCACGGTGGGCCAAATATAGCTTCAGGAATCTACCCAGCCTTCGGATCTCACCAAAACACTTACTTCCCATACTTGAAACCAAATCCCTTTCCTCCCAAGCCTCCCGACCAAACACTTCCTTTCTTAATTCTTTCAACTCCTCACAATGTAATTTGCGGTAATTCCTTATTATTATCATTATCAGGAACCAGATCGACAGTATTTACTTTTGGTTTAAATTGGTAATTAAGACGTTGGGGCACAATACCCAAAAATTGAGGGTTTGCTTATGACTGGGGTGTTGCATCCCTTGCACCCATCCTTTGCAATGCCCCTGCACTGGACATTTGTCTGATTCTCAAATGTTTCAACAAAGTCCTGGAAAATTAGTAAGTCTTGGAAAAACTGGATCACCCTTAATGGCACTTGCCATACTTTGTTTTCAACAAAAACTTTCAAAGTACCCACCAACGCTAGTACCTTTACGCAGAGTTTCCCACTGAATTTCTGAAATCAATATCAGAGAAAGCTGCTTCCCAACTTTCACAAGCAGCAAGTAACAGTGACACTCGACATTTGTTTAATTCTCATATGTTCCAACAAGGTCATCCTTGAATAATGGCGCTTGGCATACAGGAGGGGTGACCTCGTTTTTATATTACCTCACTTGTAGATGTGGAAATGTTAAAATAATACGTACAGGAGGGGTACCTGACCTTCTTTTTAAACTATCTCGATTTTTGCCGTGAAAATGTTCAGAAATTGTTAAAACGAAATCTACGTGCTGTCCTGACAGTCAAGAGGCAACATATGACTTTTTTCAAAGTAATGTGTTCAAAAATATTCAAATTCTGTGCTTTTTCTTTTTTTGAGGCTGCTCTGAAAAGGGATTTTTTCAGCGATTGAGGTAGGCTAAGGTTAGAATGAAAGGATCTTGCTCAAAAAGAAAAATATATTTGACTAGAAATACTGAAGCAATGTTTATTTATCCAATATGTAGTAAACCATTCAATTAGCTTCAATCTAGTATGTTTTTCATTTTTGTTGGTTCATTAGCCAGACAGATTGATCTGAAGGAAAGACTTCTCTGTAAATTTGAAATCTTTGCTAACAGTGAATGACGCCGAAGACAATACTAAAACCCAAACCAGGCATTTTTTCCTTTCAATACTAGTAATAATCACTCACGCTTTTGTCACTTTTTGAATATTTTGCTAATTCACCATTCACCTATGAAAGTGACTCAGCTGACACCTCTGTTTTGTTTTTTATAATTTGAAAAGTTTGCCGGGAGGAACGCACCTTCAATGGAGAAGATGGCGCAGTCTACCACAAATCCCTGATTTTTGGATACCCTATGCCAAATGCTGGGTATATCTAGCATTTAGCATAGCCTATGCCTAACGCTGGATACCCTATGTGAAACGCTGGATACCCTATGCGAAACGCTGGATACCCTATGCGAAACGCTGGATACCTGTTGGGTAACCTAACCCTGACCTACCTCAATAGAAAAGAGTTCTGATTGGTTGATTGTTTAGCTTCACTCAAATCATCAATATTTTACTTGGTTACAGTATACAGCACCTGGCATAGTGTATCTGAGTGAATCCAGCGTTATGCATAGGATATGCCAAATGCTAGACATATCCAGCATTTGGCATAGGGTATCCAAAAATGAGGGGTTTGTGGTTGACTGAGATGGCGGTACGAACCATCAGAAATTTAATTGAATTTCTGCTTCAAGTTTGTGCCAGGATAACCCTGAAATAGTTGGCTTTTAGCTGATATCAAGTTTGTTATTTTTCTTTTCCATTTTACTTTTTTATATGCAAGTACAGGAGGGGTACCTAACCTCAGACAGATTTCTGAAATTCTAAACACTGGATGTCTTAACTTTCAATTATCGTGCTTGAAGACCATTTAAAATACAAAGATATGCACCAAATTGAAGCTTAATAATTGGGCAATATGACAAAACTATTTAGTTTTGTGAAAACTTTTGCAGAAATTAAAAATTCATTTTTAATCCTCCAAAACCCTATTTACAAGAGCTCGATTACGGCGAGATCTACCTCGACACTACGTACACTACCTCGAACGACTAGCCGGCGCAACATTGTCACAGTTCAGTGTCTGATAACCACTTACTGATATAATTATTAAGATTATAATCGTACTTTGTCATCAAGGTGTTTTGTAAACAAAGATGTTGCTGCTGCAGCTCCGAAAACTGAGTGGCAGAGTTTTTGGGTTCCTAGTTCATACAGCTAATATCAGTTGCTTGAGCTGAAGCGTCGAAGCCAGAAGCCGCGATTTTCACGGGGCAGACGGAAGTGTGGGGACAAGGGGTGGCTGGTCGTGGGAGGCTGGAGATAAGTGTTTTCGGCATATTTTAGGTCTCTCCAGATTCCAAAACTTGGTCATGAAGATCCGTTGCCTCCGAAAATGCCTTCTTAAACCTTTCTTTCTGCCCCCGTCTGCGCCAGAGTGGGGAAGTTTGAGAAAGTAGAGGGGCTTGTGGGGTTAACAGAGGATTAGCCAAATCTTTGTAGCTCACATGGGAACATTGACAGACAAGCTTGAAGTATTATGGACAGGTGAACTATTCAATGCCGGTAAAGGACCTGAGCTGAAAACTACTATTAATTTTTACCTCAAAGACCCAATGTGACCCTGAGTTTTTCGCGGTCTTGTTAAGTGTGTCCCTGAGGAATAACGAAAGAAAATGAATCTCGTTTTCATTAAAATTAAACAAAAGCCAAAAAATACACTCGCTATTCAGTGTTGTCGCACTAAAGCAAGTCAAGACTCCAGGCCAAAGTCTCAACAGTTACTCCGCTCTGCGACGAACTTCTTGAATGCTATTATTCTGTACGTGAGCTCGACGACGGAAACACAACCTCGATCGCCAGACATCATGAAACAAAAGAATAGTCTAATTAAACAAAGTAAATTATACATAGAAGTGAATTCTGATTTTTTTCGTGATTTATGGTGAGTTTTACAGCAGGTTATAGGCCTTCTAAAGGAATTTTGCGTAATTGACGAGAGGAAAACGAGGATATGTAAAAACGAGGTTGGATACCCCTCCTGTAAGAAAGCCAAATCTTAATAATTATATCAGTAAGTGGTTATCAGACATTGAACTGTGACAATGTTGCACCAGCTAGTCGTTCGAGGTAGTGTACGTAGTGTCAAGTTAGACTTCGCCGTAATCGAGCTCTTTTAAATAGGGTTTTGGAGGATTAAAAATGAATTTTTAATTTCTGCAAAAGTTTTCACAAGACTAAATAGTGTTGTCATATTGCCCAATTATTAAGCTTCAATTTGGTGCATCTCTTTGTATTTTAAATGGTCTTCATGCACAGATAAATTGAAAGTTAAGTCATCCAGTTTTTAGAATTTCAGAAATCTGTCTGAGGTTAGGTTCAGTTAGGTTAGGCCCTCCTGTAGTAGAACAGTTAAAAAAGTGTCCAAAATATACAAATTCTTTGCATTTTCTTTGTTTTGAAGCTGCTTAGAAAAGGGATTTTGTGACTATTGACTTTTTTGGTAACTACCTTTTTCATCATTTTGAAAGTCAACTGAATACTTATTAACTGAGTGGTATACAGTAACTTAATGTAAATAAAAAGCACAAACCTGAAGCAGCTGATGTACCCTTTCTGTGTGATTTCCTAGGTGCCATGACTTCATACAACTGTTAATAAGAAAAAAATAAGAAAAAACAAAGCTCGTCAGCCATCAGTTCATCCATTTATTCGGCTTCTTCTTAAACGGTGAAAACAAGCCCAGCGAATCCAGCGATCCAAAAACTCTGTATTGGCGCTAAACTTTGAAAGTGTTTACCGACATGAACTTTTTCAGTAAGACCCCATCTGCAAAAGGTAAGGCTGTTTGTTTGGTTGGATGGGTAAGGCTAATACCCGAGTACTGTGAAAATTGCATATACATCAAGGAAATCTGGCTACGAAAGGAAAACAAAGATAATTTATGTGACTTTTTGAACAGGTGAAAGATTGTCAGAATTATTCCAAACTTTGGAAACTATTCAAGCCCTGTTCAAGCCCAAGGACAAGAATAAACCTTCCTAAAATGAGGAAACATCCAGTCTAGTACACTAGCCTGCACTAGCCCCTTTTCAGGCACGGTGCTCAAACTTCTAGCACCATGCCTGGGAAGAAACCAGGAAGAAACAAACCTGCAATGATCACTTCTGTTGAAGCCGAAGGTCTGGTGCCCTGGTTTTGACTGCCATGTGAAGTTAGCATAAACCATTTTATCATGGTGGCTTGTCCTTTTGCTGATAGATAGAGATTATATTCTAACAATCAGTCAATTGATGTTAAACAATCTCCTTTGCTAGCCTAACAGTACAGTAAGAGAGGGGGCTCCTTTTTTATATTTTAATGATTAATAGTTTTGTCTGCAAATTGTCATGCTTCACTAGCTTTACAGCCTGGCTGTCATGGTTGTGCATTTCTAAACAAACAGTTTTAGCTTGTAATATAAGCTAGTTATTGTTTCCTTACAGAACAGCTTCGTCAGAATGACAAAGACCTAAGGAAAGCTGGAAGAGACATTGAAAGAGATAGAGCACACTTGGAAAGAGAAGAAAAGAAGTTGGTGAGCTTCTTACTGTACCTACTCAGACTTTTGATTATGGTTATAGTCTAATGTGTATGTATTGCCTGTGCACAAAAGAGATTTCCGCCCAAAAGTAAAGAGGGATGTCATTCATTGCCCCTTATAGTAGCTCTGTAGATTTTCTGAGGAGATAAGACAGGATTATGTGCATCTGTAAGACAGGCCAGAGAAATTTGTGAACCTCAGAGTAGAGTCAACTTTGTACAGATTACACCATCTGAAGTTGAGACATGCAAATAAATTTGTTGCATTTTATATTTGACTTGTGCTCTACTGGGACAAAGAGGCTTAAAGTTTTTTGGTGGTTAGAAGCTAGTGTGTTGAAAACTAGCAAAGGGAAAAGACAAATCCTTTTTATCTTCTGCTCCCTATGAGTGTCTATCTGGCAGTCGCGGTATAGTTAATTTGTTCGTTCACACTTGCATGGTAACACAACCAAAATTTGTGGATACTATCACACATTGTTATTTTCTGGGTAGAATATCTATATCTGTTTTTCTACTGTAGCAAGAAGACATTAAGAAGGCAGCTCGATCTGGTGACAAGGCGCTCTGCACTGCCTTGGCAAAAAATCTCGTTCAGCTTCGAAGACAGAAGGAGAGGTCCCATAATGCCAGCTCAAAGGTTAGTTTTCTTCCATCCGCTGTGTCCCTCCACACAGGTTGGAAAGAAGGTGGTAGCTTCTTGTAATTACCAGTACGAGGTTAGAACACATCATTTGTAATGAGAGTCTTAAGTTGAAACGAAAATTCTTGTGCTTAATGGAAATATGTGTTCACGTTAACCATGTTTTGGTGGAGCCTTTTCTGTTACAGACAATTTAAAGTGATAGGATATGCTCTCTTTAAAATAACTGATTATATTTCTAAAAGGTTTGCTCACGACAGAGCAAAGTTTGCTCTGTCGTTGTGAAATTTGTGCAGTCAAGTACCGCATATGCATCTGTGATGGTCAGTATCCCTGTGGTAAATCTGAACTTGAAACTTATAGTAACCTTGCAATAACAGAGCTTTCGGCGGTATGTTTGTCTGCTAGTGAGAAAGGGTAGGAAGATGGGCAAGTCAGTTGAAATCTGCTTTGATTTACGTTCCGTCTGAGCAACGGTTATGTCTTGGTTTCTTGACCAGTGTCTAGTAGACAGACATGCGGAACCGAAGCTAGTGTTCTGATTCTCATAGATCCAGTCGATAAGCAGCCATGGTAAGAACATGGCTGCAACAGCGAAACTAGGGGAAGCGATGAAAACTGCCGGTCAGTCGGCTGCAATGATGAATGCATTGATGAACCCGGGCGATGTAGCAAAGACCATGAGGGAGTTCGAGATGGCGACGAGCAAGTTAGGAATGAGTGAAGATATAGGTAAGCAACCTTCTGTCACAGTATCACGGATGGAGGCTAGCCGTCCGATGCTTCGCGCCTTTTATTCCGGGTTTTACGAGGTATCCCTTTTGTGATTGGGTATATCTCACAGAGCCACGCCGCCGATACTGAGAAATCAAGCGCCATACGTGTGTTTAAGCTCGGGCCCACGCCATTATAGTTCAGGTGTAGCACCTAAACCACTCAAGACCAGTGATGACAGCCTTCTGCCAGTACGAATCGGGGAGTTGTCCATGGTTATTCAGAATAACACAAGAATATTTCTGTTTTTTTATTACTTTGTTGGAAGGCGTCTACGCTTTATGATTCTGTTTTCAGAAATCTTTCTGGCCACTTTCAGAAGAAGAAAAAAACGTGTGTACCCATACCGCAGAATTTTTGTTTAATGAAAATTTACAAGACGAAAATAGCGAGGAAAAGGCCTGGGCATGCGCAATGCTTGGAAAGATCAAATCTGCACCTTTTAGGAAGCTCATCGAAAAGAGTTGAAAGAATTTGATGTGCATGATGTCCCTCAACCAACACCTTTTTGGAACCTTGATTGATTTCCTCAAAGTTAATATTGTTCCTAAAAGAAGGGATAAACATAAATTACGACAATCGTACAAGATGCGGAAGGTTAATCGAACGATAAGACGTGAAGTCCGAGGGGTATACCTTTGTTTTATTGACGTATGATCCGCAAAGAAAGCTATGGGGAACGGCAGAAAAACTTACACCCATTCGAAAGAGCAAAGAAGACGTTGCTCAAGGAGCGGACAATCTATTCTTACACGCTGGGGCGAAATTCCGCCATTGTCAACAGAAGATGAACGGAGGCGATCGACAGCTAGTATTAAGGGGTATTCAGGAAGATATGAATAAAGTAGGAAGCTCACACTTTAATCATTACACTACCAAACGCTTTTCTTACTGGTACAGTGGAGAATGTAAAAAGATTAGAATGGGTGGATAGGGCGATTGGCTGGAATTTCCGATACAAAAGGGCAAGGCTGGACAGTGGAAGGTATAGGTGCGGTAAAGCTTATTCTTTTGCAGTGAATGACGCTCTTGATGATATTCTGAATGCAAGCGAAGATGAGGATGAACAAGACAAGATCGTGCAGCAAGTCTTGGATGAGATCGGGATTGAAGTCGCTGGAAAGGTAAGTTAAGCCTCATGACATTAGTCACGCATTGCTTCGACCCTAGTAACAGTAAGAATCCCTATCTTTCGCGCACCTTAGCGCTTTTTCGGTTGAGCCGAGTTTGCCAGTCAAGCTGCGCAAACTTCGCCGCCGAAAGCTTCAAGGTCCGATTTTTTATTTAGAAAGATTCGAATCCGACCTTAAAAAAATCAAATCATGTACAGATGTTACAGTTAAAAATCAGAGAGGTGACAAAACAGCACTGATGCCTAAGGCCTAAACGAGACGACTAATTGGACGATGTGAACAATCTTTCTAAGTTTTTGTGTATGCTTTTTGGGATCTCAAAACGTAAGTGGAGGGATGACTTCGCAAAGTTTCTCCGTCTGTTCGTCCGTCCGTATGTTAGCACGATAACTCTCGAAGGAGTTGAGATGTTATGTTCAAACTTGGTACAGGGATTCTTTGGACCAAAGTACAGCTCAGGTCGTAGATGGGTATTGTAGCCCTATATTTGTGGGTAAGCAAATAAAATGGTCCATTTCCGTTTAAGAAGACACGGTGAATCCATATCTGAGACTTATTTTCTCGTCATACAAATAATTCATCGGGAATCCGATCCAGTTGATTCGAGGTTCAGTATTGGGGTAAGGATACATGTGATTCCGTTTTCGAACTTTATTTTCTTGACGGGTCACTAGTTCACCACGAATGCTGCCGAAGCCGGAAAATTAATACAAGTGAAAGTTTATCTGAAGTTGATTAGAGTTCCGACATACGGGTAAGGCGACAAGCTAAACTGTTTTTTTTTTTTAACTTTATCTTATTACCGGACAAGTAGGTCACCTACAATCCGGCCTAAACTTGAAATTCGATAATAAAAAAAAATAAAAAAATCCTGAGGTTGATTAAAGTTCCGATATAGGGGTAAAAACACATGACGAATTCGCATCTGAAGTTTCTTTTCTCACTGGTCAAGCAATTCGTCCGGAATCCGGCAAATACGGGAAATTTGGTTGAGATGAGTTGTTTATTAGAGCTTTGGTTTGGAGGTAAGAACGCACACTGAATTCACATCCGTGCCTATAGTTTTCTTAAAGGACACCTGAACAATGAAACCATACTTGAACGCACCATGAATTTGCATTTACAGACATGGCCACGGAGAGCATTCTTCTCCTGAGCGTGACGTTTTCAAAATACGGGTGTTCGTTTCTGGAGGTTTGCACATGCAGACTCCAAGACAAAAAGCGCAATTCATTCAAATCTTGTACAGCGCTGGCCGGATTGTATTGGAATTTCTTCTAGATATACGTTTGGGCTTAACTGGTTAAAAAACATTCCACAAGAAGGGTTGATTGGAGACATTTATTCATTTCTAAAATTGTTCGGTACTGAAATAAGGACAGATGCAAAATGGCGCAAAAATCATAGCTTGGAAACACTATTTCGTATTTGGATTCAGTTTTCTGCAGGCAATGTTAACGGAAGTCATACAGATAGGGACGATACTTGGTACTCTTCTTTCAGGTGTCCTTTAAAGGATCAGTCTTTTTGCCATATGTGGGGAAAAGGAGAGTTTAAAATACGGGGACAGAAAAAGTCATCAGTAAAACTTGGTAGAAGGTTGTTAAACCAGAAACATACACGATGAGTCGGGAAACACTTTACGCCTTGGACGGACTGTCTGGTTCAGAGCAAAATAACTCTAGAAAATAATGCGCGAACGTTCAAAAAGTGACACACAGAGCGTGTTCCACCCTTCTAACAATAGTAACTATTAGTTACTATTTCTGTTCCAACCTTCTGCAAATAGTAACTATTTGCTTACCATGCTCGGGAGCGTAGTAAGCGTAGTATCTATGCATCTCTGTAACGATATTGGTCGGATTCTCCCGTGGCATGATTTATTGCTGTAAAATAGAAAAATCGTCCCAGCCTTGACGGCAAAATGCCAGAATTCGTGACGTTATAATTACGGTAAGTAGGGTGGAACACGCTCTCAGTGACACTTGCTCCGCTTGCGGACACGAACGTCGCTACTGAAACTCGACCAGTCGTTAACGAGCGCTGGCTCTGATCCAGGGCAAAATAACTTTATTCCGCCACTCATACGGACAGTTTGCTGAAGTTTCTCTCGTGACGCGAGCTGGGCGGCGCTGCGACGGAAGGCTATTTTTGATGCATCGGAAGGATAGGTCTTCTCATTACTCTCTAGAGTTATTTTGCTCTGGTCTGGTTAGAATAGTCGGCGGAAGTTTACGAATCAACCTAATTATCAGATATACTTTTCGGTAACAAGTATTACCTAATGGATCTCGATAAGGGGTCTGCAAGTTTTCGGGTTCTGGAAATCTGTCAGACGCGACAGTCTGTATCAGGAAGTTTAAAAATATTACTTTTCGGATCCCATGGACACATTTGGTCTTGTTGTAGTATGGGTTTCCTCTCGAGAACCAGGCGGATATGTGGCTGTTAAGCAAAATACCTTCACAGTGTGTAAAAATGGGAAGTTAAAAGAAATAGAAGCGGATTTGTAAGATTCAGGGTTTAGAGTCCGGGTTCGAATCCAAATCCAGCCTGACAAGCAGAAGATTTGAATCCGGCCTAAAGGACGAATCGTTAGTTTGAATCCGGATTCGCCCATCTCTGCTCACCCTTCGTCTAGACATTTGGATCCATATTGATCGTTATACGTGCATTTGTTAAGTTGGTCTCAATTTTTTTTTTAGATGGCGAAAGTTCCTGGAGCGGCGTCCCACGATCTTGCAAAAGAGAGGGCCCTGCCTTCTTCTGACGAGCTTGAAGCACAGCTAGCGCGACTGCGCTCCTCATAAACGATGGTGCGTCAGAGTACAATTTCGTTTACATTGTGGCCTTGTTAAAAGATGGAGTACGGTAGAGGTTATGCTTGTTTGGACGCTTCTGGGGGAATAATAAATTACAGTAAAGGTATGCAAATTTGAACGTCGCCCAACAGCGAACGATCGCCGTAGAACAACTAAAACCCATACCAGGGAACTTTTACGGCAAAATACTTGCGAAAAACATCCTGTTCAGTCGTGTTTTTAGCAATTTTTGAAAATTTCTGTCATATGTCTGTTAACTGCCACCTGGCGTTTCTTTCACAGTTTGAATCTTTTGCTAAGTGAAACGTACCTGGTTTAAATCAGTAGACTGCTCAAATAGAAATAAAACAAATTCAATATAAATCTAGTTTTCTCAGTTTCAGACTCAAAATTTGTGCCAGGACAACCCTGAAATAGTTAGCTATTAGCTGATATCAAGTTTGTTTGTTGTTTGTTATACTGTTTTAAGCAAGTAACAAAACCAGGCTAGTGAAACAGTCAGAGAAGTGTCTAAGTATGTACACCTGTACTGTAAAAATCAAATTTCAGTCAAGAGCAGTGTGTCCTAGCTTTCTTTTTTGGGGCTTAAAGAAGTTGAAATTAAGATTGTTCTTTATTTTTTCGTGCATTTTTATTCCACTGGTTGGATACTATGTTAATAATTCTTACTTTTTCATTGATCACAATTATTGCAATCGTTCAAAGTCAGAAGCTGTCCAAATTATTATAACCTCCACTGTATTGCTGCGCATATTCGGGCAGTATCCGGGTAAAGAAATCTTTCATTTGAACAAGGCCCTTGATTTTTAATATTATTTTTTTCATGATCGTCAGTGCAGTCATTCCCTTCTTTACACTATACTCCTGTGGCGCTGAGATCGTTCCGATCGAAGTTGGCTGAGCGTCCATGCCAAAGCAGTCAACTAGCGGGAGTTGAAGAAACATGTAGCAGAGACCACAGGGAAATTGTTGCGTAGTGACGTGACCCCCAGTCGCAAGCGATGATGTGAAACCATGGGCCTTTTTGGGATGAATAGTTTAACTTTCATATAAGAATATTTTTACGCCGCACTTTTTACGCCGCACTTTTTACGCTGCGGAAGGTGAACATGTGCGAGTTATCTTACCTTTTTGTTCTTGTACCTTTTTAGCGCTGTCGGAGCCCGTGATATGAAACGTGTTCTTAGTATTAATCGTTTTGTTTTTCCTATTGAATAGAAATAAATAGTAGTACGATAGCATTTTAATTTGAGATTGCCAGTTTGACCTACCAATTTCAGTCAATAGTACCTAGATCCGACACGATGCTACGTGTTTACATTACATATTTGGGACATGAACTGCTTTTTTTTTTGTAATCATCGTGCTGTTTCTTTGGTTGGATAGAAATAAATAGTCGCACAACCACCAGTTTTGTTTGAAGACTGGCATTATAGACCTACTCATTTTAGTTAAACTACCCTCATCGGACACACTAGGTGTTTACGTTGTACAGTTTCGGACATGGAACTCCTGAAAAAAATGAGTAAAAATTTTGTAATCATAGTCGCACAACCACCAGTTTTGTTTGAAGACTGGCATTATAGACCTTCTCGTTTTAGTCAAACTACCCTCATCGGACACACCAGGTGTTTACGTTGTACACTTTCGGACATGGAACTTCTGGACAAATGAGTAAAAATCCTGGAGAAAGTAATATGAAATTATTCGCATTGATTTCCGGTTGGATAGTAATAAATAGTAGCTTAGTCCTACCCCTTTTAGTCACACTGCCTAGACCTGTTACGACGACTGTCTTTTTGTGATGAAGACTCGTGCATCAGCCGACTATTCTGAGTAAGCAGGACAAAGGATGGTAAATGCCTACACAGCCCACTTCTAGCGAATATGATAGATATCATTGGCAAGGCACAGGGCTTGTTTCCAGAATTTTATAAATTTTGGGAATGTCGGATTTAGGGCGTTTTTCCGTACTCCCACAAACAGTGTGTCGGTCGATTGTGGCTCGAAAAGGGTGTTTCCGCGGCCTTTTCTGCGGCCCACAAGTGTGTTTCCGCGACCTGCAAGATTTGTGTGGCTTGAATTCGACAAACGACTGCCGAGGTGATTGTCGATTTTGTGGCTCGATTCTAGCGGGAAATTCAGATTTAGCAGCAAAATAATGTCAAAACAGTAAAAAACTTTCTGAAGCATGAAGACAAAAAAATGAGGATCCTTTTAGCACGGAATAGTAAGGAAAAAGCCTGGGTTCTATTTATTGAGATTTTATATGAATTTTCTTTTATTTTAAGACATGTGAAATTACCGTCCAAAAATTAGACAGAAATGGTGTTTCTGCGAGTTTCAGCTTGTGGCTCCACTGTGTGGCACAAAATCCTGTTTCCGCGACAAACACTGAGAAGTGCGTGGCCCACAATTGTGTCGCGGAAAAACGCCTTTAGGCTGTCTGACTTAAAATATAAAAATTGGTAGACCGTCGGTAACTGCTGAAGTAGACGTCAGCACGATCATACGATTGCGGGAAGCTAGCGACGTAATCGAATCCTGAAGGATATAAAAAGTTTATACAATACGAAAATCTACAGAAAAAATCAAGAGCGACGACGAATTACCAAATAAATAACAGACCCGAGTATTAAAACAGCCCCAAGTCCGATGAAAGCCCAAGGTGCTAAATCCAGCATGTCCTTCGTTTTATACACTTTGATCTTCAGTTTATCGGCAGTAGTGGCGTCGAAGTCGGCACCCTGTAAAAATTGAACTTAAAGTGAAGAACATATTGGCACATTTTTAGCAATATTTGGAAAGAGATTGGAGAGAGTGTAGTTCTAGCGACGTCCACTTCATGTCATTTCCCCAGTTTCACGAATTCTGTAACTCGAATGAAAAATACGATGTCTACGTGCTACTTGATTATGATTGCTCTACACTGCTGAATAAATCGGATTTGGACTGAATTGATGCAGTGCAAGCATTTTCATCTGGTATTCAGTGATTATTTTTATGTAGTGTGATCTGTTGACTACACTGTCAGAAGTTTTATAACAGATAACGCAAGGATGTGCGGTTTCGACGGACAACACTAGGGATTTGATCTGTTTTGATTTTGAAAACATTATGCATTAACAAGCATTGCCAGGAAAAGCGGAAAAACCGCAGAAAACCGCTGACTTTTTCGGTATTCATGACGACAAACAAAAAAGTGGTTTACCTCTTCAGGATACGCATTAGGCTCGGGATCACTGTTTCCGAGTAACTTCTTGGTCTGGAAACAGGTTATGCTAATTTTGCCGCTTTTTGTCATTCAAGGCAAGGAAGCCTTTTAAAATTCGCTGTAAGCAGAGACGAGTTTTAAAGTAGTCAGTTATCTCAGGAATTCTTAGCAGAAACACAACCTAGTACCTAAAGGTATCCTTCAAGGCTTAAAAGTGTGTCAGTATTGAAAATTCTAGAAGTTCTATAAAGTATATCTGTAGTCCTTCGAAAATTCTAATCTTGTAAAGCCCACAAGACTTGTCGGCTTTACAAGAGGCAACTTAGTGTACCAGTAGAGAAATTCTAGTAGAATGGCATTTATTACCATAATTGTTCAAGGAGTCTGGCGAAGACCGGTTATCTACAAGACTCAATTTTCTGGATCAAATATCATAACCTGTCTCCTGACCAATAAGCTTTGCCATGGTATTCCTGATGAAAATTTTTCGAGAATTAGTCGTATGGAGTTGTACGAAAAAGTAGCATGCATTAGTAACTGTTGCCACTGCATGCTACTTGCTAGCAAACTGGATGCCACTACAGCATGATTGGATACTATCCGATAGTACTACTTAACCCAGTCGGAGGCATGTTACATCAAAGTATTCCATACCATATCAATACATGCAACTTTTTCGTATACAACTACGGAGTCAGAGAATTTTTCATCGGGTTGACAGTAATGATAACAGTATAATGCGAAAAAATAGGACATTGGTAATTGGTCATTTTGTAAGACCATCTGCCAATATATTTTGAGTATCGCCAGCTACTCAGCTTGAAGTCACGTCCGTGTCAACAGGCACGCTACTGAAGCTCAATCTGTCGTGCACCACTCTGGTTACTTCTTACCCCCTTAAACATAAAACAAAAAAGGTACAACCTCCCCTGTTTCAACGATGTGTGCATGCCGCATCTTAGCTTATTTAGAAATTTCCAAGCCCCGCAAGGTGTCTCGTTTTTAATGCCGCAAGCGTTATTGGCGGAGGTAAGACAATAGCCCGTTTGCGGAGCATGGAAAGCACACGTCTTGGTGCTACTCCCTAGTGTTACTCTGAATGAATCAGGGTCCTTGAATCGCGTCTTACCTGTTCAACCCACATGAGGGGGAAAATTAAATCCTTCTCGATGTTGTGAAATGAAGGCAAGGGGTAGCTCTTCCGGACATCCATGTTCACCTGTATGCGCTTTCTTGCACTAAGCGGAATGGAGACGACCGGGTCTAAGTCCAAGTATGTTTCATGAAGCTCCTAAAATAAAATAAAAAATCAATCAATGAACGATATATTTACATCGTGACATTCAAATTACATGGAAACAGGACTATTATTTTATAAATATATTAAGATTAGCTTCAGACATCGAGGTTGATATCGAAAAATAACCTACGAGACGGCCATTGAAAATAACGTGTCCAAGCCGAAGGCGAGGCAGGTTATGAAAAACATCATCCGAGCGCAGCGAGGTTGATATTTTTAAAGGGCCGTAGATGTTGTTATACCGATATGGACCGAGATGGAGGTATGTTAACTATTATAACTTTTTCGAAAAGAATATTTTTATTGGTAAGTCTTATTCTTCTTTTGTTGTACTTTTTTCGCTATTGGGGTATGGAATTTTGTTTTACTAAAGTAGCAACCCAAGCCTACTGTAGGCCTACTAAAATGAATAGTGTTGAGACCCAAGCATTTCATTTTCTACCAATATGGTCTTTTCCTTTTGTTGGCGATTCAGATGCCATCTGCGGTCATGAAAACCTACCATAGATCTACTAAAATGACTATTCTAGGGGTCGTGGAAGTAACAAGTAAACAATAACAAACCCCCACGTGTGTTGGCTTTTGAGAAACAAGATAATTCAAGAACAAAGACAGTGATCAACGCTGAATAACAAGCCTTTGGAAAGCAAGGGATAGTAGGATGTTGTTTTAGTTGACAAGATATATTTTCAGTGGAAATCTGATTGTGTCATTGTGTCACCTAGGGCATGGCTGGTTGTCTATGAGAATAAGATGTTCTGTCATTTTTTCAATGCTGAATAACTAGCTTTTGGAAAGCACTGGATAGCATATAGGATGTTTTTTCAGTTGACAAGCTTTATTTTGAGTATAATCTGACGGTACAAGGTGCAACCCAGGGCACGGACTGGTTGTCTAAGAGAGTAAAATGTTCTGTAATTTTTCAAAATTTATTTTATTTCTATTTGTTATATAATTTTGTAAGTACTTTTTTGTGTTTTTTAATGAAAGTATTTTTTTAATTTGATTTTGGAGGTCAGCTTCTACTTTCCAGTATTTCAGGAAAAGTGCTCGATGAACATCTGCGGTGGCTGTTACGGTTTCGTATCAGTCTCTTTGGAGGATGATACGAGGTTGTTACAATCTCAACCCAATTGTCATAAAATAACTTCCTGTGGGATATAGGAAGATATGCGTTGCATACCTGTTCGAGAAAAGTTATGCACAATTATTCATTCATTCGGTGGCTTAGGACAATAGCACACTCGACGGAAAACGGGGTACAAATGGCCGGAACGGGCATTATTAATTAGACTTCTATCCTTGTAACAAAACTAACTGCCGCTTTCCGTCTTATCAAATCAGAACATTCAGTATCATTTTCTAAAAACATTTGGCTAGCAGAATAACGTCGACTGTATGAAAGTAGATGTCGGAATGCTTAGTCAACGACGAACGAGAGACCAAGCACGCGAGCCAAATATAATAATAACTGACGGGGTACAATCTAGATCGCTAGATTATAAAGATGCAACCGAACAATTAAATGAACAAACAAATAAAATACACACCGGGTAAAGTTGCTTCTGTTTAAAAAAAAAAAAGGGGGGGGGGGGAAGAGATTGTGGCATGGGAGAATTACCTCTTTTTGGGATCCCAAAACGTAAGTGGAGGGATACCTATGACATCGTAAAGTTGTCCGTCTGTCCGTATGTTAGCACGATAACTCTCGAAGGGGTTGAGATATTTTGATCAAACTTGGCATGAGGACTCTTTAGGTCAGAGTACAGGTAAAGTTCGAAGATGGGCTATTTAGCTCTAATATTTAGGGGTGGGGGAGGGGTTTAAAATTAAGGGGAACAAAAAATATTTATTTAAAGCTAATGAAATAGTCGAATTAGGGGTAAGGAGACATGCTGAATTCGAATATGAAATTTATTTTCTCGCCGGACAAAGTAATATGAAGTTTATTGGAGGTTCGATTTAGGCGCAAGGAAACGTGCTGAGTCCGAATAGGAAAATTATTTTTTCGCCGGACAATTAGTTCGGCCGGAATCCGGCCAAAACCGGAGAATTTGTTTAAAGTAAAAGTTTTATTTAAATTTGATAAGATGTTCGATTTACTTGTAAGTAGACATGCTGAATTCGCATATGACAACCATTTTCTCACCGGACGTATAGATCCGTCGGAATCCGGCTGAAACCGGAAAATTTTTTAATAGCAAAAGTTTAATTGGAAGTTGATTAGAGGTTGGATATAGGGGTAAGGAGACATGCTGAATTCGTTTTTGAGCTTTATTTTTTCGCCGGACAAGTAGATCCGGAATTCCGCCAAAACCGGAAAATTGGCAGAAGTAAGGCAGGAAGTTTCGATCTGCTTCGTCAAAATAGATATGACTTAAAGGGGTAAACACACATGCTGAATCCATATCTGAACTTGGTTTTCTCATGTGATTAGCTATTTTGCCTTAATCTTTTTCTAAATTTTAATAGTAAAAGTGTTCAAGGAGTCTGGCGAATCTGGCGAAGACAAGACCCAATTGTCTGGATCAAATTTGAACTTTTGGATCCCATCGAAACCTTTGGTCTTGTTTTTGATGAAACAAGTTTCTCACAAAGCGTCGCCATCGGGTCTTAGTCTTCAAATTTAGCTGTAGTTCTCTATTACTAAAACTTTGATGAAACAAGTTTATTACAAAGCGTCGCCATCGGGTCTTAGTCTTCCAACTTAGCCACTGTAGTTCTCTATTACTAAAACTTACAGGGAACCCAAGGAGAAATTAAAAAAGCTAAGAATAAACAACTTCTAAAGATTTAAGCTCTTACTGTGGAAAAATTACGAATATCTGTGAACTGAAAAGGAGCATATCAAAACAATCGACCAAAACTCGGATTGTGCGAGCTTATACCCCACATGCACAATTCTGCAAGACCTTACCTTTTTCGGCTTAAGCCCTTCGAAATTCGTGTAGTACTCTTCGAAATTCGTCAGATAGAAATGAGGCGTTGACATAATCACCGGCGATCCTGGTTGGCACCTATTTCTCGGCATAACTGCCGCTCCAATGCTGCACTCATCAATATCGTACTGTTCGGGGCACAGACAATGAAATTCCGGGGTCGTCTTGGGATCTGCAACAGCTTCGTAAGATAGGGAGTAGCGGTGGGTCTTTATCTCATGATGTGTGACGTCTGTTTCGTATTTCAAGAAGAGAGACCTAGAAGCAAGAGTATTCGTCAATTAAGGCGCAGATAATGGTTTTAAGATGTTGAACGTGGGGGAAGTTTCCAAATCCCTGTTCTTACACCATTATTGCGAGGATGGACGAGTGGAGGCGAGGTTTAGTGAAGTTAAGGCTCCTGGGGTGTGGGCTGAAGACATTTCACACGTTGGTGCCCACTAGACCCAGGACCAGTCAGGAAACCGGACAAAAGAGACAAGGGAAAGTCTCAAGGAATTCTATAGCTCAGCCGCAGTCAATCCAGAAATCCCTGATCAAACTGGTTCACACATCCTAGCGAAGCTGGAATTCACATATCCAGTCAAGCCCGAGGCCTACTAGTTAATAGTTAATTTACTCATATTACGTGAACAAGAGTTTGACACATAATATATAACACTAATGGGTCCCTAACTAAATATATAAGCAACTCTTACCATAAATTATAATATAGAGAGGTCCTGCTTGGACCAAGAAAGAAAGAAAACTCTTTTGGCTACGACTCATTCCGTAGCCAAAATACTTAGAATGAAATGGATCAAAGCCTGACCTCGGATTAGCGAGCAGCTAACTGGAGCTAGTGGGCAAAGACCGAGTGACCTATTGTCACGATGCCGGGAAATTAATGATGGTGATGATAACCGAAGAGATATACAGAAAAGTAGGCGATAGAGGGAGGGAATAACTAGGAGGACTATTGCAGAGCAAAGTGGTATGGGATGTCGCCATAACAATTGACTACTGAGATGTGTTCCGCTTTGAGTGACTTTTGACTTCTCAGTGAACACAGAAAAAAACTAAGAATGCCGCAAAGCTGCGATGTCGAATGACCAGCAGTACATCGCAGTCAGCAAAAATAGGGTATCAGATGTGACATGGCTTGACTGTGATTCGGGGCAAGAGGAGAACGCGGAGATCGAAAAATAGCAGAAAAACGACTGTTGACTGTTACATTCATGCATTCTTTAAGGAAAAACTAGAGGCACACTTGCCTCTAGTTCTTAGGCGAGTTTATTTCTAAGTAAACAGCGCCGTCATCAGCCCATCTAGCCTCCCAGCTTCCTTTCACCGTGTGTCTCTTGCGCTACCTAAACATTGCTCATATGAGCCTATATGAGAATGGTATGCCGATGACGATGAATTGCGCGCACCAATCACAGACAACGTACAGCCAAGATCGCTAATATTTAGGCTAAATGTATTGGCGAGCCATCGCGAGTCACATTCTAGGCCAGTAAATCAGGTTATTCAACGCTGTAGTATTTCTAGTGCCTAATTGATTAGATACTTGAAATCGCAATATTTCTGTATTATGATAAATACGTATAAATGAAATAGATATTGTAAACTTCATTAACAACGATAAATCACAGAGGGCACGCAGAACTATTTGTTTATTTGTCCGGTTCGGGAGGATCTGCTCGATTTTGTTTTGCCATTTTGTTGTTGGCAGACGATTCGCCCGTCTGATAGTTCTGTGGTTATTCATTTTACTGTATCGGAAAGTTATCATTTAATTTTAGTTCATTTCTGAGTTGGGACTGGGGAGTATTATAAGGTTTCTTATCCATTAAAGAAAGTAATAATTTACCATTCTTTGCTTTGCTCTTTACCGGTTGTATTTGATTATCTGTGACTGTTACCCTGGAATTCCAGAAGAGGCGGCGTAGAAACTCATGTTCGTCTGGAATTTAGACTAACTGCCCGGAATTCCAGACGCTTACCAGATATAAGTTCGGACCTGTCTAGAATTTCAACTAAGTGTCTGGAATTCTAGAAGACTACCCTGGAATTCCAGGAAAGGAATATCATTACCTGGACTTCCAGAGAAAACTTGGCCGGTAATCGAGACAGGTGTTTTAATTCCGTGCTGCAGCCCGTAAATCCGGGCAAAATGCATGGATCTCCAGGCAAAACACCCCGAATTTCCTACGTGTATGCGTGTAAATTTTGCAAAAAGTAAAGAACCCGAACCTAAACCTGAAGTTTGTGGAACCCCGTTTCCACAAGGGCAGCAAGTCAAGGTTAGAAACCGAGTTGTTGGTACCATGGCGGAAATACTGTATTGAATAACAAATTCAAGTACATGGCAGATTTGAACTCTTCTAGACATGATTGTTCCAGATTTCTTCGCCAATGTAGAAATACTTGATTAAACAATAAATTCAAGCACATGCAGATTTGAACTCTCCTAGATACGACTGTTCCAGGCTATATTTGACGTCGAATATGATTCGCAGTCAGCTTAGGCTGAAGGAATATCTCTTCCAGGTTTCTTCGTCATGGGTAGAGGCGAAAACCTTTTATAGTGTCAGATACTGATGTAGTGCACTTCCATAGTGGGATAGTTGAGCCAAGGTCCCTACCCTATATTTTCCTCCAGGACTTCATCTTTAAAATTATTCAGCCATGTGGCTCTACCACGAAAATAGCTCGATCGCATCATCGCAAGATCAATAAATCTTCAATGGACCACTCTTGCTTCCTACTGTTTTCACACGGGACCCGAGTGACGGCGTTAGGGGTCGACACTGTAAAAAGTTTCTCTGAATAAGGATGCAGTATTTGCTACTGGGATTAATCTTATCTCTAATGGGATAAAATTAATCCAAATTAGGGATAATCTTATCTCAGTAAAGACAAGATTAATCCCAGTAACAAATACTGCAAGATTTTTTTTTTACAGTGTACTAACCTCCAAACCATCCCGCTTTACAAAATCCATTGTGAAAAACTGTGTCTGAAATTTTCGCTTTTCAGTGCTAGCCGAGATGTTCCTGCGGTTGCCAGACTAATCTTTTGCTTTGTCTTGAGACGGAGTCAAAGAAGCGGGGCCAAGCCTGATTTCCCCGCTTTCGGTATTTTTCCGCAAAGCCCGACCAGAGTCCGCAAGCGTTAACAACTGAATCCCTAATTCCACGGAGCAAGTATGAGTATTCTTGAATACCAATATTTCCGGACCATCAGTGCTTTAACGGCGCTACACTGAACTTACCTGCATAGATCTGCGATAAAGACATACAGTCGAACGTCTTTGTCGGGCTTGATGGTCAGTGGTCCAAACAGCGCTCCGTCAGTCCCCTTGATGTGATTACAGGAATTGGTGTTATCTGGGTCTGGCCAATAGTCAAGCTCCCTCTCGCCATTGTAGGAGACGATCTGGCCAATGTCGTCGGTTCCCTTTGCACCGCTAAAGATCTCGTAGACTCCTTCATAACTTTCGTTTTTCTGAAAGATTCATTAATATTTTTTTGCAAATACCGTGGTATCTGATACCACGGTCTTAAGTCGTTTTCGCAGTTACGTTTTCGCAGTTAAAAAATATTTTTTGCAGTTACCGTGGTATCTGATACCACGGTTAAAAAGTATTTTTTGCAGTTACCGTGATAACTGATATTCAGATACCACGGTCGGGAGTATCGGGAAAAATTCATCTCACTTTCATCATTACCAGCACAGGAGCCTGTGTTTCCGTCAAATCGGTGGGAAAGAAGTTTTGCACTTGTGATGTGAGTGGATGTTAGTATTTCTTTTTGGGGTGACTTCTAAAAGTACAAACTTGGCTATTTCCCTTTTTGCAAAGCATCGTAGTATCAGATAGAAAGGTAACTGCGAAAACGACAAAATATAATCCAGCTACCGTGGTAACAGATACCATCATATCTGCAAGAAAGCAACTTATGTAAATGCTAGCCAAAGGGCTTGGCTGCCCCATTCTAAATGATTGATAGCATGATGGCCTCATCTAGTGTCACGAAGGTTAAATATCTGTCTCCTCGGGCGTCTTCGAATCGGGAGAACTGATTCGTTCATTTGTCATCAGGGGAGGAATCTCCAGCAAACAAGTGAACGGATAGGCGGTGGGGAGACATGAGAACTATTAGTCGAGACAAGTTTATAATGACCAAAAGACGCGATCAGTGATGAAAGAGCGTAAGTTTTCACACAAACTTCTAAGGTCAAAGAGAAAACATAACCTAGGAGAACGTTTCACTCTCACCATCGATACATTTTTCCCTAGTTTCGCACCATCTCAGAAGCACTTCGTGTTTCGGGGACATCATCCATCGTATCAGCCCTGAAATTTTATGCAAAGACTAAAGAGGGATGGGGGGAGGAACCATATTTTAACACAGGGTAGGAAGAGTTTGTTTAATGGGGAAGGCACTTGCACTCGGGTAAAGAAGGAAATGTCTACGGGAAAATAGGGTATGCGAAGGCCCTTGCTTCTGCTCTATGTGTGGTGTAATTGATCAACATCTTTCACATTTTCTGTGCGAATGGAGAAATGTGGTGAATAACAGAATATGGCCAAGTGCCATTTAGCGATCGCAATTTCTGTCCGTCCGTCTGTCTGTCGGTCCGGGTTCTGCTAGTTCGGGCACGTCCATATAAGCTTGGACGGCGAAACTTGGCAGGCACATTAGGGACCCGATAAGAATAGGTTGGAATTAGTCACTTCCCCGATCCGAGCATCGTGGGGAGAGGGGTGATCCGTTATTTTGTGGTATTCTTAACCCTTGAACGAGTAGTCGGATCTTACTGAAACTTGAAATTTGGAAAGACCTCGTGTCTCAGGAGGTCCGGAATTCTGATGATCCCGCGAGTTCGGTTCTTTCTGGTGTAGGGGAGAGCGGGGTACCATGAACAACATTTGGGTTTTGATTTTCTTCCAGACAGATTATTTATCGGCCCATCTCCGAGTTGTTTTCGTTGAAATGTAAGTCATTCGAGTATAGGACACCGATGGTTCTAGAAAACTTGGTCAGCTGGTTCATCCTACCCCACCCCCGGGGTACCATGAACCACCCTTGGGGCAGGATGAACCAGTGTGATTGATCTTCTTTTACTGTGTAATTCTCGGGTATAATATGAAGATAAGCCTAGTACAAAGTAGAAAGTATATAAAATACCAACTATATATTATCCAAGTGTAAACCTCCCAAGCTTAATTCCAAAAACAAACCTCCCTGCTTGGCGGGATGTGCCACCAACAGGAACTGGCTTTGGGAGGCGGAACACCAATTGGAACTTCAAAATGCTATTACTTGCACAGAAAGCGCTCTTGCCCTTTTCTGAAGATCCCGTTTCCATAATTTCACAGAACAAATAATTTCACAGTTCTGTGAAATTATTTGTACAGTTACAAAACGAAGGATTATATAAGTGCTGGGTGAAAGCTTTTGCGCTTTCGCAGGGAATTGATAAATTATAAATAGACACAGAATGAATTGTAAAATAATCAAAGATTTGTACATATACACTTTTAACACGCACATTTTAATTCGTTATTTGATTTGAATTTGTTTGTCGTTCAGTGCGCATCATTCTTCTGGTTTAGTTACATATCGTTGTATGTTTTGATGGTTCCGCATCGTTTTTCTGTTAGTATTGTGTTGGATTTTATTATTTAGTTTTTTGTTGTTGTTTTTTTCGCTGAGGACGGTTTGCCGGAAGTGCAACCGAAATATCCAAATTTATATTTATCCCTCGCACATCATCCTAGAGGGATAATTAGCTGATCAAGAAAAAAAAAACGAAAATGACGGTTTTCTATTTCTTTCGTAATGAATGGTCAGCTTGGCTTCAAACCTTATATTCTTGAGTTTGAAATAAAAATATTTGAAATGAAATTTATAATCTTTCCAAATTACACAGTTATCCCGGAATCTGTAATTGATAGTTTATACCATTTTCAGGGAACCGAGTTTCAATTTAGTCTTCCCTGTCTTTTAATCAAGTCATCACTCTCACTCATTGTGTTTTATCCACGTCCAGGGGGCATTAAGGCTAAAAGACCGGTAAGTACAACGCAGCTTAAATTCACACATCTTCGGCCATAGCTAATCATAGCCTAGTAAAAAACAAAATTAGAATGTCTCATGCTCCAGTAGCATACATCAGTATACTCGTTGTGTAGTACCAATAAAAATCAAATACGGTCCTTCCCCATGTAAAATACCCCCCCCCCCTCGATTGGAACCACTGCCTGCAGTTGCAGTTCTAGAGATGTCTCGAGTTTGGGTGTAAAATAGTTTTCTTCGGGAAGCTGCTGTGTTACAATTTTGTTTCTGGGAAAAGTTAAACATCCCGGGAGGTCAACCAGTTTTGTAAATTATTACCAGGAACCAAATATTTCTTCAGCCCAAGATGACTGCAAATTATGTTTGACAGTGCAAAAAGGATACATCAGCTGCATTGTATTAGAGCTATATTAGATATTCTTTGAGCCCAAGTTGACTTTGAAACATTTATTCAAACAATGTTTACAACGGGTACGTACGTCGGCTACGATTCTTTATTGCGATATTTCGGCCCTTCTTGGCAAGGATCCTCGTCAGGCTGTCAATCCTCTTGTTCAACTTCGGGGAAGGAAAACAAACCTGTGAAACCCCTACCGACTATAAATATCTTATTAAACTAAATTATCTTCAAATACCACTATAATGAAAAAACTAGTCCTGAGATTTTATTTTTGACACAGCTGCTGGTTTTACTGCACGATTGGGGCGACGGCAAGAAATATTTTTTTCTGCATTTTGATCGACTTCGGTTTTGTTGTTAATAAAGGACTGAGGCTTAAATTTTCTTCCCTTAATAACCCCGTTCCACGTTTCCGGTAGGGAGTACTCGCCTGTATCTCGGTTAATGCCTGCTCGGTTTTTGGGATCCCAAAACGTAAGTGGAGGCATACCTATGACTTCTCAACAGGACGTCTCGAATGTGGCAAAGTTCGCAGTAATTATTCAAAGTAATAGATACAGGCGAGTACTCCATAATAGGAACGTGAACGAGGTTATTAATAAAATAACATAAAATAACCCTTTCCTGTCATCGCCCCAATCGTGCAGCAAAAACAGCGTCCGTGTTGTCAAAATTAAATCTCAGGACTAGTTTTTTTTATGGTATTTGAAGATAATTTACTTTAATAAGATTTTTATAGTCGGTAGAAGCTCCAGTTATTTATTACAGGTTTGTTTTCCTTCCCCGAAGTTGACCCAGAGGATTGACAGCCTGACGAGGACCCTTGCCAAGAAGGGACGAAATATCGCTGATGAAGAATCGTAGCTGACGTATCCGTTGTAAGCATTGTTTGAATAAATAGAGCTATATTTCGGCCCTTCTTGGCGAGGGTCTTCTTCAGGCCACAGCTTAATGCTTCATGCCCATGTTACAGCTGTTACAGGATGTACGGCAACCCCCCTCCCCGCACTGCAACCGTCCTGCCCAGTGAATCGTCCTTTTCGGTCTGTTTGTATTTGCTCGAAAGCAATGCGTGTGTTGAAGACGCTCGAGAAAATAACATATATCTATTACCAGTACCGTTTTTTATTTCTCCTGTAATTGTTTGACTAGTACCAACCTTGCTTAGAACTGAGACGGGGAACTTAATTGGCTTAAAACAAACACGCAACTCGTTTTGTAATAGGTAGTGTTGGAAAAACAGAAAACAGCTGTTTTTTTCAACAAAACAGCTGTTTTTAAAGAAAAACTGAACAGAAACAGAAAAGGTAACCTATTTTCTACAACACCTGTTTCTGTTCTGTTCTCAAAATGCCC
Organism: Branchinecta lynchi; assembly: GCA_023053575.1. Classification (NCBI taxonomy): domain Eukaryota; kingdom Metazoa; phylum Arthropoda; class Branchiopoda; order Anostraca; family Branchinectidae; genus Branchinecta; species Branchinecta lynchi. Next base: position 11,104,443 of record JAKZAP010000011.1, on the reverse strand, counting down.
TGTTTTCTGCTCTTCTGTTTAAAAAAAAAAGAGAACAGTGCCCATGCTTAGTCGGAACATCAAAGAAAAAACCGTGTCGCATACGAAGCTGCAGTGTGAACCAAGGGTTATACGCATCGGTGGTCTTAGTATTTCAGAGCCATGAATTTAGATCGGTGGTATTACTATTTCAGAGCCATGAATTTACATCGGTGGTAGTAGTATTTAAGAGCCATGAATTTACATCGGTGGTAGTATTATTTCAGAGCCATGAATTTACGCCAGATGGTGTTGCAACTATTTACGTGTCGCCATTCCACGACCTACTTACCCCAAACGACTGTTTGGCCTGGAGCCCGGGGAACCTCGTCGAGGGGACCTTGTCCTTTCCTGCGAACTCCTGTGTCGCCTTAAGAGCAGCGCTCTCGTACCCTTCCGCCATGAGTTCCTTGACAGTTTTAGTGATGAAGAGGCCATCGTCGAAGTCTAGGATGTTTTCTTCAATCGAGCTCCACACCCAAAAGCTCAATGTCTTTTTCTGGATAGCCATCTTCGAACCAACACCCTGAAAACAACTTGAGTTTAAATTAGGTCTGAAGAACTACCTTTTTATTCTACAACGTCTTTATCTGCATGGTCATATTCATCATTTATGCAAAACTTGACGAACCTCATGCCCGTTTATCTGAGCGATTTCTTAAAACATATTTTTCAACGACAGTTTCATGCCAAACCTTGAATATCATTCACAACGTCTTGTTTGGTTTGTATTGTAATGTCGAAGTACCAACGTTATAATTGCTATACATTTATATGGATCTGAACTGAATCGGAATTCAGTTATCAATACAGCGAAATAAAAAATGCGACTGCAGAATTGTGTTGCGAGAGCAACACTTTGGTTTTGTCCTCGTTTTTTTTTTTTTTTTTTTTTTCCTATGACTCCGATTTCATTTTATTCCTGGTAACTGAGAAGGGTCTAACCAGTGCGGTTTTTACGGAAAGTGTGGACCTTAGGCCGGATTGATGAATATGACATTACATTTTGGAAAGCTCCGTAGAAGTCTTGCCTGGGGCCAATAAGGATGGTTTTTGCTTGTCCTCGAGCCAGAGCCTACGGTTTGCGAAGTGAAGCGGAGTTGTATAGCCTATGTCAGAGAGGACTATCTGAAGTTGTGTAGCGAACCTTTCGTTTCATCAAAAGATGTTTCTGCTTTCGAGTGGAAAGCTCCGTTCTAGCACCCAAGCAGGCAGGCACCAGTTTCAAATTGAAGATGGACTAAAATCTATAAGTGCTAAATATATGCGGCAGTTAGCCGGCCCCACAGCCAACATATCTTCTTTGAGTGATAAATAGAAAAATCTACAGAGACAAAAAAGTGGCTTTTTCCCACGGGTCCGAAAGTGCTGCCATCTATTGTTTCTGTCCATGTCTGCGACGATTTCAGCTGAGTTTATAATTTTTTTTTTTTGCACTTTGGTTTGTGGTAGAGTAACGGTATCAGATGTGCCTCTTAAACTTTAAAAGTTCTCTCATTGCTAAAGAAACTAGAGCTTATCCTTTGCTCCTTTCTAAGTCGTGACGTTAGAAAGTTGGCCTACGGCAAAAAAGTCGACTTTTGAACTAAGACAGGTAGAATTTTTTTTTCGAACGCAATCGATAGCCATTGATGAGCTGATCAAAGAATATGTCATCCATTTTTTGGTACAAAAATTCCTTCATGAGATACACCAGTTTGAAAATTTCAAAGGGGTTGACAACTTCATAGTAAGGTACATTGAAACCAAAAATAGGCGATACCAGTTATGATACATATAGGGGACTTTTAAGCAACAGTCGACTGTTAGCCCATAATCATCTTCGGTAATGAGGGGTTTGCAGCTTTTGCTAGTTGGTATACCTGTTATTTGTTTCCGGTGTATTCGATGGTAAGAACAATTTGGTTGCCAATGGTAAGATATGCAAGGGACTTGTAAGTAATAATCGGCTGTTATGCTACAATCATCTTCTGCGATGATGGGTTTGCAGCTTTTGCTAGCTGGTGTACCCATTATTTGTTTCCGGTTAACTTAATGTATATCACGGGAGAGGGACTTGTAAGTAGGAATCGGTTCACGAGGGGCTAGGAATTTTTGCAAATGGGTGCACATTGTATTCGATTTCTATAAATCTGACGGTAAGAAAGTTTGTGTCGATGGTCTATCAATGTAACCGAGGATTAACTGTTTACACAACGGATACAAACGAAAATGTAAAGCAATGAGGTAGTTTCATAATAATTAATAGTGTCATCTATGGTATTTTAATCCTGAAAAGTTACGGATAGCTTTCTATTACCAACTAGATTATATAAGATATTGTTCCAAGTTTTCATCCGTCACGATGTCTACGATTGAAAAGGATAAAGTACAACTGATTGCAAAGTTAATTTAGTCCCTTCTTCCTATATTATTTTGTTGTTGTTTTTGCGCTGAAGAATACCTTTTGATCATATGATTAATTTTTTTAGAACATCCCGTTTAAAAAGCTTATGCTATAATCATCTTCAGCGATGAGGGGCTTGCAACTTTTGATAGCTGGTATATCCATTATTTGTTTCCGGTGAATTTGATGTCAATCACGGGAGACGGACTTGTAAGTAAGAATCGGTTCACGAGGGGCTAGAAATTTTTGAAAATTGGTGCACATTGTATTCGATTTCTGTAAATATGACAGTAAGAAAGTTTGTATATATGGTCTGTCGCTATAATCTAGGATTAACTGTTTACGCAACGGGTACAAACGATACGGTAATGTAAAACAATAAGGTAATTTTGTAATAACTAATAGTGTCATCTATGGTATTTTAATCCTGAAAAGTTACGGATAGCTTTATAATATCAACTAGATTATATAAGATATTGTTCCAAGTTTTCATCCGTCACGATATCTACGATTGAAAAGGATAAAGTTCAACTTCGACGGCAATCGATGGCCGCTGATGAGCTGATCAAAGTATATGACATCCATTTTTTTGTAAAAAAATTCCTTTATGAGATACACCAGTTTGAAAGTTTCAAGGGGTTGACAACTTCAGTAGTAAGGTACACACTGAAACCAAAAATAGGCGATACCAGTCGTGAGACATTTAGGGGACTTGTACGCGACAGGCGACTGTTAGCTCATAATCATCTTCGGCAATGAGGGGTTTGCAGCTCTCGCTAGTTGGCGTACCTGTCATTTGATGAACAACTTGGTTCCCAAATGTAAAACATGCAAGGGACTTGTAAGTAATAATCGGCTGTTATGCTACACAAATCTTCAGCGATGAGGGGTTTGCAACTTTTGCTAGTCGGTGTAGCCATTATTTTTATCCGGTGAACTTGATGTCTATCACGGGAAAGGGACTTGTCAGTAGAATCGGTGCACGAGGGGCTAGAAATTTGTGCAAGTTGTTGCACATTGTATTCGATTTACACAAATCTGACGGTAAGAAAGTTTGTATCGTTGGTCTATCGCTGTAGCCTAGGATTTACTGTTAACGCAACGGGTACAAACGATACTGTAATGTAAAACAAGGTAGTTTCGTAATAATTAAAAGTGTCATCTATGGCATTTTAATCCTAAAAAGTTACGGATAGCTTTATAATACCAACCAGATTATATAGGATATTATTCCAAGTTTTCATCCGTCACGATGTCTACGATTGAAAAGGATAAAGTTCAACTGACTGCAAAGTCAATT